>JAVGWX010000011.1:44343356-44898356 GCA_036924085.1 Ariolimax columbianus | reverse complement strand
AGATTAAAATACAACGCTGAGAATCGGCGGGTCCCTTGTCTGGGTGGGGCTGATGAAAAATGTGTCGTGGGTCCAGCTCTCCGACTCCATACATACCTTATTTTTTTTTTTTTTTTTTTTTTTTTTTTTGCGTTCGCCTTATTTCTCTAATCCCCAAGGCGGAGTGCGTTGCACTATGTTTTTATTTTGCGCCTGTTGGCCCAGTGCATCCGACTTCAGCATGCATTTTATGTAAGGGTCTGCTTCCTCCTGCATTTTCTAAGGGTTTGCTTCCCCGGGGTAACGGCCGGTGCTGCGATGGGGATCGAACCCAGCACCTTCTGGTTGTGAGCCGTGCCACTTAACCACTAGGCCACGCCGTCCCCTATATACATACCTTATGACTACAAAAAGTATTAATCAACATTTTTAATTAACTTGCTATAACTCTTTCAGGACGAGAGGCCACTAGCATGGGTGATTTGGTCATGTCGTACAGGACGGGAGGCCATTGTCAGGGGCCGTGAACTTTAAGATGATACTTGTTATGATACATATATATTTTTTTAAACGACAAATGATATGGTTTAGCAGTTTACATTGGATAAATCTGACATGACATTTGTATGTTCAGCCCATTTTGGGGGGTTTAGTTTGTTGTTGCATATTTCTTACTGCTTTACAATTTTAGGGACGGTGATATATTAATGTTATTTGCTTGTTCTTATTGCTCATGCCTGGGGGCCTGGAATGTGATAACGATGTGTGTAACGAGGAACACAACTGTCAAATACACATCGAAGGGAACAATAAAAAGGCAGCAACGCTGAACTTCTTGATACAACGTGGACACAAGCAGGCGTAGCTCTAATAACTGAAGTCAAAATATGTATAAGGCTAGGTCGTTGAGCATGCACGATCCAGCGAATGAGTAGAACATGATAGCACCAGAATCCCAGAGTGATGTTACTGAGTGGCATTTTTCTGTTTGGATTGGGAGGGAGAGGGGGCAGCAGGAGGAATGACTTGGTCTCCAAAAATTGCTGAACTTGAATTAGGTCCATCGGAAATTGAAAGGCCACGTTTTAGAGGTGAATCGTCTGCCGAAGATGGATGTGTCGTATCGAATGGTGAAAATATTGTATTCAAGCTCTAAACTAACGACACAACCCATTCCATTCTCCGGACTACATCCTGCTACTTGCAAAGCCCCTTATGGGCCTGGTCAGGGTTTGGTAGTGGGAGATAGAGAACGAACGCAGAAGAAGAAGCAGAAGAAAAAGAAGAAGAAGAAGAAGAAGTAGCAGAAGAAGAAGAAGAAGAAGAAGAAGAAGAAGAAGAGGTGAATTAATCTACTAAAACTGTTTTATTTTTTCTAATAATGTTTTTTTTTTTTTTTTGTCTGAACTATCCGCAAAAAATGTGTTCCTAAATTCACTATTCGCTGAAAACAGTCCGTAGGTGTACATGGGATTGAATCTAGACCACTGGAGCTATAAAGCAGATCAACAGAAGACATATTCGAAATAAGGAGAACACATCTCGACAACATGAATAATGATGGGGCCATGTATGTGAAGAGGCTCTAAATAATCCACATCAAGTCAACCAGTCTGGTATATTGCTTGCTGTAAGAAGTCAAAGCAATATGTGATACTCAGAGGAAAGAAAGAATTGCCGAATTGAAGAAATGCAGGGCATAGCCGAATAACAGCTACAGTTCTTAAAACAGGTATATATGCATTTTCATATATGATTTATAGTAAAGACGTATTGTAAAAAAAAATGTGAAATATATTACAAATAGAGTGAAGAAAATGTATCATATTTCACAACTTAAAGAATAGTGATCTAAAAGAATGTGAACACGAATTAAAGAGATACTACTATGGTTTGTGGCTGTTCAAATTTTAAACACATTCATTAGAATGGAAAAGTTCACCAGCATAATATAGCAGACGTATAATATCACGCCATTGTAAAGTCTTTCTCGAGACACAACTCACATCATCATGTAGTATTAAATATTTGGTTATTCAGGGCTGCATTTGATCACATGTTCTGTACCTGCTGGTAGTTGATTAAATCATGAAAGAAACTACAGCATATGAAAAAAATCGAACCCAGTTAACCATGTTTAAGACGTCAGAACACCTTAAATTTAAGGCGGTCGTTGTCACTGACTCTTCAGAGAAACGTCAAGCCATGATCTTCAGGCAATGTATGTCACTGAATTCTAAGATAAATACGTCAAGCCAGGATCTGCAGTAATTCTCTATTACTGAACACTCAGAAAAAACACCAAGCTATGATCTACATGCACTACCTGTCACTGAATCCCTAGAACACAAATCGTCAAACCAGGATCTACAGGCACTACCTGTCACTGAATCCCTAGAACACAAATCGTCAAACCAGGATCTACAGGCAATTTCTGTTACTGAACCCTCAGAAAAACTAAGCAATCTATGTCATAGAACCCATAGTGAAACTTCAAACCAGAATCACCCAGACAATATATGTCATTGAACCATCAGTAATCCTTAAAGCAGCAATCACTAGTCAATCTCTGTCATGGAGCCTTCCGTAAAACGTCAATCCAGGATCTCTAGGTAATCTATATCATTGAACTCTCAGTAAAACAAATACAAAGAAAGACCAAATAACACGGAGACGATGCTAGCTGCCGATTTAAGTACAGCGGATACGCCGGGCGGGATTTTAAAAAATAACACAGGGCTGGTCTTCTTTGAGAAGGCTGACTAATGTTCTATGCACCACATAGTGATGCATTTTCTCTAGGAAGAAGATAAATCCATAATTCGTTCAACCAGTTATCTTCATGAACAAGACCATTTACCAAAACATCATGCGGTACTCCCTGGAGTACAATGAATTGGAATCGGTGTAATATTGAATATATCACATTGTGAGCTCTGTTACAGATCCAGTAATGGTAATATGCTGTTCAATGGCTAGATCGTACGATTGAGAGAGCCATTAGAGAACGTGCATCTTGTCGTATGGTTGATTGTAAATGTAGTCATTTCGCCTAAATTGCAATGCCCATACTCGTGACATATCTTCATTTAATGTGACACACATCGCAAAATCTACATCTGGTCCTCTTGTCTCTATCAAAATGGTTAGGTTTTGATTTCCTTCCAGGTTATCACTTAATGTCAATTCATTCTACTCAAATGTGTGTACTGACACCAGCTCACAGAATCTATGTTCGCGTACAAAAACATCGCTAGCAAAAGTAGTGTATGATATAACACTTACAATTCATGACAAAATCGTTATTTGTATCTTAATGAAATGCCGATTGTGGTGATAGAGTTGATGATACATGTCCATGTGGCAGCTTGTGTATTTTGTATCTTTTAAGTCAGAATATAATCTGTTGGCAGAGATGAGGTTTACGGCAATGAAAGAGGTGATGTCTTTGATTTAAAAATTACCACGAGCAGCACAACACAAGAAATTTGTCAGGTGGGTACATTTAAATAAGAACATTACAGTTTGTTAGCTAATAATCGTTGAATTAGCCTATACACAAACTAAAGGAGTTGTAAATCACACGTATGTAGAACTGCGAGGGGAGAGTATGAAGTCGGTATCTGTATTGTCCATAGCCAATGAGTTACATGAACGATCGGTTTCCATGACAGTTGCTGAACAAAACTTGAGTGCCTCCAGGCCTGACTAGAGGACAGTGGTGTTAATTGTGCTCCAATAATATAATCATCATTCACTGGGAACAAATGATCACTGATTCCAGAAAATGCCACTTCTGTATTTTTTCCAACAGCCGCAAACAAATCACTAGATGTACGTCGACCAACAAACATTGATCTGCGGAATAATTTTCGATTGTGTCCATTAATGAGATATAATACTTGAAAACAAGGATACGAAGATAAAAAATATATACAGAGTTTGCAACTAATGCTTCAATATATGTTGGAATAAAAGTATACAATTCAAAACATCGAGTCGCCTCCGCGTACGGCTTGTTACAAATGTGTATGATACACGAGGCACATACTGTATATGACTTGTTGGAGGCTTGTTATGTTCAGTCCTGTTTTGCTTACTAAAATAGAGTAAACTGTTGAACCAATCGCAGGGCGAGTAAACTAGGAAACACAAATGCAACGAAAAATATTTATAAATAGGATGCCCGGACAATGGACGTTCCTTTGAGCTTGCTGTAAACAGTTCTATCAAGATTAGAAACGCACAAGTTTTGCTACAGTTTTTATGAAAACCTCACTGGACTCATTGAAATTGGATTATCCATCATATAAGAGCGGATATCCGTGAAATGTACACACACACCAACAATACGTCGTTCCTGTTCCCAGTGAAAAGGATGCAGTGACATATATAATCATCTCAGTTGAGATCATAACCACCTTGTGAGAGACATTATTCAGCAAGCACGCATAATGTATTCTATACGTATACATAATCAACCTGCACGATTCGCAAATTTCGGGCAATAATATAGACCAGTTTACGCTTGGATTCGTTTCCAAACAAAAACATACAAAAACATGTTCATGGTATTGCTGTTGTCTTTAAGACGCGCGCGATACACAACGTTCAATGCGAGTGAGTTCCGTTATGAGTCAGCAATAAATGGGTGGTGTGTTGGTAAATTATTGTCTCTAAAAAAATGCGAATACTCTGTACTCTCTGAGCTTGGACTGATCATGGTCTGAGATACAGAAGTAGGATCTGCGAAATAGTTTTCTGAGAAATTTATAGTTGATGTTGTTTCTGAGAGGTCATGAGATTAGTTCTTTGCACAACCAAATCCATACTTTCTTTATTAATAATTCGTTGGTGACTGATAATGTTTCACTTTGTCGATTTACTTGGCTAGTTTTCAAAATTTTGATGAAAGTCACATCAGGAAATACTGAAATGCACCTGCTACAAAAACAGCATTAACATATTAACTTGGAAAACTTGATATCGAATCTCTACTTTAAAATTGCGAATTATCTGTAGTTTAGGTTTGTAAGTAAGGGAGGGGATGGAGTGGAAATAGGGGGGTAGTGGTGTTATTCTTGAAAATGGATGCATTTCACATGGCGGACTCCGGTTTCCAATAACTTTCGGCGCTAATGGGATGACACAATTTGTAACAGCTATTGAAACAATATTTCCGTCTGGCCATCAGTTATAATACGGATTTTGTGAGCGACAGCCTGTTTTTGAAGATGTCATGTGCCATTCTGAATAGTAACGACGTGATTTGAAATACTTGCCGACAAATTATTTTGTTATCACATATATGCCTCACTAGAACGATCAAACAGAAAAGATACGAACTGTGCTTTAATTGCTATATCGGAGTCCAAGATTGAATTGAGCCGAACCAATACCACGTCAATCATGTGATACGAGCCTGTGCTCTTTGATGAACCGAAAAGGACGATCGATAAGGTACTTCTGCGTGTCTCTTCCATTGGGAAATACATTTGTGAGAATAACAATCGGCTTTCGCTCTAACTGAAGATTCCTTCTGCAAGACGTTTAGTGTTGACGTGAAGCATATTTCTGTTCTGGACCTACTAGTCTTTTACTGTGAATGATTAAGACATAATTAAGACCAATGAACATACGTCACTATTTGAAACATATACATAAAGTTATCATGATTTAATGCATACTGAATAGTGAACGACAATATACCATTACCAAAAGTGACTTGAATTATCTAGAACACGATATGTAATTTCTAAAAATTAATCTTAGCTGTTGTGGTCCAGGCTGCATTAACATATGATCTAGAAGGCAATTCCCTTAGGTGTATCTTGCGCTGTTGGCATCACAAACTGTTCCCAATGTTCAAAATGGCGAATCACCTCACTGATTGTCCTGACGTAGTGGATCCGATGGTATTATTATTGATTAACTACAAAGACGACGACCGGAGGTTATTCTTAGATTCGTTTAAGTTGAGCTTAGAAGATTCGCTGCTTCCTGATAATACCGTGTATCACCTGCTCAGATTGAGTATATTTTCATATGAAAGAAACATGCAACAGGAGACTACTGCCACACATCAGCAGCAACTATGACAAGTATATGTGGACAATTTGTGGTTATATGCAGACACTTGTGATGCTGCTATATCAAATTTAAACATACTTTTGTTGTTTCAAATAATTCTTAGAGATCCATGCTATGGCTTCTCATTACTAAAAGAAGTAATGACCCAACGACAAACACTTGAATCGAGAAACCGTAATGTTCTTGAACATTGACTTGTAAAATCGAAAATAGCGTGTGCTTTTTTCTATCCCCGTCAAACTTGTACTAATTAAAAACAATGTTGTAACTGTCGTGGATCAAAAGGCTCCAGTTTTTATGTAATTACATTAGATGTTCCCAAGACATAGTGAGGCCAACGTAAGGATAGCATATATCTAGCTACGCAGATAGATATGTCAAGATAATTGTTCTGTTGACATCTGATATCTTAACAAGTGATGCCAAGTTAGGTGGGCGGAGGCAGGAGGGGGATTATATCAAGTGCCTACTAACTGTATAGAAAATATCATGACAACTACAGGAGGCTTCTAGAAACCATTAGGCAACACTCCGACAAAAAAAAAACTTTAAAATTTCACTTTCGGAATTCCCAGCTGGATTTCTTCCATGCTAACTACGGTGCTGTCAATGACGAGCAAGGGCAATTCTTTCATCAGGACCTTATGTATGTCCTAGTAATACATGTACCAAGGGAAATGGAATGCAGCAATGCTACATCCATTTTGTTGAGCCCTTTTGAGAGGTGCGTTACAAGCGACAAGCAACGTGTTCTCGCTTTGAACAATTTACTTGGTGAGGATTAGCAAAAGGTGTCTAAATGAAAATGTGAAACACTTTTAAAATAAATAATAAGCATAATTAGCCCATTGCATTGTCCACATATCGAGCAATATAAATGCAAATTAGTCGAATCTCAGAAACACAAGTTAAAGCATGTTGCCTATCGGTACATATTTACTGCTACACCCGAGGCAGGTCTTTTTATTTTTGGAAAATCAACATACTTCTTCTTCTTCTTCGTACGCTGTCAGACGTCGACTTTTATTTTTTCGAAAAAGCAGCGGTCATCCAGAGGCTGTCGACACTCCAATAGAGCTTGTCTAGTGTTGCCACTTGTGATAGCCACATCTGCTCTCTTTGATCCTCGTATGTCGGGCAGTTTTGCAGCAAATGTTCAGCGGTCATTTTCCCGGTACCACACGGGCATTCGTCAGTGCCACCCATCTTCAATTTGTTGAATAGGTGGTGCATCAGTCTATTGGGGCCAGTGCGAAGTCTGAAGACCACGACCTGCTCTCTTCTGTTCAACTGGTAATAGGCATCGTTTTGTTTGTAGCCAGTATGTTCTGTTTCCCATTTGGTCATGTATCTAGCTCTAATAAGCCGTTTTGACTCTTCGTATGTCACACTAGTATCTGGTTGTGGTAGTCTTGCACCTTCTTTTGCCAGTCTGTCTGCCTCCTCGTTGCCTTGGATGTTGCAGTGGGATGGAACCCACTGCACACTACTCTTTTTGGTGCGGACGGCTGGCATAGTTGACAGAGTACTGCTCTTAAATCATTAAGTTCAATATTTTCTGGCTTTTTAGTGCTGTGACTACGGCCAGGGCATCTGTAAGCAGGACTATGTGGATTTCATTCCTTTTACCTCTCACCATGTTTTCCACTGCCGCCCTCAGTGCCTCTGCCTCCGCTCTGAAATTGCTTGTGTATTTTCCAGTTGCCAATGGCAGTGTTATTTTTCTGCCATTTGGTAGGCTCAGGACTGCCCCTGCCCCTCCGTTCAGTGTTGTGTTTGTTACAGAATTATCGGTGTATGCATGGATCCAGTCCATGCTTGGGTAGTTTTTCGTTATGTAACTCAGGGTTGTATCTCTTCTTTCTTTTTCAGTCTGGCAGTTTTTGTTTCCAAAACCTGGTACATTTTCTACCACCTCTGGAAATATATGCTGCCTCCAGGTAGGTTTTCGTACAGTAGGGATGGGCTTTTGTGTTATTAGTGCGTTCATAGGGTCTTCGTGCATCTTTGCTTTGGCTATTTCTGCAAAGTTTCTTCGCTTTAGTTTCCCATTTCCAAAATTGTTTAGTCTCTGGTGCATTGGAGGGTCTGTCAGTCTTCTGAGTTTCTCTTTTTGCTGCTGGGCTCTGCAGTCTCTTCTGTCGGCCATGGATTGCAGTTTTGTAATCTTTTGGAGTTCTACAATTGGCTTTGACTTCATGCCTCCTGTTATAACTCTAATGGCTTGGTTTTGGAGTTTGCTAATTTTATCGAAGTTCGCTTTTGCTGCAGTTGTCCATGCCGCAATGCCATACTGGAGGACTGGTCTCACTCTTCCAGTGTACAGTTTCTTTAGTATACTTTCGTCTGCTCCCCAGCGTGGGCCAGCAAGTTTCCTCTTCATGATTGCCATTCTTTTTCTGGCTCTCATTCAGTTTCTCTCTCTCTGACTTTTCCATGTCATGCGCCGATCAAATGTGACTCCCAAGTAGTATGGGTTGTCGTTTGGCTACAGGTATTTGCCGTTAAGACTCATTTTGGTCTTTTGGGTTGTTTTTTAAAGCGAGAATATCGTACATGTTGTTTAGAAAGGTAACATACGTTTTTTGGAACGCGTAATGCAAATGTCTTTCATGTTTTGGTCATTTAATTTATTGTGTATATTAGTGTAAGATCCATTTCCTTTCGTTGTTTATATTCCACTTTAGTTTTCTGACTAATGAAATATGTGTTTTATTGATTTATTTATATTTAATTGTACTAAATAATGCTGGCACATCTAGATCTGTTTGATTATATACGAAGCGTGTTCAAATGAAACCGGACCAAATAGTAGTAAGTGGACATACGTATGACGCGCATTTTCCTCCTACTTACAGTTTCATCAGCAGAACGTTGAAAACATGGCGGGAGTGATACAGTAATATGTCCAGAGTTTATCAGCGAGTGGTGATTCGGTTTATAACAGCTTAAGGATGTCGACCAGTTGACATTCATCGTAGAATGTAGCCAGTGTATGGTGAAAAAAGTGTGTCGAAGACAACAGTGAAAAATGTACAACGATGTTTAAAGGACTTGAGTTAACGAAAGATCTTCTGAAACCAGGTCAGGCCCATATTGTTGCGTCAGAAGATGGCATTGTCAAAATGTATGTCTGGTCGACTTCTATCAGTTCATAGAAACTGAATAACCGCTCGCTGATCAACTTTGGACGGTTTTCTTTTCACCCCGCCATTTTTTCACCGGACTACTGAAGAGGTGGAAGACAATGCCATTGTGTAAACTTGAGGATTAGTATGTGCTTCTTAAACCAGAAGGGACGTGATCATGCACATCATACGTATGTGTACTTAATGCAGCTTGGTCAGGGTTCATTTGAACACGCCTCGTATGTATTACATGTTATAGTCTTATCTTACAAAGATGTGACGCCGGCAAAGTTAGAGCGAACATACTTGTCACATTTCTCGCAAAGCATACGTATTTGGGTTGTCCTTCGGACTTAGAACCATTGTCTACGTTTTATAGTCGTCTACATCTCTTGTGAAAGCTATACCTATTTCAGAAACATACTAAATCATATTGTCATTTTAACTAATGTGACCGAAGCAAAACAAATACTGCTAACTTTTATATTCAACACTATTGTTTATATTATTGATTACTCCTTCGCCATAATTTTACCATTGCTGTTAAGTAATATTATAAAGTTTGGTCACGTTTAATATGAACCGAAATTTTAGAGAAAAAAAGCACAATAAAACGATATCCTGACTGCTAGGTGACATTGGTTTTTTTCAGTTTAGTGTATATCAAATGGGAAATAATTACTTCACCAAAAATGAACATAGAAAACAGGTTACACTACACGTGAAGACACGGATGTCTTAATGCAGTTGTATGTTCCATTAAGGCAGTTTCTGGACTTAATCCAATCATTTATCGTGCGTCCTTGATCTCAGCGAAACTACCCTGCTGGTGAACATGCGCCTTATTCTTGAGAATTTCAGAGCAATCTTCAACTATATCGTCTATCAGCGAGTACGTTTTAACCCTCATATTACAAGCCGTTACGAACGATAATGTTGATATCACGCTCGATCCTGCCAAGATCATGAAGCTATTCAAACAACTGTGATGCTGTCAAACCCTCGGTCAAGATCGACTTTCTCCTGACGTTTACAAAGTATAAGTTCCAGTTCTGCGTCGACGGCTTATATGCCTATTTCGTTCAATCTTAGATAACATGAATATACATGAGACCCTGAATCATGAGAGCTTTTCAATAGTTCACTTTAACAAGTAAAATGGTGATATGTATTCAAGTGAAACGCACAGATGATTTGCCCTTAAACGCTAGAAAAATTCAGACAGGAGTCCAGCTCAACCGCCTAACTAGCCATCTTGAGCGGGTACTACTCAAAGAGTCAGTTTGAAATTCAAGTGGGTCGTGGAGCACGTCAACTCGAATTAAATGCAAATCAGTTACATAATGCAAAGTCAGCTCTTGAATCCGCGAGGCTTGGTCTAACACTTTGACATCTGAGGTACTCATGGAGTCTGATTCAAGGAAGCCATTATGAGAACCAAACATCCCTTTTAACAAACCGCGTATACATTCACATTCCTAGTCGGTTTCCTCTCAAGAGAAGCGAGAATCGATACAATAAGATGGTCGCAAAGGTAAGAATTCAACATATACTACGAACCATGAGGATAGCAGGGTCATCATCAATGTGAATGTGTACCTTGGTGCAAACCACTCTTCTTCATGCCTGAGAAACATGGACAATGTGAAGTAGACACGGCTGACAGTTAAATTGTTTGTTTCTGCATTAGCTATCTTCACATGCTGCCCATAATGAAATGGCAGGATAATTAGCGGCACTCGGACACTCTGCAACAGGCAATCATGTTGGTCATATATACGGTTCTCCGAAGAATCCAGACGCAATGATCAGACCATGATATACAAATGTTCAATTCGCACTTTTCTAAGATGTTATACGCTGCATCCTGGGGACAGAAGAAAATATGTAGATAAACATATACGATATATATAAGGAACATCAACAACATTTTAACCTGCTGCAGATTTGTACATGGCATTCAGTATGGCGAGCTATCATCACGCAAGTTAATCAGCTCGCCGATCAAGTTATCCTCACTGAAGATCAGAGAAAAGTATATGCTCGTAAGAACATACCACAGAACGGCATCAGGGACGAATCCTTGCACGTGTGCCAAGTGCCGTATAGTCGGCGGCTGTAGCAAGATTAAACTCTACATAGATGATGGAGTTCACATATCGTAGTACAACTCTGATTATAACTGTGTAATATGGAATAACACTGGCCATCGTTATGTGGTTTGTTCAGAGCAGCATAAGTGGCGCCAAACAGGTTGGGCATCGACTTTGCTCTAGTGTCTATTAAGTCTATTAAGATGGACTCGCACATCGGTTAACCACCTTCCGTAAGCGCTTGTCACAACGCAGCGGAATATTAACCTGCTCGTGCCTAGCCCGCTAAGCAGGAACCCTTTCTCCCGGCTATATTCAACTCATGGCAGAGCTGGGACCTGCACATGGGTATCTGCTCCTGTAGAAGGACAGGTCGACTAAGAACTAAGAACTCTGATTCAGTCGTTGTTATCTTCGCTTGCAGTAGGCTGGAATCATTAACGGTATTACTTAGAGGGACTATGCACTCAGCTTTAATCATATGTGGTTATACACAACTTTAATAATAGGTGTATAGCATTTCGATATTAGAAGATTTGTCACACACATACATTAGTCACATACTTTTTCTTTGAAATGAGATACTAATAATGATAATAGTTAAATGTACACAGTTGGTTAACCCGCCATGATGAGTCTGTCAATTAGAGCCTACAAAACTAGTTTGCCTTTTATAATTCATGTGTAACGAATATAACATGATGATCGACACAGACAAGACAATGGCTATGTTGATATTGCGTGAGCACGTGCAGAGCGGTTGCACAGTTGTTACAATAGTATAAAAAAGTATGGTGAATACGTAGACATTATGTTCACTGATGACGACAGGGTGGGCAGAGAAATAGTACATACAATTCAGAAGGAACATAATGCCCTTATCAAATTACTCCAAATGAGAAACATCAACGAGTGCTTTTCCAGTAAGATAACGCTGATAAATGCACTTTTTATTCCTACACTGTGTAAACAATGGCCATCTTTGTATTTACTAGAAACACGTAGAGGCAGAATCAGAGCTGTGAGATACGATGTGAGAGAAGTGCAGCCGGAACAACAATCCGTTTCCGAATACACAACACCACGCTGAGACAAAAAGTGGAAATAAACACAGTTAGTCTACAGTGGCGCCCAACGCTTCAAACGGTTTGATCATGTAGTCAGATTGCATTATCACCAGCCTACAGAGAGAGCAATATGCATGTTTCAGGTCCACGAGCAATGGGCTCGACGTCGGTTGGTCGAGGGTGTCTGACATTCTCAGGAAGTTTCAGTTAACGACACCACACGCCTTCAATTTGGCTAAAACAAGAAATCTAAGCATACCGAATCTCTGCAAAGTCGTGTGGCATCAGCATCATAATAAAATAGGAAGAAACAAAACAAAAAACTGATTAGATAATGCGTACACTGCTCGGGCAAAATGCAAGTTAAAAATCTACTCAAATTATTCTAATGATTTACGCCCACAGAGAATATGTCGCAAAAACGGGACTGTGTGGCTATGACTTCAGGTCTTGTTTATTTGGTCTACCTTGCTCTAACTTACGCTTCCACCTCCACCTGTCTACAAAAATAGGTCATATAATCCAGGGACTAAGATATGCTGGAATTGACCTGGCAAGTCACCGGTGGTTTTCATCCTCCAACAAAATATGAAACAAAGGAGGTCACCACCTCCCCCCGACGTGTAACGACATAAGTAGACTGAAGATAGATAGATGTATCGATTCTGATAATCAGTTATTTTCATTCCTGTTTACTTGAAGTTGAGAGTACATGTGATCACGAATAATTACCAGTGATACGATCGTACAAACATCAGCAGTGTGTTTAAACAAAGCGTAAAGCTTATGTGCCCGGAATTACGTATCAAAACGAAAAATTACGTAAACTAGCAAGCAAATGTCAGAATAACGGTAGTGACATTGGACTGGGAATATGCCAGGAATGATTACTCTCCCCTTATCGTTTCCCCGTTTATGCTGAAAACATGAGAAACATCAACAATGTCAGAGCGTGACAATATCAACTGTTTCAAAATCAGCAGGAATGAAATGTCAGAACTAAGATATCAAGATGATGCATATATATTCTTCAAGAGCGTTAGGAGGAAGGAACATATGACCGTACTGATTCAACAATACATCAATCATTGCAATATATACATAAGCATTAGGAAGACCAAGATAATGAGCACCGACAGGGCAAAATAGAGGTACACATGAATCCAACACAAGCAAGAATATATGAACATCATAAGTTGTGAATATGTCAGTTTGATTATATGCAACAATAAAGATTGCGGAAAAGAAGTAACAAGAATAATGGTCATACAATTCAAATAGAAAACTAAAAGAAAACATTTACTGCACATCACTAACACACTGATGCGACTAACGATCATTGAGAACTTGCTACTTTCAAGTAGCAAGGTACAGATGCGAGCCCAGGACAACCCCATATTATATATGGAGTAATGTTGAATTCTTTGTGCTAGTTATACAGAAAACTTATCAACATGCAATCGATAGCGATACAGAGAAACACATACATCCTATAAGAGATGTATACATAATACCATTAGCTAGTAGCCAATATTACGTGTAGGAAACTAACAAACTTTGACCACATCAAACGTCACGATGGTGTAGAAACAAACGACACTGCAGAATATGATACATGGCATGCGCGGACAAGGAAGGCCGAGGAGAAGCGTATACTGCCATTAAAGAGGGTATGATAATGGCAGCAGGGGTAGAAGAGGTTGATAAATATTGAATTTAATAAATTAACTGTTATAAAAGCAATGTCTGCAAATGGCGTGGTTCATGATAATGCTTACATACACCACCATTATCAAAGTGTGTCATGTAATAACACCATCTGTGATGTTCGACTGCATAGAACTATTGGTTGTTGTTGCTGCTTGCGAAAAGCCACAATGAGTAGGTTTATTGTTTTGTGAGCTTTGAAAAGGACGTTAAGTGGTGGGTTGCAATAGCTTTCCTTACATCCCGACCGTGCTTATGAATATGGACTGGGTCCTCCAGACGGCTGTGCTATGCTTGGCTTCAACTGTCATTCACTCACTGCTACGTGGATCACTAAGACTCCTCACCTCGTTAGCCATTCTGCCATGAAAACAGCCCGTGTCCAGGGATGGCTACTATGAAGCTGAGATGAAGGTCTTGGTCAGTATGTCTTGCCTGACGCTGATTAACATGCCTGATCAGTAAAGTTTGCCTGACCAGACGTTAGTCTTCATCTCTTGAACAATTGGTACACCAGACCAATTATTTGTATCTAAGCTAACCCAGGCTGGATGTCATCAATGAAGATGTTAACGAGAGAAGATATTATAGACGAACTTCCTTTCTTTAGTTACAAATATTGTGCTTTTTCAAAAAGGAGACACATATACACATACACATACACAGACACACAGACCAACACACAAGACGAACGACGAAGAGACGGTTTGTGTATAGACGTATGAAACTAATGTTTTGACATACTACATTTTTTATGGGGTAATTTTCTTTTTAATATAACAGGCGGATCAAAAGCATCAGTGGCAGCATCAGTTTTAGGCACGACAACAAGGATAAGTCTAAACATATAAATGATGATGATGATAAACATGTCAACAGAGACTTCTGATGACCTCATAACAGAGATACAGTACACGATCATCTTGGAGTCTTGTTATATTGTGTGGATAGGGATGTCATTGCTAGGGGCAGTATCAAACATGATCAATATCAGAATTTTTGTTGCGATGGGGGTCATTGATGGTGTCACCGTTTCCTTTTTAGCTTTAGCTATCTTCGATCTGGCTTATCTAATGGCTTCTTTGGCTCTAGCGGTTGCAGTAGCGCTCAACGTGTGTGAACTGAAGTTACTGGCACGATTTAATATCGAACCATTCGCTATTTTAGTTTACAGTGCTAGTACTATGATTGTGATAAGTATAACCAACGTTTTGACGACAACATTTCTAGCAGTTGCCCGCTGTATGTGTGTATCTAGACCGCTACAGTTTAGAAATACATTTACAAGAAAGAGAGCAGCTTTGTTTATGGTTGGATTCGCCGCTTTCGCTGTTGTTATCTACATACCGATTCTGGCTAATATGGGGATGGTAGACGTGTACGATAAGCTGACAAATACATCGAGACCTTCGCTTTGGATGTCCCCAATTAGAGAAGTCATTAAAGTCAATATCTGGATGGTGACAGATATGTGTCTGCCAATAATCACCCAGTTCATTGTTCTTGTGTGTGTCGTCATCATGGCCCGCTGTTTAACCGTTGCATCCAAGTTCCGGCAATCTGCAGTGATCGTATCAGTAAATATGTCAGGGAAATCGCACGCGAAACATAGCCATAACTATAAAGAAAACCCCGCAGAGGTTAACGATTCCAACAACGATACCGATAAACTATCAGGAAAGGATCTCCGAGTAGTCCAACAAGTGGTACTAATTTCCATGGTATATGTTGTATGTAACGTTCCCAAAATACTGATCAGTTTCTTCACAATCATGGAGCCAGAATTTGCAGTAGGCCGAAGATACGCACGATTGTTTGTGGGCGTTAGTTGTCTTAGAAAACATTTAGAAATCGTTAACGCAGCAGTTAATTTGATCATATACTATAAATACAACACTAAATTTCGTACAGCATTACATTTTTGATTTAGATGAGCTCTTATTGAATGTGTTACATCTATAAACGACATAGTATCCAACAATTATTAAATGGTAAGATAGATACAGTCATCCAGGTACCGTTCTACAGATGGGACATGGCACAATTCGGCAATATAGTCCGTTGTCATTTTATAATCAGCAGTTGTAAACTTTTCCCGCTGCTTACATAAAGAGCATGATCTACGCAAATAAAATTCCAAAGAAATAAATGAAGTTTAAAAATTGCAATTTGAGCAAACGTATTCGTAATGGAAATATCTATTTGCATGTGTACTCGCAAACAACTATATTCGTAATGGGAATATCTATTTGCATGTGTACTCGCAAACAACTATACTCGTAATAGGAATATCTATTTGCATGTGTACTCGCAAACAACTATATTCGTAATGGGAATACCTATGTGCATGTGTACTCGCAAACAACTATATTCGTAATGGGAATACCTATGTGCATGTGCACTCGCAAACAATTATATTCAAACGCATTCCTGCGTTATTGTAAGGAGGACACAATTGTACACACCACTGCCTACTACAGCGATTGACCGACATATGTCAAGATACGGAATGAAACAAACCATTTGTGTTAGAAATTGTGGTTATTAGGGATAAGAGAACATAATACATGCTTGATTATACAAGATAAATGACAAATGTGTGTTTTTGTTGTACTATATATCACGCTTTTCACTCATTTAAATGTAACTACCATTATGTTTAAGTCGTTCATTTGCGTAAACATAAATGAACCATTTTCAATTTGCTGCACTATACGATATACAATATAATTATATATTTTTACGATTGGAATAAAGCTTTTGACATATTGGGCGTTTGTAAACACCAGGCAGCGACAGTATCTCACCTGATTTCATCAAACACTGTAATAATACACTTTTACAACCACTGAATAGGATGTTCAGTCGCTGCTGGACAGATGCCCCAATACCTCAATATATTAGAGATGCACAGAGTTGTGTAACATTACACAAAAGCATAAGTGGCAAACGGAACTGTAATAACTTACAAGGTATATATCGGTACAGTGTTGTAGTTAAAGTCTTCGCCAGAGTTATCTAACTAAAGAATCACAAGTCCCTGCACAGAAGAAACCCCTCCTTATCATAAAATGCCCCGCACCCCATCCTGTCTACAACGATAACGTCATGGAGATGTTGTATGAGAACCTCGAGCAATTAGTACACGTTCTGCCTACATAAAGGTTGCCCTTGGCGATCTGAATGCCAGAGTGGACCCTACAAGGACAAAGGAACACTTTTTAGACCCTTTCTCCGAAGATCGGCGTATTGACCGGTGAGATCGACTGCCTATCGCCACAGAAACCCATTAACTGTTAATTGCAAATATATACTTTAAGAAACCAGCGGGGAAAAGATGGATGTGGCAACCCCAGATTGGAAAACAAAAGTAGAAATCGATTATATCATATGCGACGACCTTCAATTAGTCACCAATGTGGAGGCACTATATCGCTTAGACGTGATCAGCGACAACATACCACTCCGGATCTCGTTAAATCTAAGCCCTCCTCATGGCCAATCTCTGGCTCTCCAACATAATTTTTGGGTAACTGATGACTAGAATATAGGAATGCGTCGCTGCTGTCAAAGATCCTACCACTACTAAAAGATGCTACCGGTTGGAGAAAAAACTTTACGCTTACTCGATTAACGGAAGAGGCTAAAAGTCAATGGCACACTCAACAAGATCGCGTTATGCGAACTGAACAGAAGAATTCGTCATCTGCTTCAAGCTGACTACGAGTAGCATCAAACACGAAGACTGGTTAAGGCAGGTGAAAACAGGTACAGTATAGTAAGAGGCCGTTAGAGCATGGTGCAGAAGAAAACCATTCTTCAAAAAATGAAATTGGCATTAACACCATCTCAACAGACAGACGGGCCATAATGACAGAGTGCCACAGTATTATACTAACCTTTTCTCATCGAAGGAGAAGTTACACAAGACATTGGCGACAACTGAGTTTGGACCTGTTCAATTGATTGCACCAGATGAGGTCATTCACGCAATCGAACAGACAAAGTCAGGCAGAGCCACGTGATATATATCCTTAACAAGGGAGGAGGCATTTTATCACTAGAGCTTTCTAAGTTATTTAACAAATGCTTTATAGAGGAACACATCCCAGATCAATTCAAAACCTTAAAATCGATACTCATCCACAAGAAGGGTGACAAAAAACTCCTGCAAAATTGTCTCCCTATCTGCTTACTACAGAGGATATACAAGATATCCTCCACGTACCTTGTCAAACAAAATCGACCAACAACTGGACCTCCAACAGGCCAATGAGCGGGCTTAGTTCAGAAGAGAACTCTCCACTACTACCCACAATATATCAGCTGCTGGAGAGAGAACGGGAACTACGCCTGCCCATATGTCTAGTGTTTATAGACCATGAACATGCCTTCGACAGTACTGACGGCGATGCGGTGATAAATGCCCTAAGAAACAAGGGCACGTCATACAATTACAAGAGAATGATCGAGGAAATAAACGTAGGATGCAGTACGGACATTACTCTGTACCATCGTCTAATAACTGCTCCACTAGCAAGAGGAGTGCGGCAGGTGCGACACAGTTTCGCCAAAGCTTTTCACAGCTGCACTTGAGGACATCGTCCAACAGCTGAGTTAGGCAGATAGAAGAATACATACAAGTGGGAAAACGCTCAGCCACCTACGATTTGCAGACGACGTTGTGCTCTTCAGCCACACAACCGAAAAGGCCCACCACTCTGAACAAACTGTATGATTTCGGTATATGTATCAGACTACAGATGAACAAAAAGAACACGCAATGTCTTCGAAACCCATATTTCCTCAAATGCGAGATCACGCTTTGGAAATGAGCAGGTTGAAGATGTCAGCGCATACATATTCTTCATCTGAAAGACACCATTACAAGGGCACACATTTTTAATGCTGCGGTCATCCCTGCGCTCATCTACTGGCGTGAAGCGTGGAATCTACGCAACGTGGATGCAGAAAAACTACGCATTATCCATCGAGCGATGGAATGACGAGTCTTCTGGATCTCGATCAGAGATCGAATCCTCAATGCTGAAATCAGAGAACACAGTATATTTCGAGCCGTCGTGAAGGTCGAGTTGTCTCGAAAATGCCACTGGGCTGGCCACGTGATGCGCATTCCAGATAAAAGATGGGAACAGAGAACGAAGTTGTGGTGGTCATTTAATTATACACCACACCACACCACGCCGTCGGGCCATACGATCGTGATATGGCCTGTTGAGAGACTTAGGTCCGAAATAGTACAACACGGCGAAAGATCGAACTGCATACAGGCCATTGTTGACTACCTCGCTTATGGCACACCTGTCGGACTGAAGTTGAGGATATTGTATTATATTGTCTTGTCTTGTATTGTGTGTGTATATATATATATATATATATATATATATATATATATATATATATATATATATATATATATATATATATATATATATATATGTATATGTATCTATATATATATATATATATATATATATATATATATATATATATATATATATATATATATAAAGATATATATATATATATACAATAGTTGTCCATCACAAGTGATGAAGACCACTCTTTTTGTTCAGCCGCGTGGACAGTCGTATCTCTTGCTGTGTCCGCTGAGATGGGTGACTTGCGCGGTGATTTGGATTAAAGTGAGGAAGAAACTGCCCCTTTTGTCAACCTCACTCACAGAGCCTAAGGTACCTTTTGCAGCTGGCAAGATATTCATCGAGACGACTGGAGATAGCATAGGATGCAGATTTTGCCTCAGGGTTACCACCGAAGCCTTTCCGTAAACATGTAACCCGCAGGGTAGAAAGGTGGGATGGCATCTAACTCAGTTTGTCGTGCCTTTTCGATAACCACAACAGGTCGTATGGACAACACTCAGCGTGTGAGTGGGTTTGGGTCTCTCCCCAGCTATATTCAGCTCATCATAGTAGCATCTAAAATTCCCACACGCCAAATTCGTGAAGGTGAACCGGCAGAACTAACCCGTGAAATACGACACAGGTATAAGCGTGGTGCCATTCAGCCGGCGTCCAGACCAGGATAAACGGATGGAAGAAATCACAAAAAAAGAACGAAATAACAAGTCCAGGCGGAAAACAACACCACGTTTCCGTGAACACAAGTGTAAGTCGTCGACTAGTATGAATTCCAGGCAAATCCGTGGTCTGGCAGCATCCATAATGATCCAAAACAGTATATAAATTTAGACTCGCAGCCAGTTATGGCGCCATCTTTACCAGATTTATATATATATATATATATATATATATATATATATATATATATATATATATATATAATGTAGCCTGGATAAATTGTGTTGCATGGGTTCTTTTTAATCTCTGACACTTTTATTTACACTATGGTTATGTCGCCTGGTCTTCTGTATCTATGTCACTGTTATGTTCAGCGTTGTATTCATTTATTTATTTGCAAATATGTGGTAAGGATAATACTTAGCTTAACGTCTTCGTACGGGTTTAGAAGACTCTGCAGTGTCTGTTTGCAGCCAGTTTCATTTTCTTGTTCTAATAGATATGCATACAATCTATTCTTAAATGCATTAATTGCACTTTGCTCCACTATTTCGGGGTTGCAATGCATTTAAAGCATTCACCACTCTCTAACTGTTCAATATTGTTCTTAATATCTTATTTAGACCTATCTAATTTAAACAAAAAAGATGTTTACATTGTAAATGTAGCATATATGAATATCCAGATTTTGATTAGCAAAATTTAGAAACACTTTTAACTGGTTTCTTCTCAACAATGCTTGTCACAGCTGTACGCCATGGTTGAGTTAACCAATCCGTTTACCAAGGATAAGATGGAATATATCAATTGGTTTATCAGTGATTAGATGGACTTTCTCAGCTCGTACATCAGTGATTAGATTGACCTTTCCAATCCATGTAACAGTAATTAGAATGCCTTGTTAGCTCTTGTATCGGTGATTAGTTTGATCATACTGACCCGTTTACCAGTAATTACTTAAAAAAGTATTTGCACACACTATTTCTGCTTTACGACCAATATTATGTATTCGGTTGCATGGTTTTCTGTCTAGCACGAATGTTAGTTCTGAAGACAGTATGGACTTGGAAGCAGCAGCAATAATATAACAGACCAATAATCAGGACTGACATCAAAGGAAATATAGGCGAAACGGGTGTATCTAGGATTGACATTGCTATGAGCAGTACGAAAAGGCTGTTACTGTTTCCATTGAAAAGTTATGATGTTTATATGTTTTGTAAAGTAAAGTAACCCATATCATTATCTGCGTAGGGGTGTGAGGTGTTAGCTATCTCACATTTTAAAAGCTCGGCTACATGAGGGTCACTTTACTTACCGGACTGAACCGGTATCCATTTAAGGCTGGGTCGACTCGGGAGCCATTGCGGTCTGAAAAAAAACATTATCGCCTCAACTAGGTAACCCAGGACCACTCAGATGCGAAGTCAGCTCGCTAACCACTGCGCTACGCGGCTCTACTATTTTTGAGACTGTGCCAATCAACGACAACAATATTGGATTCATCCCATGTTAATACTCCATAATGAAGAAGCAATGTTGGTTTATAACTTGACCAGTATGAAACGCTATTTGTGGGCATTTTGTTCATGGTCGTAGTTAGCTTTTGCAAATCTTCTCTAAACTATATGTCCCATAGACCTAGCTACTTCAGGAATGTGTGCCATGAAAACAATCGCATGTTAAAGTTCCTTCTGTACATGCGATTTAAAAGGTCGCATTACGATTAATGATTTGAATAATACAATATAACAAATTAATGTTTACAAACTATAGTGGTTCACTGTGATTTCTTACTAGACTGCGTTGATACGACTTATAATTTCTATACAAGGTTTTGTGTGTACACAGAGACATTACAAACACTTCACTAAATCATCAGTTACGGAAATGTCAATTAAAAAACACAAGGACAAACGAATATGAACAATCAAAACAATTTCAAGAAAAAGAAATACTCAACTTAATAATTAGTATTAGTTCAATAATCAGTCTGGTTATTACGTTAGTGTTTTTTATGACTGTTCTAAATGTGAACAGTGTATTGCTATTTTGATTAGTACCGAAAGGGAGCAAAAAAACATGTTTAGTGAAATGTTTCCAAACGGCTGTAACTTACGTCAATGTTATGGCAACAAATCAGAATTGAAAACGTCACACGTGTTTTAGATGTTCTCACTCAATGTGTAAACATTGATTATGCTCGTCTTTAGTTTTTTCGGTCACGACAAAGGCGTTGTCTGACATCGATTCAAGGGCGTGTTAATAGCTTAATGATTTGTGAAGAAGCAGAGCAATAAATTGTGCAATTTTAAATTATTTTCTATCTTACACCAGGCGCTGGTAGATTTCGATCTATTGGCAATGACATTTTATTTGTGAAATTATCCATTCCCCAATTTATACTGGAACTATATTTGCTTTAGTGGTGAAGGAAATAAATACTTTTTATCGCAAACATGCCTCCTACCCTTCTAAAGATTTTTTTTTAAATGTGAGAAAAACTTTATATTTTTGCAGATGGAAGAATAATCGAATAATGACAGGTGTTCTTCTCTATACAGATACTAAACGAAATTAATGTCATTTAGACACACTTACCCTTACTTGTATTCCGTTTTTGTCATACATAATGTCATTCGCTAATAGTTTCACGATATTTCTTACATAGTTTAACAACGTCTTTTTTAAAATTTACATGTATTTGTTGATTTATGTCTTTTCTCATCGCATCTGTTCGTATTATTATTTCCAATTATCAGTTATTTTCTGACAAGTTGTGATTTTAATGTAGTAAGTATACAATTGTTTTTGTTTTATACCATATTAACTTTTCAAAACTTGTATTTTTATTTCCCCTTCCTTTGGTAAATCGAAATACTCGTTTAATGACGTATAATTGCTATGTACATTTATTTGACATCGTCATTTCTTTTACTACGTAATGTTCACCACGGCTGTACAACTAATACTAATAGCAAAGTGGTACAGTATTTGTCACGTGTATTATAAAACGTGCCAAGCTGTCATGTGAATTTCATGCAGCTCTTACTTTCTACTAATTCGGTTTCATCATCATTTTCATCTGATTGATCAGTCCGGATACGGAGGGTGTGATTAACAAAAAAACTCCCCCTAACACATCACTTCCATGAAGGTAAGATTGACGATGGATGTATCCAAGAAACGCACCTCAACAACAACCACAAATTCTCAATCAGAGGATACCAGGCCTTCCGTCTGGATAGAGAAGGTCACAAAGGAGGGGCTCTGATACTGAACCGTAACTGCATACCGAGTAGCGCGTTATCTGTCAATCTCACCGGACAAGCAGAAATCGTAGGAGTTGACATAATGGCTCAAGAGACGAAGATCCGCATCTTCAACCTGTACGGACCACCAAACAAAGACCTATCTAGCTCGAGTATGGAAGTCAAAGACTCCAATTGCATTAGTAGTTGGAGACTTCAACAGCCACTCGGAGAGATGGGGATACTCAGACACAGACAATCAAACGTTCGTCTGCTCCCCAGCTTGTGCCAGCAAGTTTCCTCATGATTGCCATTCTTTCTCTGGCTCTCATTCGGTTTCTCTCGATCTGACTTTTCCATGTCATGCGCCGATCAAATGTGACTCCCAGTTAGTTTGGGTTGTCGTTTGGCTGAAGGTATTTGCCGTTTAGACTTAATTTGGTGTTTTGGGGTTTGATTGATAGCGAGAATATTGTACATGTGGTTTTGTCCTCGTTTATTTTGACCAGCCATGAGTTCGCCGACTCTTCTAGCGATGTTAAGGCCTGCCGCATCCCATTTCTTGCTATGGGGAGATTCTTTTCAGAGGTCCACATAGCCAGATCGTCTGCAAACATTGAGCTATGAACTCTTCTTGGTATATTCTCTATAATGTCATTTATATACACCAGGAAGAGTGTAGGTGACAGTACTCCCCCTTGGGGTACTCCCTGCTCAAGTGTCACCTTTTTGCTCATCTGCCCTTGTACTTGGACTCTGGCCGTTCTGTTTTTGAGGTAGTGGTTGATCCACTTGTACATTTTCCCACACACATCACTTCTTTTTAGCTTGACTCTAACTCCATCTTTCCAGACTTTGTCAAATGCCTTTTCCAGGTCCATCCAGACCGCTACTGTGTGTTTCTATTCCTAGTAGGCATCTTCTATTTCCTGGGCTATGAGGATGACCTGATCCTCAGTGGATCTGTGCTGTCTAAAGCCTGCTTGCTGTGGAATTAGTATCCGTTTTTCTTCCAGATGCCACATCAGTCTGGTGTTTATCATACGTTCCATCAGTTTGCCGACACAGCTCAGTAGGCTGATAAGCCTGTATCCATTTGGATCTGTTTTGTTTTTTCCTTTATTTGGTACTGGTACAAGTATTGCGTCTTTCCATGCCTGGGGTACAATACCCCTTTTCCAGCTTTGGTTCAGGACTGATAGCAGTTTCCTTTTTGCTGTTTGGCCCAGCCCCATCAGCATTTCGTTTGTCATCCCGTCTTTTCCGGGAGATTTCCTTTTCTTTAATGTTCTCATGATCTCTTCCATTTCGTTCATTGTTAGTTTTGCCATCATGTGCTCTTCTGGTGCCATATTGATGTTGTCGTGCCCCTTTTGCTCTTCATTAATGTCCGTATGCCTATCTGCAGGGACATCTATGTGGTTCGCTTTGGCATAGTGTTCAGCACTGTTCTTTGTCTAGGTTGAGGCTTTCCGTTTTGTGTTTTCAACTTTCTCTTGCTGTTTGTTTTAGAGTGTATTTGTATTTCGCCGTGGCGGCTTTGAGTGCGATGTTTGCCTCCATAGATTTTTCTCGCTCGGCCATGTTCCTAGCATTTGTGACTGTGTCTTCCGCTTTTTGCAAGTCATCATTCCAATAGGTCTTATAGTTTGTCCTTGCCCCTCTTGGGATGGTTTCAGTGGCAGCTTGCATTATTGCTTTGCTTAGGCTTTCCACCATGGGCTTCATTTTGTTGTTCCGTGTGTTGATGGTTTCACACAGCCCATCTGTCAGGCTTGCAAATCTGTCCCAGTCGGCTCGTTTGTAATTCCAACGTGGGAGCAGTTTTGCTTTCCGTGGGCCTACTTCCATATCAATTTCTAGCCTAATTGGCCTGTGGTCGCTACCTGCCAATTGGTTTAGCACCTGGCGGTCTATTTTATGGTGAATGTCCATTGTGGAGAAAGCCAAATCTGGAGTCGAGGTGGTATGCCATGTTCTAGAATAGAAGCTAGGGCTATCATCCGGCATATTGATTAGATGGAGATTTGTGTCTATCTCCCAATCTTCCACTTCGTCAACTCTGCTGTCTGTGTCCGAGTATCCCCATCTCTCCGAGTGGCTGTTGAAGTCTCCAACTACTATGCAGTTGGAGGCCTTGACTTCCACACTCGAGAGCGATAGGTGTTTATTTGGTGGTCCGTACAGGTTGAAGATGCGGATCTTCGTCTCTTGAGCCATTATGTGTACTCCTACAATTTCTGCTTGTCTGGTGTGGTTGACACATACCGCGCTACTCTGTATGCAGTTTCGGGTCAGTATCAGAACTTCTCCTTTGTGACCTTCTCTATCCAGGCGGAAGGCCTGGTATCCTCTGATTGAGAATTTATGGTTGCTGTTGAGGTGCGTTTCTTGGATACATGCCACGTCAATCTTACCTTCATGCAAGTGATGTGTTAGGGATATCTTTTTGTTAATGACTCCCTCCGCACTCCACTGTAGTATTTTCAGGGTCTTGAGTTTTTGATCAATAGAAATTGGCCCATAGCCATGTGCCTTGACTCCACAACACATGGGTGGGTGACCACCAGTAGTCAAGGGTGGGCCCCTTCGAGGCATGAGGCCCTGCACTCTCGCTGCCTGGCGGGACTCTGCAGGATGAGCGCCATACGTTTTTCTGATAAGTTGTACTGTCATCATGCTGCGATTTACGTTGCACTGTATGTTAAGCTTATGGCCCAGTGCATCCGATTTCAACAGGCGTTTCTGTAGGGATGCCCTCCTTAGCCTTTGGCTGTCCCCAGCCTATCTGCAAGGCAGCAGTTGTGTGTGATCAGAGTTGTCATTCTTATGCAAGTTGTCTTACCAGACTAACGAGTCTTCACTACTCGTGTCTATAGGATGCAGTAATGATATATTAGATATGATATATGTTATATGATATGGACTATGTACTGGTTTGTACTAACCCGGAAGAGAGGCAGTCCAGTGTGTCTGTATCCCAGGATCGTCATGTCCTGCCAGAAACGTAGCATGTGCATGTGAGTGGGGTATCTCTTTGCTCCCTTTATTTTCTCGGCACATCTGCAGTGATAGTACGCCTAGCATTCCCCGCCACCTGGGAGGTTGACATAGTAGGGCAGATGTGCAATGTCATCTAGCCTGCATCTCTTCTGCGTCCATTGGTATGGCTGATAGCAGATAGAGGAGGGGGAGATAGAAGCAGGAGTGCATTTAACCAGGGGACAAGCCTGGAATTGTCACGGAGATGTTGGTCGCCTGGTGTGCGGGCATATCTCATGGTCAGGGGCTGAGTTTCGACAGTTCGCAGTGAGGTGGCTGCTCTACTGTTTACGACATCCCGACCCAGATCAGGTCTTCTGTTTGTTGTTTCGCACCTCATCGCCGCATCGGGTTAATATCGAGCAGCTTCCCGCCCGCTTTGATCGGCGGGCGGCAGGGACCTCTTTCTGCGGCTCGACCGGGCGAGGCTGAAGCGTGAGCCCCAGATCCCCACGCTGTCGAAGCCTCCCATTGCAATCGTGCTGTGATTTTGGGCGGGATTCTGGCTTGGAGTCGTTCAGCCGTAATCCCTCACATGGTAGCCTCGCGCCGTTGGCTTATCAGCCTAGTACGTGAACCAGATGTCTGCGGCTCCTCTCGAGTTGAGCAGGATTACTGTAGCAACGCCCTGTCGTTAGTAAGGTAAAACTGACCTGTCTTACGAGGGTCTATTTCCAGCACCCGTTCACTATTTGACCAGACGTATCAATAGAGGGCGTTTTGTTTGTCAATGGCCAAGTTTCAGAAACCTGTGATTTCCGCAGGGTTAAGACCAGATTACCATAGCAGACGCTCTTGGATTTGGGGTTTAAGAGACTGACCTGTCTTCCGTGCGTCTAATACCAGCACATGTTCACTATTAGACCCAACGAAAGTGCTCTCTATTTGACAGTCGTTCTACAGTTTTGTCAATTTAAGCCGCAGGCTCATCTCATTAGTGCCCTTCCGTCAATTCCTTTGTTAAACACTGGATGCAGACCAACCGAGCCACAGAGAGCATTACCCCAGTTTTCCGAGGGTCTAGATCCAGCACCCGTTCCATATTAGACCCAACGAAAGTGGTCTCGGCATGTCAGTCATTTCAGTGTTGGCCGTGTTGAGTCAAATTAAGCCGCAGGCTCCACTCCTGGTGGTCCCCTTCCGTCAATTCCTTTAAGTTTCAGCTTTGCAACCATACTTCCCCCGGAACCCAAACACTTTGATTTCTCGGACGCTGCCCGCAGAGTCATCGAAGCAACTCCTGCGGATCGATAGTCGGCATCGTTTATGGTCAGAACTACGACGGTATCCGATCGTCTTCGCAACTCTGACTTTTGTTCTTGATTAATGAAAACATTCTTGACAAATGCTTTCGCAGTAGCTCGTCTTGCAGCGATCCAAGAATTTCACCTCTAACGCCGCAATACGAATGCCCCCGTTTGTCCCTGTTAATCATTACCTCTAGTTCCGAAAACCAATAAAATAGAACCGAGGTCTTATTCCATTATTCCATGCATCATTATTCAGGCAGCCGAGGCCTGCTTTGAACACTCTAATTTTTTCAAAGTAAACGCACAGGCCACCCAGGACGCTCAGCGAAGAACACCCGTGGAAGAGAGCCGGGGGACGGTAGGGCAGGAGCCAACGGGCAGAACCGGCGCAAGCCGGACCACCCGCCTGCGCCTGAGATCCAACTACGAGCTTTTTAACTGCAATCGAATAAGAATAATCAAATAATGACAGGTGTTCATGTCTATACAGATACTGAACGAAATTAATGTCATTTAGACACACTTACCCTTACTTGTTTCCCGTTATTGTCATACATAATGTCATTCGATAATAGTTTCAAGATATATCTAACATAGTTTAACAACATTTTGTTTTTAGTTTACATGTATTTGTTGATTTATGTCTTTTCTCATCGCATCTGTTCGTATTATTATTTCCAATTATCAGTTATTTTCTGACAAGTTGTGATTTTAATGTAGTAAGTATACAATTGTTTTTGTTTTATACCATATTAACTATTCAAAACTTGAATTTTAATTTCCCCTTCCTTTGGTAAATCGAAATACTCGTTTAATGACGTGTAATTGCTATGTACATTTATTTGACATCGTCATTTCTTTTACTACGTAATGTTCACCACGGCTGTACAACTAATACTAATAGCAAAGTGGTACAGTATTTGTCACGTGTATTATAAAACGTGCCAGGCTGTCATGTGAATTTCATGCAGCTCTTACTTTCTACTAATTCGGTTTCATCATCATTTTCATCTGATTGATCAGTCCGGATACTCGTTGTAAGGTTGTCTGAGTATGCCTCTCTATGTGCCACTCCATGTCTCTTCTGCATTTCTGTTCATTGCTGCAAAACATATTACTTGAATGTACCTGCATGCTTGATATGTAAAGGTGAGTCGTGGTCAATATGGTCCCCTCTTTCCTTGAATCTGCCCCTCTAGTATCTTTTGTAGATGACTTTCATGTCTCATATTGTGACTCAGCCAATTCAACCGACGTTTTTGTATCATATGCAATATTTGTCTTTGTGCGCCCACTTCATTGAGCACGTTGCCATTGGATCTTCTTTATGTCCAACTCACTCTTTCCATTCTACGGTAGCACCACATTTCAAACGCGTCCACGAAGTGTGCATTGTTTTTTTCGAAAGTGCATGTTTCAGCCCCAAACAATGCAGTTGTCCATATATGAGCGGAGATTATTCTTCACCTTAGCTCTTTACTTATAATTTTTTAGGTTAACAATTTATGTTTTTCTCTGAAGCCTATTTTTGCCATTGCAATCCGTGTCTTAATTTATGTCACATTGCGGGCATCTGCTGTTATGGTTGCCAAAATATGTAAACTGCTGTGCTTGTTCGATTATTTCTCCATCAATGGATATATTTATGTACCGATGCTGCTTAGATAGTAACAAAACATTTGTCTTTGATGTGTTTAGTTGAATGCCAAAATCGTTGAAAGTGCTTTTAATTTTTCTCAAGCAGCATTTGCAACATTGCAATATCGCTTGGGCATCGGCAAATGTGATGGCAGTAACTTTCATACCAATAACTGTGCCACCCTTATTATAACTCCACATAGTCCTCGCCATCTTTTTCTCAGCATATGCGTTATATAGATTCGGTGAAAGCAAGCAGCACTGTCGTAACTCCTGTTTTATGGGGACACATCCAATTTAGATTGCGATTATTAATATTAGACATACAAATCATTACAATAATTGGACAGTAAATATAACAATAGATTACGTGCTTAAACATAGTGCTGATTTTTAACTGTTAGATGTGTAAGTGAACACTTTGGGATATTGTTAGTAGACATACATGATGCACTTTAGTGCAAACAATGATTGTGCAAGCCTATACGTTACTTATATATGTCAAATTGATGAGAATTTCCGACATAGGCACCTGACAATCGTGAGAACGATTCGTCAATACACGTTGTAACTAGCTGACAGCATGTCAGAACAGTGATCCGCCGGGGTCTTTGTGTATGACAAGGACAAGAATTGCACCACTGGTTCACAGAGAGCATGTCGTAAGAGGCGACTAACTGTGTGACATGGCATAACACCTGCTATGGCTATTTAGTTTGTTTAGAGCAGCATAGATGGTGCCTAACAGGCTGTAGGTCTACTCTGCTATAGTGTTTGATTCTATTAACATGGACTCACACATCGGTTAACCACCCTCCGTAAGCGCTTGTCCCAGCGGAGTATTGAGCTGCTCGATCCTAGCCCGCTAAGCAGGAAACCCTTCTCCCGGCTACATCCAGCTCATATCCTAGTTGGACTTGCACAGGGACATGTGCCTCATGTAGAAGTACATGTCGTCTAAGAACTAAGAAGAAGAACAGAAGTGACTGTCTTAACAGTGCACATGTTGATAACGTTGGTCTGTAACAATCGTTGTCCAGTTCTTCACTGTTGTCTTTGGCACACTTTTGTCACCATACACTGCCTGCATTCTGCGATGAACGTCAAGTGGTCGACATCCTTCAGGTGGTAGAAACTGAATCACCACTCGATGGTCAATTCTGGACCTATTCCGTATCACATCCACCATGTTTTCAACTGTCTGTGAGGTAACTATGAGTCAAAGAATAATTGAATTTGCAAACTTGACGGTTTGAATGTGTTATTTATACCACATGTGACGTTGTCATGCGCATCGTATGTATGTTCACTTGTTGCAGTTTGGTTCGATTTCATTTGAACACGCCTTTTATGTCACATTATATTCTCATTTCACGAAGAGTCGTGTTGAAACGCACACATATGTTTACTAATTTCATTTTAAGGAGATTCGATTTATTTAAGCACAACTTCAGTTAAAATAGCTTAACGCAATGTACATATTGTTCTTATTCTTCTCTATGGGCATGTTCTGTATACTGTTTACATATGAAGTGAAGTTCTCTGGACAAAGGTTGTTGTGGTTTAGAGATGTTCAAGGCTTCAAAATAAATGTCTGTGAACGTTCATCTCTATGATCCAATCCTAGGAGCGTTAATCATGTTACAGTCGTGTATGATATGTTCGGTTGTTTGTGCTGTTTGATTGCACGTAGACATGGGTGATATGTCAAATTTTCGTCTGTGAAAGTCGTCATCCGGTCTTTTTTAAGTTATATTATTTATAAATCAGTAAGGAGATGCTTTATTATAAGGTCTTAGACAGACGCCTTCAAAATGTATTTGAAATAGTCCTTAGTCAAACGTAAACGTCTTTTTATTTATCTTCTCGTGCATGAAAAAGAAAGCTACTAAAGAAGGTACTACACAACCGAATGACAGTTTTCATTGCATCTTAAAAAAGAATGTTCAACATACCCAAGTGCAAACCTACTGGAAACTGCCTTCTTTTATGATTTTAGTAGAATCAAAATAGCATAACTAGCAAACACATTGTATTAATTCCATGTCTGTGGTTTAACAAACTGCTTGTCCATGCAATTATTGAAAGATGTACAGATCAATTGTTCTTTGTGCAATCTGACTGAAACTCTACCGAAGTTATCATGTGGCGACAAACTACCTGTGACAATAAATAACATTGTATGTCCAAGAACCTAGGCTAGAAAAGGATTTGACAAATAATAACATTCTTTGTTCAAGAAACTAGGTTAGAAAAAGATGTGACAATAAATAACATTCTATGTCCAAGAAACTAGGTTAGAAAAGGATGTGACAATAAATAGCATTCTATGTACAAAAAACTAGGTTAGAAAAGCAGTACTTAAACAATTGAGTGCATTTGGATATTATAGTACGTATCTTCATAGATGATTGCAGAATAAAAACATTTAGCTACTTTAATTTTCATATTTTTCTTCTCGACTTTTTAATTTACTGTATTCACATTTGCACTTTTTGGTTCAACACTTAAGACGTCAGGTATGCAGTTATGAGTACTGGGCTAGCCTTTTATCTTAGCCAGTCTGTCCTTTTAAAAGCATGTTATTCAGGCTCACTACATGGAGGTGGATAATGGTCTAAGAAGCTGTGGGTAGCTAGACCTAACGCTAACAGTCTTCTTTTAGTCGCTGGCCTCTTCCTGCTAAGCATCATGATCAACATCTTTATCAGCATCATATGCAAAACATGTTCATTCCATGTGGTTGTTTTCGAGCTAACATCAGACGTTATGTGAACCACTCAATAATGAGCCACATGGCTGACAGTAGACATCGTTGTTGCTCAATAACAATGGACTAAAACCAGTTTGTAAGTTCATATAATACGCTCCCAGTGCTTTCATTAATTATATATACATTAACATATTTATATATATATATATATATATATGCACATATATAAATATATATATATATATATATATATATATATACATATAAATATATATATATATACTTATAGTATAATTTATCCCAAACATATGATCACCATTTTGTGCAATAGCTACTCCTAAATAGTACGCTAGCATTTGAATTAGAAAGACAATTTCTTTTGCTTTAATCCGTGGTGATTGGCCATCGTTTTCGAAGGCGACCAGATTGTCATCTGCCAATCCTGAAGTGGGTTTGTTGGTGGCTGATCAAACCAATCCGAGCCAGAAAGTGTATGTCACACTGAGTGCATCAGCTGGATGCAAATCGTCTCTTGCCTTTCGAATCGCTCGTCTCCGTGCGGCTTCCTTGATTCGTGTTTACTTTATTATATGCCGTGCCAGAAGAGATTTTACTACCCCTGCAGAGCGATCAGCTGAAATATTCTTCCAATTATCAGGGTCAATGTCGCAGTTCTTCAGTGAAGCTCTCAGGGTGTCTTTGTGACGTTTTATTTGACCACCGCGAGCTCGCTTGTCTGACTTTAGCTCCCTAGAATATTTTCTTTGGAAGCCGCTCATTTGCACAGAGTCGTGTGGAAGCTGCGTCGTGCAGAGTAATGTGGATGCTTGTCATGCCAGCCCGCGAACATGATTTAATCAATGTTCAGACGCATGCTGTTTTATAACGTTCACTCTATATATGTAACAAGAACATATTTGAATAAGAGTGCCATCATTAAAGATCAAAACAAACGATGAAATAAAGATACACATTTCTGTCTACGGTTGAAAAGAGTGGGTTATTCACAAAAGAAAAACAACACTTAAATACAAGAAAGGCAATGTAGTCAGCTTTTGTATTATCATATTTGCGCATACGTCGCGTTTCATTTGCATCCCACTACATGTCCATATAGTCACCCCATGCCACTACATGCCCCTATAGTCACTTCATGCCACTACATGCCCCCTATAGTCACTACATGCAACTACATGCCCCTATAGTCACTTGATGCCACTACATGCCCCTTTAGTCACTGCATGCCATTATAGTCACTACATGCCACTGCATGGCCCTATAGTCACGACATGCCATTACATGCCCTTATAGTCACTCCATGCTACTACATGCCCCTATAGTCACTATATGCCACTTCATGCCACTACATACCCCGTATAGTCACTCCATGCCATTTCGCGCCCATATAGTCACTTCATGCCGCTATAGTCACTTCATGCCACTACATGCCCCGTATAGTCACCGTATTGGTTAATATTTTCACAAATTTGTCACGTGGCTCTGGACACTGTTGTCATGGTTATGTCGTTGGAAGTAAAACATTTCAAAACACCTTCGCAGTATTAAATTTCAAATGTGTATATGTCATATTACTTATGTTATGTTAATGTATCACTTTAAATGTATTATCACAACAGGAACAGGCAAAGAAGTAGTGACATCATCAACTAAACGAACGACAACAGATAACAAACAACAGGAAATAAGTATTACAATAATGGTGAAAAACACGACAGCAGGAGCTCTCATAACAGAGTTTCAGTACATCATCATTATGGAGTCATGTTATATTGTGTGGATGGTGATGTCATTGCTAGGCGTGGTATCAAACATTATCAATATCCGAGTTTTTGTTTCAATGGGGCTCACTGACGGTGTCACTATTTCATTTCTAGCTTTAGCCGTCTTCGACCTGGCTTATCTAATCGCGTCTTTATCTCTGGCGGTTTCTGTTGCGTTCTACATTTGTGAACTGAAATTACTCGCCAGGTATATCATTGATCCGTTCGCTGTTTTAGTTCTAATCGCTAGTGCAATGATCTTGATAAATATTACCAATGTGATGACCACAACATTCCTAGCTGTTGCCCGCTGTATGTGTGTAGCTAGACCTCTACAGTTTAAGAATACATTTACAAGAAAGAGAGCAGCTGTGTTCATGGCTGTGTTCTCAATGTTTGCTGTTGCCATCTACACACCGATTCTGGCTAATATGGGGATAAGAGACAAGCATGACCAGCTGGCTAATATGTCCAGACCCTCGTTATGGATGTCCCCTTTTAGAGAAGGCATTAAAGTCAATATATGGATGGTCACAGAGATGGTTCTTCCCGTCGTCACCCAGTTCATTATTATAGTATGTGTCGTCATCATGGCCCGCTGTCTAAGGGCATCTTCCAAGTTCCGACAATCTTCAGTTATCGTATCAACTCATCATTCAGAGAAATCTTACACGATGCATAGGATAAACCACAAAGAAATATCTGCAGAGGTTAATGATTCAAACAGCTCTACAGATAAATTATCTGGAAAGGACCTTCGTGTTGTTCAACAAGTGGTTCTCATATCTTTGGTGTACGTTGTCTGTAATATTCCTAAAATACTTATCAGTTTTTTCACAATAATGGAGCCAGAGTTTACATTAGGTCGGAGTTATACACGATTGTTTGTGAGCGTGAATTGTCTCAGAAAACATTTAGAAATTGTTAACGCAGCGGTTAATTTGATCATATATTATAAATACAACACCAAATTTCGTTTAACGTTAGGTCTGTGACTCAGATGCATCCATGTACGATGTTTTAAGGGAATCATGTTAAAGTACATCTATAGGTTTCTAACAGGAATCATTTTTTTCAACTTGTTTTCAAAGTCAAGTGTAGACACATATATGCAGAATGAAGTACTGTGTATGTTATCGACAGATCTGGCATGGTTAGGGAATATTAGTTTATTTCATATGTGCTTTGCTTTCAATAACAACAGCATCAGGTACCAATATTCAAATAGAACTGCGTATTTGGGTTACGCACCTAATCTGTTATCGTGCGATATGCAATGACTGTAGTTAATCTACCACCCCTACATAAGGAGCATACATTTAAAAACGTGCATCTCCGCCAAATAAATAAGTGTAATAATTCAAATGTGAACACAAGTATGTGTAATGGTGAGACACACTCACTACGTCCTTTTTTAGCAAATTATGTGTATATCATTTCTGCATACAACAATTTTTCCAACAAATGTACTAGTGTAATTACAGAACGACATGCAATTGCGTACTATACAGTTGATTGTCGACGATAAGAGAACATAATGGATGTTTTAAATAGTGAAAAACCAACGTTAAGAGTCAGTTTTTATTCAAATAAGTAGTAGATCTTTCACTTTTTCCTCTATTTCACTCCCATTATGTTAAGACGTTAATTAACATACAGACCGATGAAGCGTGTTCTTCCTTAACTGGCTACAACATGTAAACACAAAGCTATTTTCAGAAGAGGCGATGAACATGTATTGCATCACTAATGTGTGGTTTTATTAGTCACATATTGTAGGGGTTTTAAATAACAAAATGGTTGAGAAATGTTAAATAGAATTATAGAGAGTAGAGCACACGTTGCACACAGCAGGAGTATAACATCTCGCGCAACTTGATGAAAGAGCGGTGTATATGCGGGTATGGCCGGACTTCATTCATGTCATGTCTGCGGAATATGTCATCAGTCAACCAATTCATTCATCAACCGATATCATCTCAGCTCACCGTAGAGCATAGAGCGTAGAGCATAGACCGTAGAGCATAGAGCGTAGAGCATAGAGCGTAGAGCATAGAGCGTAGAGCCTAGAGCGTAGAGCCTAGAGCGTAGAGCATAGAGCGTAGAGCCTAGAGCGTAGAGCCTAGAGCGTAGAGCATAACTGCATTGTCAAAAAATAAAAACCACAACATCCTTTATTGACTTGTCCATAACTTGAACATTTTTTGAAAATTGATAGCTGTCCCCTTGCCCAAATCATCATTGCTGTCTTGTACGATATTCCTGGTAGCTTACAATTTTAAGATGCATTGCTTTCCTTTTCATCCCATGGTATCACTGAGCCTCTTAACATGCACGCGTCTAAAACACAGGCATGCACATGCTATAAAATTTCCAAATATACTGAACGGTGAACTGCACTCTACAGACATACATCAGTTATACGAACATAATCTAGAGATACTTAAAGGTGAATTACGTACTACACAAATGAGAGCGTCATAAGACATCATCTAGAGATAGTCAGAGGTTAATTACGCTCTACAGACATGTACGTGTTATAAGAACATCATCTAAAGATATGTAGACGGGGAGGAAAAATATCGTCTGGTTAGGCTAAGTATACTGATCAGACATGTTAGACAGGCTCAAGAACAACATACTGGCCAAAACCCTCATCTCAGCTTCCTAGTAGTCTTACATGGAAAGGGGCTGTTTTCCTGACTAACGAGGTGAGGGATCGACGTATTCCTAGTAGTATCGGTCCACCTGCATTAGCACGATTCGGATGTGAGGAAAGCTACTGCAACCCGCCAATTAACATCCTTTACGGGGTGCACAAAAGAGTGATCTCAGTGTGGACATTCGCAAACAGCAATAACAACACTACAGACATGCTAACAGAACAGCATATATAGATAGGCAGATGTTCATTACACTAAGCCTACATGTGAATGTTACTTAACTTAACGTCTTTTTACTGGTTTAGAGGACTCTTCAGAGTCTGTATACAACCAGTTTCCTTTACATTACCTTGCTCTAAAAGATATGCATATCCATTTTACAATAGCATCATGTAGATATATATACGTTGAGGTGAAGTAGGGCCATGCATAACCACTTAATTATAGTCCATTTTTAATTAAGCTTTTCTTTGAGAATGCAACCTGCAACTTTCATGACAAGCATCCACACACCCACTGTTTTTTTGTTTGTTTTTCTATTACTTAATGTTGAACGCGATATTGGGTTATGAGCTTTTCTTGAAACCCATTAGTTGTCCATTACTCCTGTTTAGTTCAGTCTCTAAAAGGATAAATGTTCAATTTCATAAATGGCAAAGACATCCAAGTTATACACGCTGTTACCACGACAGCAAATGTGCTGAACGGTGTGGACCGCACAAAACACGACGCAGCACTTGTGCAGCCGTGATCATCCATTGCATCCGAGTTCATATCCAGTCGTCCTGACGTGTCTTGCCATTGGTTAAAGTTGGACTCGGGCGTGAGAGTGAGGTCGACGAACTGGGCATTCCTTACTCACTTAAATCAAATGCACCGTGCAAGTCATTCTCTTGTTATTTATCCAGTACTAAGACAGTCGAGCCTTGTGACGAGCGGCGAAGCGGAGAACATAAATCTAGTCAAAGAGCTGCGTCAGGTGTGGGTCTCCTGGCTGAGTAATAAAGCAGATGAGATGGGTGGATTTGCTTACAATCATGATCACCGTCTCGAGAAGCGAACTTTCGATACTTTCACTGCCTGCAAGTATGTATATACTAAATTGAACTCTTCAGCCATCTCCGCACCCATCCACAGCCCTGATTTACAGGATACTCGACTGGAAGGACTGGCTAGGTGAAAACAAGTAAAGGTCCTCATCACTGGTAATGGTCGAACAACAACCTCGCAGTAGCTGTGTAACACTGATATGGAGTCTCACATCTAATTCACACAAAACGCTCAAAGGAACCTCTAACATGTTGATATACTAACAGCTCGATACGGATTCGCATATCCAATCTTCAGATTGGGACATGAAATATTAACCTCAACATTTTGTATTTAACAATGACGAAATGTTAATGTTCCGTGCTGACCATATACAATATTCCACGATTCCTAAGAATCCAAGACTGGTAAATGTTCTATCGGTTGTCGCACGGTGACTTTTTCTACATATTTTGAAAGCTGTCATTCGTTCATGCAAGATGTAGTTACTGTGGGCGAAGTAGGACAATGTGAAAACAGAAACATCGATTAAAGACATATATATTACGTTATGTAATGCAGAGCTAGAATTCAACGTGATAGACATGCACACATATTGGCATAAAGGATGTATTGTAAATATGTTTATATTTCTCGATCAACAATGCATAACTATGCAGTCACATTTAACATTGATAAAACACTGTCATCTCAGCCGCTGAGATATAGATACGATAAACGAAAACAGCTGACATGAACAAAAACAGAGAGGCAACACAGATAGTTCAAGAAACGCACATGCGTGTCTTTTCTAAATGTGTCTTCTGATTTCAATGATCATTATAATGGTATATAACCTATCCAATTACTTACTTCCGATGCACAAGCAACACGTCATTCAGTATGTATTCAGTATTCCTAGACATGGACTGTCCTGCGATATGTATTCAACATGTCATACATATTGCATATTTCCTGCAAGTTGGGGCATGTCATCATGTGGTCTGAGTACGTTTGGTATTGACCTAATTAGCCGACGCCCGATAATAATGGGACTATGACTACATTATCATTTAGTGTAGTTGGCATGTATTTACGTTTTAATATTCGCTTGGACTGGGTGAGAACGTATATGTGGTTGCAGTAAACGTTTATCTGGTCTGACTGATAAAATCAGTTTCCTGTTTACATACATATATGCCGTTGACACAATGCATTTTGTTCTCCGGGCTACATCCTGCTTCTTGCAAAGCCCTATTCAGGGTTTGGTAGCTGGAGATTGAGAACGAACGCAGAAAACGAAGAAGAACATATGCCGTTGAAATATATATTGTTCTTCTATTTTGAAATCGTCATCTTGTTCATACAATAGTAACACCAAAATCAATCATTTCTGCAATGAGTTGCTCTTATTCAACCTTTTCTTCTTCTTCGGACTCTTTTGGGTGATAACTTTCATTGCATATTAAATAAGACGTTATGAACATGATAGTATTATAATCTCAAACGAACGTGTTCACGACCGGTAATGTTGATACTTGAATCGGATGTTCCTCTTCGTGAAATGTTGCTGGCACGTGTAGCAGATAGTATGCAATTATGTTATTATCAGCACAGACGTATGCAGTGATCATCTGCGTTTCTAAATAGTTAAAACAATTAAATATCTTCAAAACTATCCTGATATAATCACCTTTTTATATAATGGCATTCTCTCTTTCATCGTCAGTAGACTGAACGCATTGTTGCAGACGCCCATGATATAGCGTTCCATTGAATGAATTGTTGGATTATTAATAAAAGAAACTGACGATTACATTTTGGCAATGATTGTTAAATAACCAATAGTAATATCGTAGTTACCATTGTCATTTCCATACGTCTATAAATACTACATATGTAGTTGTGTTAATGTGTGTTGCAATCTTTTAGGATGATAAAAACTCAGCTATAAAATGTAGAAAACTAATGCAATCGTTGATTGGTGTACTTGATACAAGCGGAACATAATACACAGCAGTCTAATTTTATTGAAACCCAACTTGGTTGAAATTGTAAACGAATAATGCAATAGCGAACTAACTTGAAAAGTATGTAGTTGCATGCAAACTGTATGTCTGAAATAAAAATAAACAGAAGTAAGATACCACAAGGGAGCACACATTTAGACCAAACTAAAGAAGCTGTAATACAATATGCAACATGCTACCACATAGAACAAGTATTGTGTTTCAGTATATGTTATGTTTTCTTCTCTGTGATTCGTCCTAAAACGATTTGGCTTGGCTTGACTTCGTTCATTCTCAATCTCCCGCTACTAAACCCTGACACGGGCCTAAGTAGCAGAATGTAGTCCAGAGAACGGAATGCGTTGTGTCGTAGTTTACAGCTTGGCTGCGATATTTATACGTTTCGGTCCAACACATCCGACTTCAGCAAGCATTTTTAGTACTGTGTTAGCATTCCCTCTTCGATTCCTTCTCCTTAGCCAGACTGCTCTGCTGCAGCCTGTTACCCAGGATCACCGCGTGGAGATGTAGAAGAGTCTTGGCAGCTCTTGTTTGCTGGCCCTGACGCTAGCAGTCAGCTATGGGTGGCTGACTGCTGCAGCTCATGCGCTGCTCAGTATCTTGTTCTAAAACGAGTTCATTTACTTCACTTATTAACGTTTCAATCAGGGCAGGTTTCTGTCGTTGCCTTACTGTTTATCGTTGTTGTTGTCACTGTGCTCCTCTTACGTAGTCGGGAGACCTGCAAACTATGTTCTACTAATTGTTGTCTATACTAGGGCGTTGCCTGTGCGGCCGATCTATAGTTTGTCATTGTCTTCATTTCTTGGGATGTATACCAGTACCTGTTTTGTGGTACATGGCTGACGGGCAGGGACGAAAACAAGCGGCGAGGAAAGGAGTTCGCCACCCCATTTCACAAAAATGTGGCTTAGCACAGTGAATGGTCTAACACTTCATCCCCGAAGGCAGTATATACGTGTGGACTACATTTACATGAATATAGACATATCTTCAGTTTTGTTTCAGTTTCCTCCCGATTTGACAAACCTATCCACCTCATAATACACATGTTTCTTCCAGTGGGCAGTAGACACCCGATGTATTTCGACTGCTAAATTGTGTAACTGGTATCCATGAGGAGCTCTGACAGATTGTCTACACCAAACATACATTAGGTTCATATAGTTGTGTGACGAAACATGATCACCAATTGTCTACATCCAGCATACATTAGTTTCATATAGTTGTGTGACGAAACATGATCACCAATTGTCTACACCCAGCATACAATAGGTTCATATAGTTGTGTGACGAAACATGATCACCAACCTATAATTGCCAGCCCTGACAAATCACAATGACATACACACGTTCATAATATGTCAGTCCTGGAAGTTCAATGGCCTTGTCCTAAGAAGTGCATTCATTCCTTCATACGCGTCCCAGTCTTTACAGACAATGCGCATGGCATCCGTGAGTAGCCTTCCAGAGGGCAAGACCGGGAGCTGAATATGGAGACCCTGGGCTGCCCAAACTGAATGATCCCCCTCTCGGCCTCGCTAGTGTAATCTAAATGAATGCAAATTATGACAATGTGACAACAGATCAGCTGAAAGGAGCTGCAGAAATTAGTTCGCATATTTGAAACCATCTGCCTTAGATGCTACCACTTCGGATTTGGGTTTAATTCCATAGCCCTACGCTCTACCGAGGTTTCCACAAAGAAATGTAGTCGTTGCTCGCTATTACTCGAGACATCCCATGATACTCCAATCGTCCCAAGACTAGCCACCATTCTCTGGGACGTGGGTTTAAAATCAAAGTTCCTCTTCTCATAGGCGAACTGCCTGAACAGGCTAACGAGCTTCGTCTACCCGGGTTTAGAGACAAAGTTTACCTTCTCTTAGATTGACTGCAAACCAATGCTAATGAGACCAATCTGCCCGCACAGTTATATCGCAGAGAACTCGGTCGCGCCCCACAGCAAGCTCTGTAAGAAACAGGGGGCCCCTCATGAAGGTGCTGCTGGGGACACACAAATATTGGAGCTGTCATTAGCATGGAAACTCCTGAACGACAAGCCAAACAATGAATCCAGCGGTGATCTCTACACCTGGACAGAAGAGGATGTATCAGACACTTCCTATCATTTAACGAGCTGGACGTCCAGCCCAGACCTCGCTACATCCGAAGAAGTTAGCCTGACAGAATCGCAGGCAATGCTATGCTATGGGCACCTGAGAGGAGGAATCGGGAGATATGCTGACTTAAGATCACTTAGTAAAGAACAATATAAACCAACTGGTTGCAGACCAGTTAAGTTGTGAAAAGTTTGATGCAGTCCGAACAGACACTATCAGAGCTAAGTTAGTTAGTTGTTTATCTCACGTATGCCCTGAATTGTTTAGGGAGCATAAGTCGCATGTCCTGTACCAAGTAAGTTGCGTCGGTAGTTGTGAGCTCATGTCGATGAACAGTCACTCTAATGGCATGTATCCAACTGCCTCGCGGCTGCACGCTTGTCGTATCGCTAGATATGCCAGTGTTGCAAGCCATCAATGGAAGTTGATAAGCGTGCATTCTCATGAGATGACCAGATCATGATTGGAAATGTATACAGTACAATACGTAGAGCCGACCATACTGCGAATATCGTCGTTTCCCATTCTAACTCTCCTGGTAACACGATGACATTCCTAAAACACTTCCTTTTTGATCTCACGTGCCGTAGACAGACATGTTTAGCACTGGTAACACAGAGGCGATATAAATATAGTATATATCAGCTGTTGCTTTGTTGTCACACTAATGCTCGGATGCCTACGCTGTGTTGACTCCCTGATAAGTTATCGCACATTTTTTCTGACGCCTGTTCTTGATTCCCCTGTCGATCGCCATCTGCAGAAAAAATACTAGGCACATGCTTGAACTCATAGACTTGTTGAACAGCAATACGCTTTACACTCGTGTTGAGTAGCTAAGGTTAATTGATCCGCATTAGAAATAATGGCCACTTACCGCTATTCGAGACACTGGCCAAGAATAAAAGATAACATGAATGGATGAACAAACCAACGAATCCTTATCAAGCTTATACCAGGCAGAGTTTATGGTCACACCAGTCAGTGGTCAAGAATACAAGATCACGTGAAAAGTTGAGCAAATCAAGGAATTCATGTCGAGTTTATACAAGCCAAAGTTAATGGTCGGCCCATCTGTATCTGTGTAACAGCTAGACGTCTGTGATGTCGGAGAAGGATGTTCGACGTCTGTTCTCTGCGTTTCAGGTTTGTTCACGAATGGAGATCTTCAATGTTCTTCTTTCCATCGCTCGTTGGTCAACGCTGGGTCTATCTGTGTCAGCATTATGCAGACTTCACACCTCGCGGCCATATATCATAGCTGGATCATCCAACTTGTTGTAGGTGCGAGCTCTACTGTTATCGTTTGACATCTGCTGTAGTATGAATTGGACCGAGTCAGCCCACTGCTACACTTTGCGAAATCTCCCGATTTATTGAATAGTAAGTAGATCGTGATCTTTTGGTTCAAGTAGATATACGAATTTACGTTTTTTGTCGACGGAACAAACATGAGTCGCATTTCTCCTTTTGAACAGAAGGTGTTGAGCATGAACTGGGTTTTCTTTAACTTGATTTGAAGGCCAACTGCAGCGCTTGCTCTGCTGAGCTCATTTGGGACTTTTCTCAGGGTCTTTGACGGTATAGCTAAAGATAACTTGCACCTTGAAACCAGTGGTTTTTGGTAGATGATGCTCACAAGTCGATGAAGGCAACTCGTCTAGGAGAATGAAAACTCTGATTTGAAACCTCCCAGATATGATTCAGTCGTATCAAAAAACACCCGAGTAAGGTACAGACCACTCGGAAGGACGAGATCTGTCAATCGGGAAAGCAACACGTCTAGGATAAGGAAAACCCCGATTTCAAATCGCTTGCCGTCTTGCAGATGATGAATTTAATTACCAAAAGATACAGACAGGAGGGCAGCGGAAAACCAACATATCCTAAGTTTCATCATGGACCGATGAACTGTTGATATAAGGACATATTGCCACATAGGCACGCTACCCTTAAGCAAGAAATTCAGAGAGTGGTGCAACGGGAAAGCAGAACAAGAGGTTGACCATATAACAAATGATAACATCCAGTATACTGATGCCGTCATATATAAACATGATCGGTGTTACGCAGTGAAGAATATGGCTTTGTAATACCTGCTAGTGTTAAAGGTTAGATTGCTGTTAAATCGGGCATACTTTACAATAATTTCCAGAATGAAAATGTATATACTTCCAGTGACCGCGTCTCTCAGAAAAATATTTGAAACATCTTAATCATGGGCAGTCATCGTGTCGAACCCAGATCTTTACTGCTTAAGTTACATAACTGCTGGCTAAGGCGTGAATGGACAACAGTTGCAAAGACCTCAAATCTTCGTGTATTGGTATGGAGGAACTGGCATGATCAACTAGGGTTCAGGACAGTTCATACAAAAAACAGTAGGGTTCTATAACGCAAGTGTATGTATACATTATATGTGCACAGAGAACGCCATTCAGACTGCAGGGATATCTTCTTCTTCTTCTTCGTTCGTTCTAAATCTCCCACTACCACACCCTGAAAGGGATTAAGTAGCAGAATGTAGTCCAGAGAACGGAATGCGTTGTGTCGTAGTTTACAGCTTGGCTGTGATATTGCACCTTTCGGTCGAACACATCCGACTTCAGCAAGCATTTTTTGAGTACCGGGTTAACATTCCCTCTTCGATCCCTTCTCCTTAGCCAGTCTGCTCTACTGCAGCCTGTTATCCAGGATCATCGCGTGGAGGTGTAGAAGGGTCTTGGCAGCTATGGTTCGCTGGCCCTGATGCTAGCAGTCAGCTATGGGTCGCTGACCACTGCAGCTTATGCGCTGCTCAAAATCTTCATCCTAAGCAGGGATATGTGACATCGAAAAACTCATGTCACCATTCCCCTCACTGAATAGAACACCCACCCCATCACGTTTCATCTGATGTGAAATATATACTTCGTTTCAAAACGATGTGCCTGGAATGTGTACAATAAAGATTTTTTTACAACAAAAAAGAGAGGCCAACAAAATAATGTGCGCAGCTAACGAGCTACATGACGCATCGGGATCCACACCAATCGACATCTGCTGAGAAGAACTGAACACTTATGGGTATCCCGAAGTTTTGTAAATGATGTAATAATAAACAGAACAAAATACTGCAACTAACGAATGATATAAAAAATAGGTCAGTTCATGACTAACGATATCAATGGCTATACTATTATCAAAACGCAATGACAGACGATTGGTATGGAAATCATAGCTATGTTTGGTTTTGTTGTTCTCCATGTCTCAAGCTCTCAGTTGCAGCTGGAATGTGTTCAATAGACACGAGGCATAATCAAATGAAACCGGACAAACTACAACAAGTGAACATACGTACGATGCGCATGATGAAGTTACTTCTGGTGTAAACAACACATACCAACCGTCGAGTTTGCAAAATTCCATTATCCTCCTACTCATAGTTTAATCAGCAGACCGTTGAAAACATAACGGGTGTGATACGGAAACCAAGAGTTGATCAGCAAGCGGTGATTCAGTTTCTAACAGCTGAAGGATGTCGACCAGTTGACATTCATCGCAGAATGCACGCAGTGTATGGTGACAAAAATATTTCAAAAACAACAGTGAAGAACTAGACAGTTATGTTTAAAGAAGGAAGTGAGTTAACGAAATATCTTCTGAGACCAGGTGAAGAGCATATCGTTGCATTAACTCACGTCCTTCTTTAAACATTGCTGCCCAGTTCTCAACGGACTGCTTAGGAAACTATGATTCGGAGGACAATGCAATTTTGAAAATGTGACGGTTGGTATGTGCTATTTACACCAGCAGTTACGTCAGCATACGTCGTACGTCTGTTCACTTGTTGCAGCTTGGTACGGTTTCATTTCAACACATTGACATTTGAAAGTCCATGTCCTACCTGCAACTTAAAAATGCACACTGTGTTTAGTGATATGTGTGATACATATTTACTCTGTATTGGTATCTAACTGTAAAAATGTATGTGATTTAGTTTACAATTGTCTTATCGCACTGCATGATACTGTATGCCGTCGATTTATGAATACGCGTTATGTCTACATTCACAAAAACACTTTAAAAACTTCACAATTCTATAAGTGCCATTTTAAAAATAAAACAAAGACAAATAAATATTAACAGAATTGTAAAATTATCACCAATGGCAAAATAAAGAGGACACCGTTTAATTATGTTGGTGATTTGCATGACTACTCTGAACGTCAAAATTCATTTTTCTCTTCTGCTAAGTGGTTTTTGTATGCGAATGTAGTGCACTTGAATGTTTTCTCGCAAATGTCAGTGGGAAGTGCATTGTGAAGAGCATAAGCGTTTATACGTCTGGAAGTATTTCTGAAATGAGTTCAATTGGAATACATTAATCTTATGAGGCTATTGCATTTGCGAAGAGTTGGCCGGCCACGGATGGAAAGAGCTACCATTGGCTATATATTTTATGACAAGACAGTGCAGCAATCGTAGTAACTTCCCATAGATTGTTATCTTTCATAATTCGTCATCGGATGACGGAACTATTAAATTATTACGATGTCCGCCCTGAAACAACCCAATCATATTTTGTTACTGGACACCTATGTGCGTATTGTGGTGAAAGAAATAGTTATTAGAGGGTAAATTCCATTCCTCTTTCTTATGCTCTTCTAAATAACATGAAGTGATGGGAAAAAAAGAGATTGATGATAATTTCAAATGTTCACTTTTTCGTTGTTTCACGTATTTTGTTGTCTATGTTGATACAAATAAACGTAATCTGCTAAAGCAAATCAACATACATTCCCTGGACTGCCTGCTGTTGAGTTATTACCTGTTTCTTTCATTGTTTTATGTTTTATTCCATAAAACAATATAACTTGTGTGGTCTATATTTAGTAAGGCTACATTAGAGAAAGTCTGCTTGTTCTTCACGCATTTTAGATTTGTAAGTAATTGATTCTGTTGATCAGTTACTTCCTCCATATACTTGATCAGTTACTTCCTCCATATACTTGATCAGTTACTTCCTCCATATACTTGATCAGTTACTTCCTCCATATACTTGATCAGTTTCTTCCTCCATATACTTGATCAGTTACTTCCTCCATATACTTGATCAGTTACTTCCTCCATATACTTGATCAGCTACTTCCTCCATATACTTGATCAGTTACTTCCTCCATATACTTGATCAGTTACTTCCTCCATATACTTGATCAGTTACTTCCTTCATATACTTGATCAGTTACTTCCTCCATATACTTGATCAGTTACTTCCTCCATATACTTGATCAGTTACTTCCTCCATATACTTGATCAGTTACTTCCTCCATATACTTGATCAGTTACTTCCTCCATATACTTGATCAGTTACTTCCTCCATATACTTGATCAGTTACTTCCTCCATATACTTGCTCCATACAGCAACACCGACTTGGCACTTGCGTCGAATATTATAATTTTGGTGTGAATCTTGATATCTCTGGATCTCCATATATTGTTTAGTGTCAGGAATGCCCAATGTGCCTTTCCATTTCTGATCCGTTAATCTGCATCTGTTCCACCTGATGTGTCTATTGTGCTGTCTAAATAGTTAAAGGTATCTAATTCCTCCAACAGCTCTGCTTCCATCATGATTGATTATTTATTGTTAGTTTTGAGTTTAAGGAGCTTGGTTTTCTTCATGTTGATATTCAGTCCCAGTTTGGCCGATTGTTCTTTCACCCTATTAAGTTTTCTATTGCATTTGTCTATGACTATGTGGCAAATGTACAAGATAATCTGCATAGTCCAGGTCGTCCAATAGTGGCAATACTGTCCACTGAATGTCAGTTTTTTTGCCTTTGATTGATGTCTTGATTATCCAATCTATAACCAACAACAATAGGAAAGGAGAGAATATGAACCCATGTTACACCCCTGTTTGCACACCGAAGCTGTCAGACAGTACTCCTTCAAGTATCAGTCTACTAACTGTGTCTGTGTGCATATGCTGGATGAGGGATGTATACTTCTCTGGTATACCATAGTTGACATATTGTTGGCAGGATACAGTGACTCTTATTACATTCCAAGGTATGATTGAGTAGATGAATCTGGACTCTTCTGGCTTTAGTGCAATTTAAGGCACCTCAGTAAACGCATTAATATGGATTACAGTGCTGTTCCCGATACCGTTGGTCAGACTGGTGTGACATAGTATGTCACGGTGTGCTCTAGGGTTAAGTGACATGTCTCACAACTCTACGGTGCTGGGTTCGATCCCCATTTCAGCACTGACCGTTACTCCGGGGATGGAAACCCTTAGAAAATGCAGGAGGAAGCGGACCCTTATATAAAATGTATGCTGAAGTTGGGTGCACTGTGCCGACTGCACAAAATAAAAACCACAGTGCAACGCTCACCACGTTGGGGAATAGAGAAATAAGACGAACGCGAAAAAAAAAGACTGGAGTGAAATAATGTTTTACTAGGAGGGGGGGGGGGGGGAGGGGAGGGGGGGGGGGGGGGTCTTGATCTTCATGTTTCAGCTGACCTTGGTTTTACTTTTCACCCCCGGAAACATGACATGTACCAACGACCATCATAATCAAACAACAAATAAACAATACAACAGGAGACACATAAACGAAGGGGAATGTCGATGTGACACACATCTTCATTAAGAGATATAACAAACAATGTCATCAAACCCGGGCTGTATTGAAACCAATAGGCGAAGTGTAAATGTGGAGGAAAATACAGAGGATGTTAATTGGGAGATTGCAAGGACAATGCGAGTATCATAGAAGGAGTTATCTTATAAACAGAGTGGTAAGATACAGTTGCAGTCTTAACTATAAACAATGTTGAGTTACAGGTGACAGCGGTGCACTTCGAGGTGAACAGAAGCAATAATGCAGTCAAAGAATACAAGAAAAAGATGGGAATGAATTATATAATGCAAACCTATGTGACGGTAGTCTATCTGTCAGGAACAAAGCAAACAATAAGTTATCTAAGAAATAACAGCGCCATCGTTTAGATTTCACCAACGTCACAGAGGACTAAAAACATATATATATATATATATATAAATTTATATATATATATATATATATATATATATGTATGTATGTAATGTATATATATATATATATATATATATTTATATATATATTATATATATATATATATATATATATATTATATACATGCATATATTTTTACATTATAACATTAGTATATGCATGATTATATCAACTATCTGGTACCAGTGACATTGATTCTCAATAAGGTCATCATCATCGTCACCATGTTACATTTTCTTTGTAGAGCATCGCTCTCATCACAGCCAGCCGATATGAATCTCGGTCTGTAGTCAATCTTCCCGCCTGCTCTCTGTTCATGTTTACAGTATCCTTGATAGCTGTATCCATCTTAGCCTTGGTCGACCCCTTCGTGTCCTTCCAGGTACGATGCATTTCATGACCGTTCTTTCAAATGCGTTATGACGTTTGAAGTGGCTAAACTATTCAATTTCCGAAACATAACATTGTTTATGAGCCAATTGTCTCCAGCATTCTGGTCTTCTAAGATGGTTTTATTTGTCACTTTCATTATCGAATGAACTTTTTTAGCATCGTCTGTAACATTTTGTTTCGAACTCTCAAATCGTCTTCTTTGCTACTTATGTCAAAGTCAATGTCTCGCACCCATACATTGTCACAGGGATTATGAATGCTCTCAGGATCTGCAGTTTTACTTACTTGTTAGTATGATGTCATGTATTGTGAATGTTATTCAGCTTCCGCATCGCAATGGCGAAAAGTCGTCTTATTTCTTTTAAACAGTCTCCATCGTTAGATAAAGCAGAGCCAATGTATTCAAAATGTGTGACATTTTCGATTTCTTCATTATTAATAACAATCTGGGGGTACAGTCCGGTTTTGTCAGGGGATATTATATCTTAGCTTTCTTAATGTTCATGAAAGGGAAAAGGAAGAGCTTCACTGTGCATCTGAACGGACATGTGCAGTCGTTCCAGACCATTGACGATGTTTGACAGCATGACTGTGTCATCTGCAAATCTTAGTTCTGGAATCTTCCTCCCTCGTATTGTGAATGGATCACAATTTCCGTAGCTGTCATCTGTTTTTTAACTTTCGCATATCGTTTTCTGTGTAGCTGTTAAATAATGTAGAATGCGGACAAATCGTAACGTGCGAAATGAGGTGTTTGAAAAAGGCTGTCGGGATCAAAAGGCTGGACAGAGTAAGAAACGTAGTAATCATCCAGGAAGTAGGTGAAAAACTGTGCATGGAACAGATGGGATAGAAGATAATGCAATGGATCGATCACTTGACAAGAATGCAACCAAAACTACCAGCTGATAGTGTCTACAATGTCAGACATCAGGGTTGTAGAGCAGCAGGAAGGCCACGATAGATGTTGTCAGTGAGACAGTTAAGTAAGACGGAACAACACCAACATCGGCGAAAGAAACTGGCACGAGACAGAAAACTACATTTCTCCCCGCTTTGCTGATGATATTGATCTATTGGCAGGCACAGAGAGGGAACTCCAGGAGTTGATTGGTAGATTAGATAGAACGGCCCTGAATTTTAGTATGGAAATAAATGCTGATAAAACAAACTCATGACCAATAACGTTGCAGGGTTTCAATCTGTCATAGAAGCAAATGGGCAGGTACTTGAGGTGGTGAAACGTTTCAAATATCTTGGATCGTTGATCAGCGAAGAGGGTTCGATTCCAGAGGTAATTGCAAGAATAGCACAAACAACAGCGGCGCTGAGTAGGCTGCAACCAATTTGGCGAGACAAGCGCCTCGCCCTCGGCATAAAAGTCAGACTACTGCGCTCTTTGGTGCTGTCAATATTTATGTATGCCTGCGAGACCTGGACCATTACAGGAGATTTCCATGGCAGAATACGTGCAATGGAAATGCGGTGCTATAGAAAACTCCTAAGTGTTACATATAAGGATCGTGTCACGAACGTAAACATTCGTCAGAGAGTTGAAGACGCTATTGGTCCTTTTGAAGATCTGTTCACAACTATCAAAAGACGAAAGATGGCCTGGTGCGGGCACGTCGCGAGGTCCAACGGAATTCCCAACTCTATACTCTTTGGATCCGTACCGGGACAGAGAGGGCGAGGACGTCCAAGGAAGAGATGGGTGGGCAACATCGCTGAGTGGTCAGGCCTTCGTCACGGATAGATACGTCAGGCGGCGACAGACAGAGAGAGCTGGCGTGCGATTTTCATGTCTGCATGTGTGCCCCAACGACCTGATGGGTTACGAGATGAACTGAACTGAACTGAAACTGTTTAATGACACAAGTCGATAGAAAGGGATGATGATGCTTGTTTATGAAAGATTTGGTCTGCAGTGGTTTTGCTCATGGGCAAAATTCGAGGCATGTTCAAATGAAACCGGACCTAACTGAACCAACTGAAAATGTATACGATGGGCAAGATGGCGGCACTTCTGATGTAAACAGCACACACCAACCGTGAAGTTTGCAAAATGTTATTATCCTTTGACTCATAGATTGGTCAGCATACCGTTAAAAACATGACGTGTGGGATATGGAATCCGTCAAGAGTTGATCATAGAGCTGTGCTTCGGTTTCTCAACAGCTGATGGATGTCGACCAGTCGACATTCATTGCATAATGTAGGCAGTGTATGGTGACAAAAGTGTGTCGAAGACAACAGTGAAGAACTGGACAACAATGCTTAAAGAACAACGTGAGTTAACGAAAGATCGTCCGAGACCAAGTCATTCGCATAGTGTTGCGTCAGAAGATGCCATTGCCAAAATTGATGCAGCAATTCGAGTGGAGCCTCGCCCGAGCTTACAATCGCTAGCAGAGAAATTCGATGTAATGCTAGAGACAGTTGAAATTGTGGTTAGCAAGAAACTAATGTATCGGAAGGTGTGTTCTCAATGGGTACATCGGTTGCTGACCATAAGGAAGAACTCATGGAATGGAGTTTAAACCTTGCTACTATAGGAAGAGGAGGGTTATTCGTTTCTTTGCCGAATAGTGGCAGGTGAACACCTCTTGGTCGACATCATTCGGCTTTTAGACACCGAATCACCGCTAACTGATAAACGATGGACGGATTCCGTATCACACCAGCCATATTTTCAACGGTCTGTTGAGGAAACCATGAGTCGGATGATAATGACATTTTGTGAACTTGACAATTGGTATGTGTTGTATACGCCAACAATGACATCATCATGTGCATGTTCACTTGGTATAGTTAGGTTCGGTTTCGTTTTAACACGCTTCGTAAATGTGCATTGCCGTTTTTCGTTATAGTTCCTAAATAACTGTTATATGTGTATATGTCAAATGCGACACATGAATGAGGCAATGATTATTATTATGTGATTTTGTAATTGCTGTTATTGTTACAGATTGCTTTTTTTTTTTTGTAAAAGAGGACGTAGAGCTGTAGTCACGGCGCAAACATCGCGCTCAGCGACACATAAGAAACCGTTATAATCAACTGATCATAAATGATGACGGAGAATCAAACAACATATAGGTTTTCTATCATTGGCCTGATAACAAAGACAGAGTACATAATCGTCATGGAATCCTGCTACATTGTTTGGGTAGTGATGGCGTTGCTGGGAATTCTATCAAACATTATCAACATCAGAACATTTGTTGTCATGGGACTTAAAGACGGAGTCACTGTTTCGTTTTTTGCATTAGCGATCTTCGACCTGGCATATCTGACGTCCACATTGTGTAATGCGATATCCGCTGCTCTTTACGTCTGTGAGATGAGATCCCCTATGGTTCGATTTAATTTAGATCCATTTGCTGTTCTAGCCTTTAATGCTAGTGTTATGATCTTTGTTAGTATAACCAATTCTCTGACTACAACGTTTCTAGCAGTTGCCCGCTGTATGTGTGTGGCTAAACCTCTTCAGTTTAAGAACACATTCACTAGAAGTCGTGCCATTGTGTTCATGGTTGTTTTCGCTGTATTTGCTGTTGTCATCTACACACCAATTCTGTCAAACATGGGCATTATTGACAAGTTTGACAAGGTGTCCAACATCTCAAGACCAACATTATGGACGTCGTCTAACCGGGAAGTCATAAAAAATAACATCTGGATTGTAACTGAACTGTTTCTGCCAGTTGTCACGCAATTCATTATTATCGTCTGTGTCATTATCATGACTCGCAGTCTTCGTGAAGCTTCCAGGTTTCGTCAATCTACGGTTTTAATGTCCAACAAGATATCCCATATAGAACACATTATCTCGGATTATAAAAACACAAACATGTCTGTTAGTATTTTGACTGGAAAAGACCTTCGAGTGGTTCAACAAGTGGTTCTTATTTCTGTGGTGTACATCGCCTGCAATATCCCTAAAATTCTCATTAGTTTTTTCACAATTATTGAACCAACATTTTCTTTGGGTGGGCAGTATACAAAGTTGTATGTGAGTGTCAACTCTCTAAGAAAACATTTTGAAATCGTTAACGCAGCTGTGAATTTGATAATCTACTATACATTTAACACCAAATTTCGTTCTATGATAAGGCGTTAAACTAAATACAGCGTGTACAACTTCAATACAAGTATATATACATATATACGAGTGGGTTTAAATGAAAACCTTGCAAGTTTGAAATACATTAGATAAAAAGCATGCCTTTACTTTGTAACTTATTAATATGGTTCCTAGGCATGTCAGTAGTGTCCTTCACGTGCTAATACGATGCAGGCGGCCAGCATGTCGGCATAATTGTAGTTAAAAGACGGCCGCACCACCATTGACATGCACTAAAGAAAAGCAGCGTTTTGTTATCCGTTTTTTTTTAGCTGAGAAGGTAACTTATCAAAATTCATTGACGAAAGAAGGTCCAGTACGGGGATGCATGTATTTTACTCCATCAAGTGTATGAGGGGAGTAGGCAGTTCCAACATGGCGTGAGTTCTTTGACAGCCTGTTTACGACCGCGTCTGGCAAATCGAGCAGTGATCCTAGAGTCTATACCAGCCGTTGTCTGCCTCGTAAAGGGAAATCATCAATTACTAGTGAAACAAATTGCCGCAAATCTGGACATCAGTCAAGATTCAGCAGACCACATCATCCATGATGTGCGTCAGTATCACAAAGTGTAGGTTACGTTCGTGCCACAACGTACTTCATAATTTAACTAACGACGCATTGATGCATGTATGAAACTTTTCCGTCGGCTTGAAACAGAAGGTGATGGTTACATAGCAATAATTCTTACTGAATATGGAACCTGGGTTTACTACCAAGAGCCTAAATCGAAAAGAGCGAGAAAGAAATGCCGCCATTCATCCTAACGGAAAACGAAGATATTTCGAACACTACAATCTGCAGAGAAGGTTATGCAAATTTTATTCTGGGATGAAAGAAGGGTCATTTTAGTTCACTACATGCTCAGGGGAAATAATGCAGCGTATCCATGTCTTCTTAGTAATCAACCCACAATCAAATCCAAACGAAGTATACATCTGAGTAAAAGTGCCCTTCCGCAGCCTGACAATGCTCGCTCCTAACTGATCGTTCAATGGCTGCAACCATTGAAGACCGCCACTTGCAGTGACTACCCCATCCGCCGTACTTAACAGAGCAAGCCCTAAATGATTTCCGCGTCTTTGGATGGCTATAATAGGTAAGAAGGAGAACAGAATTGCAGGTCCGAGGAAAAGGTTCAGCAAGTGGTGCTTGAGTGGTTTTTCACACGCGCGACCTTGATAATTTATATTTTATCTACAATGAATCTATGAACTTTAAAAGCGCTGGATGGCGTGTATCGATTGAAATGGTGACTACTTTAAATGATTCAATTGTATTTCACTTTAGCTGAATAAATGTATGAAACATATATATGCAGGGCTTTAATTTAAACATACATATATATATATATATATGGTTGTATGTGTGTGTGTGTGTGTGTGTGTGTGCGTGTGTAAATGTACTTCAGAAACGTGTTATTGAAACATGTGAGATGTAAATCGTCATGCAGAGACTGTAGATTTTCTTTACGCCCGGAGAGCGTGAATTGGACTAAGTTATCGATCTCTACACACCACAGAGGAAGTATGCATACTTGAATGAAGTACATCTTTCGGCTAACTAATGTGGAAACTTCGGGTATGCTTACCATCTCAGTTGTGCAGCTATACTTCGCACTGATGCAAATTGAACATGTGTCTTCCTGTATCTATCATTCCATATGATGGAGTATAGGTCCAACACATATGTGATATACTTTATCAGATTTTAGGAATGCCGACGATGGATGTGTCGGACCGAAAGGCGCAAATATTGGCAGTCAAAGTTTAAACTAGCGACACAACGCATTCTGTTCTTCAACTAAATCCTGGTACTTTAAAAATTCATGTTCAAGACTAGGTAGCTGGAGGTTGAGAACGAACGGAAAAAAAGAAGAAGACGAACATTGTTAAATCTCTAGACAACATGCTCAGTTTCAAACCAGCAAACAATATACCCAAGTTAAATGTATCTTAGATTTCTTAAGACATAAAGAACAAATAATGAATGCAACTGTGACAATCACCTCTACATATCCCTTACTTTCTTAGGGAAAGACAATCGTATGAAGTATATCGAGCATTTTACTACATGATTTGTCCCCGTATGAGTGTAGTGAGAATAATTGGTAACTTAAACAAACGTGTCATACTCACGATACACGAATTTAGGAAATGTTTAAACATGCTGCTAGTGACTTTGGTCGTTTCTGGTGCGTTTTTATTTCTTCTCGTAGGCCTAAACAACTGTCCTTAGTTTATCATTGGTGAAACTATTTATTCGGCATTAATGCTCTCTGTAACTGTTAATTATATGTATTGTATCTTGTATATGCTGTTTTTAAACGTACTGATCCATTACTTTCAATGATGATACTGGAGAAAACGTATTAGTCATATTTATTTCGTTCAAAGTCCACATATTTGCGCCGCTCCTGCGAACTTTACTCGTGACATCAAACATTGTTATTTAAATTGTTACTGTATATGAGGTCGAAGTTTCCTATAGCACTCTAACAAGTACAAGCAACAATTGTGACAATTTTTAAATTCTAACCAAAGTCAAAGAGGGATGCGAACTTAAAAATCTTGGCACACATACTCAGCACACAAGATACTGGAATAAAGAAATCAAATGATCCGTACAAGAGAAGAAGAAATGTTATCACAAAGACAGAAATAAAAAAACCTATAAAGATTACAATCCCTACAACTCCGCAAGAGAACACACCAACACAAAAAAACTGTACAAATTCCAAAATCTGATTCACGGACAAAATATGAATAGCTAGAAGCAAATGTATGTACATCATCACCTAGAAATGTGTACATAATCATTAAGACAATAAAAGGGAGAAGGGAAAAATTCAATCCATCGATAATTATCAACAAAAAGGCAAAAGAACCACTCACACACAGTCTAGATATTAGAAACAATTGGAGAGAATACTTAAGCAAGTTGCTAAACCCGGGACAGTATGAACCAGCACAGCATCAGATGGAGAATGAAACAGAGCACAGCTTGTGAATATTTAAATCAGAAGTGGAAGCGGCCCTGCCAGGCAGCAAGAAAAATTAGACAGCAGGCATAGATGGTATCACAACAGGCATAGATGGTATCACACCAGGCATAGATGGTATCACACCAGGCATAGATGGCATCACAACAGGCAGAGGATGGTATCAAAACAGGCATAGATGGTATCACAACAGGCATAGATGGTATCACACCAGGCATAGATGGCATCACAACAGGCAGAGGATGGTATCAAAACAGGCATAGATGGTATCACAACAGGCATAGATGGTATCATAACATAAAGGCTACTAGCCTGCAGGACAACATAAAGGCTACTAGCCTGCAGGACCACAGAAATGCTACTAGCCTGCAGGACCACAGAAATGCTTCTAGCCTGCAGGACCACAGAAATGCTATTAGCCTGCAGGACCACAGAAATGCTACTAGCGTGCATGACCACAGAAATGCTATTAGCCTGCATGACCACAGAAATGCTACTAGCCTGCAGGACCACATAAATGCTACTAGCCTGCCGGACCACAGAAATGCTACTAACCTGCATGACCACAGAAATGATACTAGCCTGCAGGACCACAGAAATGCTACTAGCCTGCCGGACCACAGAAATGCTACTAGCCTGCAGGACCACAGAAATGCTACTAGCCTGCAGGACCACAGAAATGCTACTAGCCTACAGGACCACAGAAATGCTACTAGCCTGCAGGACATTAGAAATGCTACTAGCCTGCAGGACAGCAGAAATGCTACTAGCCTGCAGGACCACAGAAATGCTACTAGCCTGCAGGACAACTGCAGTTGACAGGCTGACCAGAATATTGAATGCGCCCTGGACCTCGGCAAAGGTACCGCTAGACTGGGAACTGGCAATCATCGTTCCTATTAGGAAAAATCAAGGCGACAAGCAAGAGTACGAAACGTACATAGAAAGCTCTTCTAATCCACATCGGCAAGATAATTGCATAGAAACTAGAAAGAAGAGCAAGACCGAAACTGGAACTCAAACTAGAAAATAATCAGTTCGGGTTCAGGAGAGGAAGGAGCTGCAAATATGCAATATTTACATTGAGACAAATGTAATGCGGACAGTATATAGAATATGGAAACAACAGCCTTATATTCATAGATCAAGAAAAACCGTTCGATAGAATCATGAGTTGTAAACTATAAGAGATCATGTCAGATTATGGGATGCAAGGTCATCTCCTTAGTAACATCAAAACCCTATATCAGGACAGCCAGAATGCAGTAAGAAGAACAGAAGGTATCGTATGTCGGAGTGGTTCCCTATTTCATCAGGCGCCAGACAGGATTGTGTTCTCTCCCCTCCTCTTTGTCACTTATATGAATACAATCACACGGGAGGCAAATACAGAACAGGAACGCACGAGCGAAATGCTCTTTGTCGACGACAAATGTCAGATCAACTGCAATAAACGGAACCTACAAAGTCATATTGACTCGCACTACTTGAACTGTTAATAGTAGGATATGAATATCAATACATCAAAAACAGAGGCAATGAATATAGGTAGAGAGGACACCACACTTGATATTCATGTTAATGAAACAAAAATAAAGCAGGTACAAGAATTACAGAATTTGAGAGCTGCTTTTACTGATGATGACAGACTCGACAAAGAGATAGAGACAGGAGTGCAGAGGACATAATGCTGTCAAATACCAGCTGTCTCCACTACTATGGCACCCACGATTTCCCTCCAAACAAAAAAGCAAAGCAGATGATAAATAGAATCTTCATTCCAACCCTATTCTACCAGTGTCAGACATGGACATTGAATAAGGCCCAAGAACAAAAGTTAGCCACCTGCGAAATGCGATGGCCATGAAAGGACACTAACAACATCAAAATCGACAGAATCACAAGTTCGAGTATTCAGGAGAAGGTTGGAGCAATTCCCTGCAACCTCCTACAGAACATCGGAAAGAAGGGCTTGAGGTAGACCGAGGAAAACGTGGATAGACGGCGTAAAACAGACCTGCGTAAAATGGAGAATAATGTTACTCGAGTCACGAGAGAGAGACGAAAGATGAATATAGGCCACGACAATGGGCCGGTAGAAAGTGAGAAGATAAAAGATAAGAGAAGAAGACCCCATAAGACATGTTTATCAGTGCGGATTCTTTACCAGTTTAAGTAAATTCTCAAATAAGGCGGTCTGCTTAGTCAACAATAATATACGGAATGGTGTGACAGGGAAGTCGGAAGTGAATTGTGTGAATTGTTTGTAAGTATAATTAATTACACGACATGATTTATACCAATGGTTTAGGTATGCAACGGTTTCAATAGGTTTGAAGATATTTTAAGAGTTTTACATTTAAAATAAAAAAGATAAATAGAAAGATTTACGAGTAAATGAGTGGGAAGACAGAATCAAGGACAAATAAAACAGAAGTTAATTTAGACCACATTATCACAGTTAGATAAAAAGCCGATGACAGGACCCACCGTTGAAAATTTGATAAAGATTGGAGTCATTGCATGTATAGATTAACCTTTATAATCATCAAAAATCATAATTCCGAAGATTTTTTTGTCTAAATGATTGTCACAATGTCAAAATAGAAAATTAAGAAGCAAGTATGTTTTAGCAAGGAAATATAATAAACAACTAACGCAGACTTACATTTTCATTATTAGCTCCCTTGGAATGCTAGCACTTTTGATCGCAAGAAAGAGACCGGGGTGGGTGGATGAGAAGTTTAAGGAGTAACATATTTTGAGTAGATGGAAAGAAATAGGCAGGATATGGTGCAGTGAAGGGATGCAGGAAGAGGGAGAACATTTGTCAAAGCTAACCTGCTTCTTTCGAATCGTACAGCAGCAATTTCAGAGCGGAGGCAGAGGCACTGAGGGCGGCAGTGGAAGAAATGGTGACACACAGTGAAAATGAGAGCCATATAGTCCTGCTGACAGATGCTCTCGAAGTAGTCACAGCGCTAAAAAGCCAGAAAAACACTGAGCTTAATGACTTAAGAGCAGCACTCTGCAAACTGTGCCAGCAGTCCGCACCAAAAAGGGTAGTGGTACAGTGGGTTCCGTCACACTGCAACATCCAAGGCAACGAGGAGGCAGACAGACTGGCAAAAGAAGGTGCAAGACTACCACAAACAGATACCAGTAAGACGTACGAAGAGTCAAAATGGCTTATCAAAGCCAGATACATGACCAAATGGGAAACCGAACATACTGGTTACACCAAAAACGATGCCTATTACCAGTTGAACCGAAGAGAGCAGGTCGTTGTCTTCAGACTTCGCACTGGCCACAACAGACTGAGGTACCACCTATTCAACAAATTGAAGATAGGGTGTACCGACGAATGCCCGTGCGGTACTGGTAAAATGACCACTGAACATCTGCTGCAGAACTGCCCGACATACGAGGACCAAAGAGAGCAGATGTGGCCATTACCAGTGGAACTGCAAGACAAGCTCTATGGCAGTGGCGAGAGCCTCAGGATGACCGCCGCTTTTTTCGAAAAAATAATGGTTACTGTCTGACTGTGTACGCAGAAGAAGAAGAAGAAGAAGTTCGGCCCCCTATCTTGACAGTATCAAGTGACCTCCAAGTGCCTGACTCATAATTCCTTCAAGGAATATATTGAAAAGATTTGGAGAGAGTGTACACCCCTGTCTCACACCAACTGATGTGCGAAACCAGTCTCCTTGTCTCCCATTCACAAGAACTGCACTAGACGCCTTGTTATACAGGTGTTCAATGACCGTTTTAATATTTCCGTTGATATTATACATCCTCATGGCTGCCCAAAGCGCGTTATGCCATACCCTATCAAACGCCTTCTTAAAATCCACAAACACATGATACAGTGTTTGCTGCTGTTCTAGATATTTCTCGCTTAGCAGCCTTAAATTAAATATGTGTTCTGTAGTGCTTCTTCCCTGTCTGAACCCTACTTGCTCCTCGGCAATAATGTTCTCTGCTTGGGGTTTCAATCGGTCGAGGATTAATTTAAGCATGACCTTGCTAGGGTGGCTAATGAGGCTTATTGTTCTGTAATTTTGGCACAGCTTTAGGTTTCCAGACTTATGTAGCGGTATAACTATAGATTTCGTCCATAAGTCCGGCCAGTTTCCTGTCGCCCATATTTTGTTACAGATGTGTGTCAGGCCTTCCACCACTACCTCTCCATCTGCTTGTAAGAGCTCTGCTGGTATATTGTCCACGCCGGCCGCCTTCCCTCTTCTTTACCGCTGCAATTACCTCTTCCTTCGTTATCAGTTGGTTATCCTCTATATTTGTTGGTGTTTGGGGGAATGTTTACTCAGATTTGTTTCACCCTTCATAGCTGAAAGCTCGGAACAGTACTCTGTCCATCTTGCCAGTACATCATGTCCCTCAATGACACTCGTGCCGTTTTTATCATGAATCATAAGGTTCCTGCTTAGTCTTGGTGTTACCAGTTCTTTGACCACCTTGTATGCTCCTTTAGGATCATTTCTGTTTAGTCTCTCTTCGATGTTTGCGCATTGCTCACATATCCACGCTTCTTTCGCCTCTCTCATCTTGAGATCAAGAAAGCCATACAACGAAAGATGAGAGATGAGAAATTTGAAATACTTTTAATAAAATAATATCACACGTACGCAATTAATAAAAAATACTATAGTCACTTACATTTAAGACAATCGCAGCAATAAATTGTCGATTTTCGTTAATTTCAATAAAGTAATTACAGTATAACACTGTATAAAAAATATGCACAGTATAACAAGTAGCTATACTGTGCTCTAAATATAATCGATATATTAGTATATTTTAAATATGTGTATGTATTAAATAATACTGATTACGTTTAGAGTAGGAACATGTTTTTTCTTTAACATAGTGTTGATATTTTAAATACAATTTAAATATTCAAAAAGAAATATAGTGCTTTCTATGGGTTTATGCATGCTGTTTAAAATAAATATGCTGGAGTGTAGGTGTAATTGTGGCAATGGAAAAGCAGGTATAATCTATGTAATGGATTTCAAAATCATAAAGTAAAGTGATGTCTAGTATATATAACACACATATCTTCACAGCATTGCCCTTTGAGGATAATTAAATTAAAGTGACATAGTTACCAGATACATAACGACGGAACCTAGAAGTACGGTTGTCTTCATTGTGCCAAATATGTTCAATGATATTGCGAAGAAAGCTCCTCCAAACCGTGAATAGATCTGTGTCTTTCCAATTGCTTCCAAATCACGTGTCTCTGTGATCGTTGTTTCTGTATTATATATCAAATGACTGACATGGGATTTTCCAAATGTTTTCTGCTTATCATGGTGTCGCAGACGTCATCAAACTATATTGATGTTCTTGTATTTTCCATCTTGTAGTAGTCATCTATATCAAATGATAATGATCACATATTTACAAGATATATTTCCCGCATTTGGTTACGGTATATCTGAAAGGTAAGGAACAATATGTAAAGCGTTATGTGTCCTGGCTAAGTATAGGGTCCCATAATGTATTCATTAAGTTAACCTTATCGTTATTCATGCATAGTAGAAGGTCTTCAAACGTCGTAGAAGTTCATCAGTTCTCGTCCATGGTGTCTTGTCTTATCCGAATCTAAGCAGAGGCAATTATACATTCCACAGCTGTATGAGCTGGGATGTGTTGCTATCATTTCACTGACACTCTCACTTTCGCAAGATGCACATTCAGCTCTGTTGGATTTGAACGCCATATTGCACATATGTATTAGTTTGAATATTGGTTAGAAGAAAGAAATCACACATATTATGTCTGACATAATTCAACATAATGTGTGCTCCAATGTTCTGTATTACTCATTATACACCTGCGTTTCTTTGTTGTGAGTGATACGACCGTTGTTTGTACATTTACCGACGTTGGTGATCTCACCTTCGGGACGAATACCATTGAACAGTGTATACTCGTTTTCTAGTTGTGTTGCTATTTAATTGCATGTAACCTGCACAGTTTATCTAGGATTGGAGTAAGTGGCAATGTTTTTAAGAATCACTTAGAGATGCCCGCTCAAAGAGTTGGTGGTCTAAAGTTCATTCACGTCCCCCCAAAGAGATTATGGTCTGTGATTCACTGTGGGTATGAACAAATCTGCTACTCTATAGGTGTTGCGGTTAGATTATTTGCACGTACATGTTAACGACGTTCGGTAAATTAGCATTTCCACAATGATGTGCTCACTCATAAATGTGTTGTAAGTGTATACTTCCATTATAGTTAGGACACGCACTTTGTGTAGGTAGACTTTTCTACAGATTTCCCATAATTTGTCAGTTCGCGGAGTTAGTTGTCGTTTGGAATGGAAGGGCTGCACCTAAAGTCCCCTTTGTCCAACACGTGATCCCCTTCAAAACGCGTAACCGTGACCATCAATTGGATGACATAATATGTAGCAGTTATTGCAAACACAATTTCCTTCCTGTCACCATTTGCTTTGAGGGTTTTAGTCTATGTAGATATGCAGTTCAAGATACCTCGTGAATGTGTGATAGTTGCGGATTGTTTTGTATATATTTACTGACACATTACTTTGATATCACAATTGCTAACGGTTTACGAGGATGTAAAAGAAGAGTGTGACCTTTGCCTTAGTGAATCCTTTGCAACGAATATGTGAATCTGATTGAACTAACAGTTAAATCGTCCTACAGATTATCAATGCATCATCTACATGATAATTGTGTGTGCTTGTTTCCTCCAATTCGGCGATGCATTTCAAAGACTTCATCAAAAAGGTCTTCTCCGCCCAGTTTCGAACAGGAAAGACTTTTGGGCCAGGCAGCTTATGATACCCTGGATTATGAAGAGAACATTAAGTTCAGTGAACAGCCGTCACCTGTGGAAGCATACATGGCAAGTGATCCTGGTTCTGAGATTACTGAATAATCGCTATAACCACATACAATTACCGAGAGTGAAGTCGGTGATATAGTAACAGATGATCTGGGATTGCCAAAACGTAAAACAGAGCTGTTAGCGCATTGACAGCAGAACTGGAATCTTCTAGACTGAAATGTGCAATTGTCTGTGTCTCCATCTTTCAAAATGACAGATACCTTTATCTCTTGCATTGTTATTATGGGTCTGATGCCAGCACTGCAAATTGACTACATAGACGGGGATTCTAGACTGTTCATCGATTAATCCAAGATTATTCTAAACGATCTGCTTCTTCATAACGGTAATATTTGTTTCTTCTCAAATGTGCAGTCCCCATGAATGAAGTTTGCAACAACATAACACATATGTTACACATCATTATCTTTAAAAATGTATAAGTGGCAAATCTGTGATAACGTGAAGGCCCTTATCATCATGAAGAAACTACTGCAGTGTTACAACAAAGTTATGCCTGTCTTCTCTACTTTGAGACAATGTATCAGGACTTCCAATTGCAATAAAAAGATGGCACCAATTACAATCACTTTAAACAGGTAACTATTAATAAACGAAACGGCACAGTTGTAAAATATAAAATGATAGTACTCACTCCTTTGCAAATCAATCTTTGAATAATTACGAATGTTGCGAAGACCATGGATAGAAAATCGGCATGATGTGTGTACTTTTAAAAGAAGTTTCCTTAGTGACGCCAAAATCAAGAAAAGAGTTCATGTTTACCAACAGATACTTCACCTCTTCCGAGATAACGTGTTGATGATATCCTCACAGGGGATGAAACGTTAGATTGGAATGCTTGCCATCAGGTGGCTTGAAACTTGCTAGAAGACAATTACCAGGAACGTTGTAAACCCTCGTGCAGCTCTCCGATAGACTACGGGTCCAGCATGACATTTCAATTACACTTTCTACGTTTGGTTTCCAATTTCTTGTCTGCTTGCTTTTTGTATGTGAGTTAGGAGCACATGGAACCGCACATTTCTGCTCACGGTTAAAGGTACCCAAGTAAATATAATGCACCAATGCTGGCTGACTATTATTGAACATTTGTCAGATACTCAATACAATTATTACAATCAGCAAGAAACGTTTCGTTGTATATAATTACCTCTATGATGATTAAGAACAGGACATTAATTTGATAATGTCTAAAAATAGACAGATACGTATTTCATAAACTGGATATGTTTAAACGACCATTTGTACGTTCAGCAAAGCTAACAGCACAGAAAGAACTTCATTCAATCCCAGATACACGAAGAAAGTCAAACTGTTGTCCAGTGTAACTTATTCGCTTTCGGCGCAAAAATACAATTCAATAAAAAACAAAAAACTGAAACGTAACTTTCTATCATAAGCACAAGAGCAATATATTAAATGCAAGATATGTTTAAATATCTCGATATTGCAGAAGATGTGACTCTTCTGTCTCACGAACACAAACAAATAGAACGTATAATACATTGAATTGATGTTATTTCACAAGCTGTGGGGCTGCGCATCCAGAAAATAAACAAACAAACAAAAAACAGCTAAGGTATGTGGCTGTCGAGGACGTTCGAATAAGACAGGGGAGTAAACGCTTACTACATGAAATAAATCTTGGTCGAGCAATGTTGACAAGATCATATGCATGGAAGGAGATTCCGATATAAGTATCCAACAGGTAAAAGTTTGAGACTTTATGAAGATCAAGAGAGAGTGTGTCCTGCACATAATTTTATATGATAAACTTGAATGTGCGGCTTGTATTTTTATATGGCTCTGGCGGGCATTCCTGTTTCACATTTTCAATTATGTGCAGAAAACAATTTATCTTGAGCTTTATAAAATCATAAACTTTCACCTGTTTATTCTGGGGACGGTGCGGGCTAGTGGTTCAGTGGCACGGCTCACAAACCGAAGGTGCTGGGTTCGCTCCCCATCACGGGGAAGCAAACTCTTAAAAGATTCAGGAGGAAGCAGACTAATTACATACAATGAATGCTGAAGTCGGATGCACTGCGTCGACAAGTACAAAATAAAAATATTGTGCAATGCACAACGCCTTGAGGAATAGCGATTTCAAACGTTTGAAAAAAAATGAATCTGATACATCAATCACATATAAATCCATTAAGATAATGGTGCAGACTGACTGCGCAAGACAAACAGATTAAGATGATAGGAAAATAACACTAATCACAAACTTTGAACAAAACTGATTGCTGACCATCCGACCACGACATTCAAAGGAGACCATGGCACTGGGTCGAACACACATTAAAGTAATTTTCAAATAATATTATATGTTCACGATATTTCAGGTCCAGAGGGTTAGAGGGAGTCCACCGGCACATCTGAAAAAGATGTATGGCTCAGACATTCGAGACACAGGTAGGTCGTAATCTGAATTTGTGCGTCTAACCAGTGGTTCGACACTTTCGTGAGCCTTTATTGAAGGCATATGCTACCATGGGGATAGATCTAATGCTTGATGTTTGATTGAATGATTGAAAAAAATAGCATGTTCGTGACATAGTGACAACACTATCAAAGGGAGCAATATGCACGTGAAATATAGAAATACGCACAATATAAACAGTGGGGTTACATAAAATATTTAGTTACTTTTGCAAAGTTTTAATATTTACATTTTCTTAAAGAATTACAAATGTGCACCCCAAACATGTAAACTCAATAAAGCACACGATAACTGTAATTTCCAAAAAATAATTAATATACTTCAAGATGGCACGCAATCTTTTTAGTGCGTGGTTGACATATCATAATACAGAATAACAAGTGTTCTTGCATATGCAAACGAACAATATATTTTAAAAGGCAAGCCACGGTTACTCATCACCATTGTATGGTATATTCTTCCCATAACGTTGTCTCTGTCATGAAAACTCTGTATGTATAACGGTTTAGAGAGAGTCGGCCCACATCATACACAGACTGGATGTAATGTGCTATTGCCAATTTCGCTGATGTCGACCTCTTTTTGCTCTCCCAGGAACCCTGACCTTCGTTTTCGCTCTTTCTGGACTGATATGTCTCTTCACATAACTAAAATATCTAAGCATCTTCATGCGAAGTTTTCTTTGAGCCAGACCAAACTGTAAAAAGTGAAAGAAAGACTTTAGTTAACGAAAGATCTTCCGAGACCTGGTCCGGAGAATATTGTTGCGTCAACTCACATCTTTCTTTAAACATCGTTGTCCAGTTCTTCGCTGATGTCTTTTACACACCTTTGTCCGTATAACACCCGTCTTGTTTTCATCGGTCTGCTGAAGAAAATATGAGTCGGAAGATAATGACATTTTGCAAACTTGACGGTTGGTATGTGCTATTTACATAAAAAGTGACGCCATCATGCACATCGTACGTATGTTCACTTCTTGCAGTTTGGTCCGGTTTCATTTTAACAGGCGTCGTAATATGCAGCTATAGCAACATTTCTTTATTTGCCTTTTTTGTGTCCGTGATATTTTCAATATCCTTACGTAACAATTAATTTCAAAAGATGCGAAGTTCTATTTTCAATTGCTTTGTTCAATTTCCATGTCTCATAACCGTATGTCGACATTGAGAAAGGGCATGTCCTACCAGTGTGTTCACACATAACACATACAATGCGGAGGATTCCGTTTCTTAGAATATAATTTTAAATAAGTGAGACACCATAAACAGTTTCAAATATTGGTTGCTTCAGTGTAACGCTGCAGCATATGCAACAGTCATCTGTTTACTATTAGTAACTTTATACATGGCGTTGGAAACTAACATGACCGATGTAAAAAAAATATATGTAGTGCTCTAAAGAAACGTCTCGTTCATCTCAAAACGAGGGTGAGGAAGACTGACGGCCGGTCAGGTAAAACATACTGGCCAAGACCCTCACCTCGGCGTCCTAGTAGCCCTCACTGGAAACGGGCTGTTTTCATGGCAGAATGGCTAACGTAAATGATCGATGTGATTTCTGTAGTAGTAAGCGACATGCAAATGAAACCAATCATAGCACACCGGCCCGGAGGACCCATGTCCATCTTCATCGGCACGCGCATGATGTCAGGAAAGCTGCAACATCCCTCCCCATAACATCCTTTTTTAGGCGGAAGAAAATATTAAATTTCCTGCTTTTGGACATTCGAAAGAACAACTTTATAAGTAATAGCAAATGGCTAAATAGGTAAAGAAAACAATATTATGAAATCCATGCTGGTAATGGGAGGAAACCTAACTTAACTTAATTTAACCTACTGGTTAAGAAGACTCTACAGAGTATGTATACAACATGTTTCATTTGCATATCATTGCTCTAAAAGGTGGGCGCATCCAATCTATTCTAAAATGCATTAAATGTCACTGCCTCCAATACTGCCTGTGGCGATGCATTCCAAAAAGTAAATGCTCTGTAGCAAGACCTCACACAATGACATGTTAGCGGTTACCAGCTCCGTTAAGGGAAGAGTGCAGATCGAATAATGCTAGGGATCAAGAAATGCTGCAGTGGTCAGCGACCCATAGCTGACTGCTAGCGTCAGAGCCAGCAAACCATAGCTGCCAAGACCCTTCTACACCTCCACGTGGTGATCCTGGATTACAGGCTGCAGCAGGGCAGACTGGCTAAGGAGAAGGGATTGAAGAGGGAATGCTAACCCGGTACTCAAAAAATGCTTGCTGAAGTCGGATGTGTTGGACCGAAAGGTGCAAATATCGAAGCCAAACTGTAAACTACGACACAACGCATTCCGTTCTCAGGACGACATTCTGCTACGTAAGCCCTTTCAGGGTTTGGTAGCGAGAGATTGAGAATGAACGAAGAAAGAAGAAGAAGAAGAATAATACTGGGTAAATTCAATGCCAGCAGGAAAAAGCCTAGATGGAGGACATCAAACAGCTATACTTTCCTTAGACACAGTTATTATTGCTGTTTATTGTTCACAATGAGTAAGTTCACATTAGTGTGCGACCTGAAAAGAGCGTTAAGTAGCTGGTTGTAGTAGCTTTCTTTACATCATTGGCGTGCTGATTTAGGTAGACCTAGGTCCTCCAGGCGGTAGTACTCTGAATAGCTTCATTCCGTGGTGTTCATCACTACTGGGATGACGTAACAATAAATCCCTCGAGAATTGGAAATCGAATCGAATAGGGAAAATAACAAAACCATAAATTCTCATTCAGAGGATACCAGACCTTCCGTCTCGATTGAGAATGTCACAAAGGAGGGGTCCTGATACTGACCCGAAACTGCATACCGAGTAGCGCGGTATCTGTCAATCACACAGAACAAGCAGAAATTGTAGGAGTTGGCATAATGGCTCAAGAGACGAAGCTCCGCATTTTCAATCTGTACGGACCATCAAAAAAAGACCTATCGCTCTCGAGTATGGACGTCAAAGACTCCAACTGCATAGTAGTTGGAGACTTCAACAGCTACTCGGAGAGATGGGGATACTCGGACACAGACAGCAGAGGTGACGAAGTGGAAGATTAGGAGATAGACACAAATCTCTCCCTAATCAATAAGCCGGAGGATAGCCCTAGTTTCTATTCTAGAACATGGCATTATACCTCGACTCTAGATTTGGCCTTCTCCACACAGGACATACACCATAAAATAGACCCCAGGTGCTAAACCAACTTGCAGGTAGCGACCACAGGCCGATCAGGCTAGACATTGATATGGAAGTAGGCCCACAGGAAACAAAACCGCTCCCACGTTGGAATTACAAACGAGCCGACTGGGACATATTTGCAATCCTGACAGATGGGCTGTGTGAAACCATCAACACACGAAATAACAAAATGAAGACCATGGTGGAAAGCCTAAGCAAGGCAATAATGCAAGCCGCCACTGAAACCATCCCAAGAGGGGCTAGGAAAAACTATCAGCCCTATTGGAATGATGAGTTGCAGAAAGCGGACGATGCAGTTACAAATGCTAGGAACATGGCAGAGCGAGAACAATCTATGGAAGCAAACATCGCCCTCAAAGCCGCCACGGTGAAATACAAATACACTCTGAACCAAACAGCAAGAGAGAGCTGGAAAAAAAAAACCGAAAGCCTCAACCTAGACAAAGAAGCGAACAAGCTATGGAAGCTAGTCAGAGCCATGAATGACAAAAACAAACAAATTACCATCAAGCAGGGCGAAAACTTGCTCACTGGAAAAAAATCCGTAAACGCTTTTGTAGAACACTATGCCAAAGCAAACCACATCGAGGTCCCTGCAGATAGGCATACAGACATTAGTGAAGAGCAAAAGGGGCACGACAACATCAATACGGCACTAGAAGAGCATATGATGGCCAAATTAACAATGAGTGAAATGGAAGAGGCCATGAGAACATTAAAGAAAAGGAAATCTCCCGGAAAAGACGGGATAACAAACGAAATGATGATGGGGCTGGGCCAAACAGCGAAGTGGAAACTGCTATCGGTCCTTAACCAAAGCTGGAAAAGGGGAATTGTACCCCAGGCATGGAAAGACGCAGTACGTGTAGCAATATCAAAGAAAGGAAAGGACAAAACAGATCCAAATGGATACAGGCCTATCAGCCTACTGAGCTGTGTCGGCAAACTGATGGAACGTATGATAAACACCAGACTGATGTGGCATCTGGAAGAAAAACGAATACTAATTCCACTGCAAGCCGGCTTTAGACAGCACAGATCCACTGAGGACCATGTCATCCTCATAGCCCAGGAAATAGAAGATGCCTACCAGGCACAGAAACACACAGTAAGGGTTTGGGTGGACCTGGAAAAGACATTTGACAAAATCTGGAAAGACGGACTTAGAGTCAAGCTAAGGAGAAGTGAAGTTTGTGGAAGAATGTACAAGTGGATCAACCACTACCTCAAACAAAGAACGGCCAGAGTCCAAGTACAAGGGCAGATGAGCAAACAGGTGACACTCGAGCAGGGAGTACCCCAAGGGGGAGTACTATCACCCACACTCTTCCTGGTGTATATAAACGACATTACACATAATATACTAAGAAGAGTCCATAGCTCAATGTTTGCAGACGATCTGGCTATGTGGACCTCTGAAAAGAATCTCACCATAGCAAGAAACCGGATGCAGCAGGCCCTAACATCGCTGGAAGAGTGGGCGAACTCATGGCTGGTCAAAACAAACGAGGAGAAAACAACACGTACAATATTATCGCTTTCAATCAAACCTCAAAACACCAAATTAAGTGAAAATGGCAAATTCCTGCAGCCAAACGACAATCCAAACTATCTGGGAGACACATTTGATCGGTGCATGACATGGAAAAGTCAGATCGAGAGAAACCGAATGAGAGCCAGAGAAAGAATGGCAATCATGAGGAAACTTGCTGGCACAAGCTGGGGAGCAGACGAAAGTATACTAAAGAAACTGTACACTGGAAGAGATAGACCAGTTCTCGAGTATGGCATTGCGGCATGGACAACAGCAGCAAATGCGAACTTCGATAAAGTTTACAAATTTCAAAACCGAGCCATGAGAGTTATAACAGGAGGCATGAAGTCAACGCCAATTGTAGAACTTGAAAAGATTACAAAGCTGCAACCCATGACCGATAGAAGAGACTGCAGAGCCCAGCTGCAGTCAGAGAAACTCCGAAGACTGACTGACCACCCAATGCACCAGAGACTAAACAATTTGGGAAATGGGAAACAAAAGCGGAGAAACTTTGCAGAAATAGCCAAAGCAAAGATGCACGAAGATCCCATAAACGCACTAACAACACCAAAGCCCATCACTACTGTACGAAAACCTACCTAGAGGCAGGATATATTTCCAGAGGTGGTAGAAAATTTACCAGGTATTGGAAACACAAAACTGCCAGACTGAAAAAGAAAGGAGAGATACTACCCTAAGCTTTATATCGAAAAACTACCCAAGCATGGACTGGACCCATGCATACACCGACGGTTCTGTAACAAACACTACACAGAACGGAGGGGCAGGAGCATTCCTGAACCTACCAAATGACAGAAAAATAACACTGTCATTCGCTACTGGTAAGTACACAAGCAATTTCAGAGCGGAGGCAGAGGCACTGAGGGCGGCAGTGGAAGAAATGGTGACACATAAAGAAAATGAAAGCCATATAGTCCTGCTTACAGATGCTATGGTCGTAGTCACAGCGCTAAAAAGCCAGAAAAACACTGAGCTTAATGACTTAAGAGCACCACTCTGTCAACTATGCCAGCATTCCGCACCAAAAAGGGTAGTGGTACAGTTGGTCTCATGACACTGCACCATCCAAGGCAACGAGGATGCAGACAGACTGGCAAAAGAAGGTGCAAGACTACCACAAACAGATACTAGTATGACGTACGAAGAGTCACAACGGCTTATTAAAGCCAGATACATGACCAAATGGGAAACTGAACATACCGGCTACACCAAAAACGATGCGTATTACCAGTTTAACAGAATAGAGCAGGTCGTTGTCTTCAGACTTCGCACTGGCCACAATAGACTGAGGTACCACCTATTCAACAAATTGAAGATAGATGGTACCGATGAATGCCCGTGTGGTACCGATAAAATGACCGCTGAGAATCTGCTGCAGAACTGCCCGACATACGAGGATCAGAGAGAGCAGATGTGGCCATCACCAGTGGAACCACAAGACAAGCTCTATGGCAGTGTCGACAGCCTCAGGGTGATCGCCGCTTTTTTCGAAAAAATAATGGTTACTGTCTGACTGCGTACGATGAAGAAGAAGAAGAAGAAGAAGAAGAAGAAGAAGAAGAAGAAGAATAGGGAAAATGGTCGCTGCCCGAGCAAAACGCTAAATTATGTTACACAGATAGTACTGGATCCTGCCGCTGATACATAGTGCGTGTATTGAGTTAGCATTCTCCAAACATACGGAGAAGAACAAAACACTTATAGGTTAAACCGTGTGCAATGATGTTGTTTCTTCAACTTAACTATCGATACAATGATGAGACTAAAATTGCAGCTATATTAACGGAGATGTGTTCTACATGACCAACTGAGTATTTAATGTGTTCGAAGTGGCAAATGACATAAACCGATGGTTGTAGTACTGGAAATTCAAATTTAAATTTCTCGAAATGGAATAATTCAGTGTATTCACCATTACTTTCTGTATCTCTCTCTCTCTCTCTCTCTCGCTCTCTCTCTCTCTCTCTCTCTGGCTCTCACTCTCTCTCAATTTCTCCTCTCTTTAACTATATACAAATATGGATATATATATATACATTCAATATCTGTTCTGCAGTGCTTCTTCCCTGTCTGAGCCCTGCTTGCTTCCCTGCAATGATGTTCTCTGCTTGGGGTTTCAATCGGTCGAGGATTAATCTAAACATGATCTTGCTAGGATAGCTGATGAGGCTTATTGTTCTGTACTTTTGGCACATCTTTAGCTTCCTACGTTATCAGTTTGTTATCCTCTATATTTGTTGGTGTTAGGGGGATTGCTTTATCAGGTTCGTTTCGCCCTTCATAGTTATATAGCTCGGAACAGTACTCTGGTCATCGTGCCAGTACGTCATTTTCCTCAATAAGGCACTTGCCGCTTTTATCCTGGATCATAAAGTTCCCGCCTCGTCTTACCAGTTCTTTGACAACATTGTATGCTCCTTTAGCGTCATTTCATTTTAGTCTCTCTTCGATGTTTGTACATTGCTCACATATCCACGCTTCTTTCGCCTCTCTAATCTTTTGTTGTATTGCTTTTTCTTTATATCTGCCGACCTCCTCCGGTGTGTGATTGTGGTTTTTCAGTGACCTTCTCTTATCACAAAAGTATAGCAATACTTTGGCCACCAAGGGCTTCTTTTTTTGTTTGGTGGCATCCCATGATCTCTGTTGATGTATGTAGGAGAGCTGGGTTAAGAGACTATGTAACTGTATCTGTATCCAGTCCCTCTCTGAGAGCCAACAGTGGCGCAAATCTCCCTCCCACCCTTGCTTGGAACACTTCGGTTATTTTTGGTACCATTAGTTTGTCCAGGTCAAAATTTAGTCTGATCACAATCTTCTTTGCGACTCCCTTCAATCACAGACGCATAATCATCATAACAAGATCGTGGTCGCTTCCTATATCCGCTCCGGAGAAACTTCTCGTTTTGTCGGTGTTGATTCTCGATCGGAATCTCCTCTGGACCAGTGTATAGTCAATATGGCTGTGCTCTTCATTGCTTGGGTTAAGCAATGTCCCGCGTCTCCATGGCTTGTTTAACCGAAACGTATTTGCCACCAACAGCTGATTGCATCGGGCAAATTCTAGGAGTCTGAGGCCCCGGACATTGGTTTCTTTATTTTCGTATGGGCCACATGTTTCCCTCCAGTCGTGGCCTGCACCTTCTGCAATTTTTGCATTCCAATCACCCTGGACTACCAATATGTTTTTTTTTTGGCGTAGCACTGTATTATGGTAATATTAAACGGTGCTGCCTTTAGCCGAATCATGTGTTTGTTGATTTTAAGAAGACGTTTGATAGGGTAGTGCATAAAGGTCAACCACGTAGATGTATAAAATGAACGGAAATATTATAACGGTCCTTGAACACCTGTATGACAAGGCGTCTAGCGCAGTTCTTGTGAATGGGAGGCGATGGAACTGGTTGGTGTGAGACAGGGGTGTGCACTCTCTTCAACTCTTTACAATATATTTCTTTAGGGAATTATGAGTGAGGCACTTGAAGGTCACGTTGGCACTGTCAAGATAGGGGGCCAAACGATTACCAACCTTTGTTTTGCAGATGATATCGAGCGGTAGGCGGCTTCAGAAGCAGAACTCCAGGTCTCCGAAGATTTTTAAACGTCGCGTAAAAAGATCTAGTTACAAATGAGGAAATACGAGATAGAATTACAACAGCAATAGGGCCTTTCGAAGACTTCTTGACAAATGTTATAAGAATGAAACTCGCTTGGTATGGTCACATAACGAGATCAATTGGTCTTGCAAATATAATCCCCCACGGAAGGGCGCATGGCAGACGACCTAGAGGCCGGCCCAAAAAGAGGTGGGAGGACAACATACATGAATGGACCAATCTCTGACCAGAAGAGGCACAGGTAGCGGCATCTGACAGAGAAGGGTGGCGTGACATTGTGAGGATGTCTTCATGTGTGACCCAACGACCTCATCGGTTACGGGATGACCTGACCTGACCTGACTTGATAAACATATGTAAATCTCTCTCTCTCTCTCTCTCTCTCTCTCTATATATATATATATATATATATATATATATATAGATATATATATATATATATATATATATATAGATATATACATTTACAAATATCGCTCTGTTTCTCTTCGTGTCACTTTATTTGTGTGTTTACAACTACATGGTTTACATTTCTATCACTGAGTACATCTGACTTTCAAATACATCTTGCCCTCCCATCATATTTGTATCGTGACTTTCATGGTAATAGTTTGCATCACTTGCCCATATTAGTTCACATCGTTTGTGACAAAAATGTGGCACATCTCTGTGGTACTATTGTTACACTGGGTTGTTAAATATGTAATACGCTAAAATTTGACCTTTATTTCTAGCACACACATAGTATAACACTACATTGACCTGACACGTAGGGATACAAATGTATTCAGTTTCTTAACGTGTCATTCGTCATCTTGCTTTCTACTGTATTTAAGTGGGCAAATAATTGTTGACTGATCTGTATAATCCAAAGATGGGTACATGCACTCAACTACTTACAAACCACGACCCCCCCCCCCCCCCAGTTCAATCATCTGTAGGTAGTGTACCATATAGGGATTATAACGGAGATCTAATGCAGTGAGAGATTCCAATATTGCCGTTTGTGAAGCCCGGTTGCGTCAAATGCCAACTTTCATTTCTTATCGATGTTAACATTAATATAATGTCATTTTAACTTATTTCAGGGGCTGCGATATGAACACTTATGTATTATAATAATTGCTGATATTCTTATGTGTTATAAGTGATTATAATCGTGTGTGTTATTTCGGCAAACTTAACCTGCTGTTTCGAATGCCCGCAATGAGTAAGTTTACTCTTGTGTGCGCCCTGAACACGTTAAGTGACGGATTGCACTATCTTGTCTCGATTTCCGAGTGTGCTGATGAAGGTGGACCGAGGTTTTCCAAGCGGGTTTCATATGCTTAGCTTCATCTGCGTATCGCTCACTACTGCAGGGATGAGGTCGATCCCTCATCCCGTTAACCAGGCTGCCATGATAACAAACCGTTTTCAGGGAGGACTACTAGAAAACCGAGGTGAGGGACTTGGCCAGTATATTTTGCCTGTTCGTCACTAACATGTATGATCAGTATGTTGTGCTTGACCAGACTTTAGTCTTCCTCCCCCGAACTTAACTTAACTGAACTTCTCGTTTTTATACTGGCTTAGAAGAATATGTAGAGTCTGCATACAATCGGTTTCTTTTACATTCAATTTGCCAGTACATAATTATGCACACCCAGTCTATTCTTGAACACATTAGTGACACTTGCCTCCATTATTTGGTCGGGGATTGTCAGAATTGGTGGGTAGGCACTTATGATTGTTGCCTAACATCCCCCTGTCAGAGGAAGTCACATTACTATGAGGCAATAGCTGATTCCTTTAGGTAGACTTTTTCATTGATGTACGATTGTGAACTTTATGGCAAATACAACACCAGCGCCACGTCGCTCCTGATTGCTGCGGCAGCTCCAGAAAAAAAACAAAGTAGCCAGCACCATTCTCTTAGAGTTGCCCTCTTCCCCGTCCAATTGCATCTGGCGGCCATGCTGATATTATATCTAGCCAGTTCCCTTCCAACCAGGGTGATCCTCCGTTCATGCATGTTAGCCCTCGTATTGTCAATAAGTGTGCGCACATTATATGTGGCAAGTATAATAGGCTCTAATATTCTCGTATTTATATTTCGATAGTAATATAGTGTGAGTCCATCCAGCCCCGGCATGCTGCTCATGGTTTAGTGAAGAAGGCAATGTTTAGGACACCTTTTCTAGCTCCTTCTTCAGGCTACAGGGAGGTCAGCAGTGCTGTACTAAAGAGGGATGATCAGTCATTCAGGGGGCTGTCAGGTTCCACTGGTGCCTCAAGTCAGTGAAAGAGAACCATATGGCCTGAAATACCTATATCCATATCTGTGACTACAGCTTCCAGTGTATCCTCATCTGCTGCTTCGCCGCTCGCCCATCGCCACAAGAGTTTTGCATAAGTTATGAGATGCGGGTGATATCGTGAGTGGCGCATGAATTTGTTTTACATGAATGAGATTTGCGCAGTCAGCCTCACTTTATTGTCCTGGCGCGAGATGGCCTAGCAGCAAGACAGTATCGAGACGGCTAGTGAAGGGTCCGAATGTAGAAGATGACCAGGCCGCTGCTTGCGTGTCGCCGTGCACTTATTCTTTTAGCATTCTTCCCGTCATTTTGGCCGTTGGACAAACTTCCCAATCCGTCGATGCCAGGCTTTTCGTGCCTGGGTTAACATATCCAATTCCGCTGGGAGAATGCTACTTCAGCTATTTACACCTTGTTCAGCCTGCTAGTCAAAGCGAAATCGCAAAGTGTGTTACATGCGTATGCTGCAGATGGTCACAAGATGAAAAGACATTCCGTGACCGCCAGGTACTGTTTCAGCCATGTAAACACAGCAAGAAGTGGATAATATAAGTCACATTCTGAGGCTGCGTCCATATTCTTTGACTATCCCTCGCCCAACTGCAAGGCAGAAGTTGATAGTGGACATATATATATCTTGTGACCGATCAGTAAGAAATCGCGACATGATACTGGAGAAATCATGACGTCACGGTACTCTCTAGACTACTGTTCATGACAAAAAAATGTTGTAATTCTAAACACACGTAGATCATGGGCAACTGTAATCTAAACTAGGTTATGCTTAGATACTAATACAAGCATAATGCTTCATGACGACAAAGGACAAATTCAGAAAAGTGTGTCACACTATCACGACACACATATCGCCGTTGTAAATACAAAAACTGCAGACCTTTTGGCAGATTTGATAAGTGTGGCACCATGTAGTACCGGATATTACACGACGTCTAACGACACATGTGGATAGAAGATAATAACGATGACTGTAGAACGCTTTAAACCTATTGCTGTTTTCAAAACTGAAAACTTTAGTCCACTTCGTCACTTCTGTCGCCAAGTAGTGTGCAGGCTTTGTTTGTTTATTGCATCGCAAACCCTAAAACGACATGTGCCGTCAGTTTAGTTGAAGTGCAATCTTCTGATCGAAGGTCGGCTGCAATGGATATCCAGTGTACTCTATCTCTTGCCGTAATGGTGCAATCTGAGATACTTTTTCAGTCGATCTCTTGAGGTTATCTACCCACTTAAAATCGTTGTCGGTCTATTGAACTGCTGCATTCCATCCTACCCTCCTGTATGGTCTTCAACAAGGAGGCACGTCTTGTTATATGACCAAAATAAAGTAACTGTCTAACCCCGATTTCGGTCATTAATTCTCTTTTCCTCACTTGTTAAATACCTTTCAATTTGTTTTCTTCTCTTTCGAATAATTGCGACCAAATCTTATGTATACCCACATTTCGAAGGCTTCAATACTTTTTTTTCCAACTTGTTATTCAGTGTCCATATTTCTGCGCCATAAAATAATGAGGGTTACTCATAACACCTGACAATTCTTTTTTTGAAATCCGGATGTACCTGTTTGAATGTCAGTATGTGTTGCATGTTGTCGAAAACCATCTTGACAATTCTTATTTTCTTTGTGTTTTCTATTTCACAGCTGCATTCTTCCTTTAAATGTGACCTAGATAGGAGAAACGGTTTACCTGTTACAGTAGTAAATCTTTTATTTGTATCTGCATGCATGGTTTCTTGTCACTTTTCCCAATTATCACAGTCTTTGTTTTCGTTATGTCTAATCCAAACTATTGACGTATTGTGCATATTGTTGTCACAAGCTAATGTCATTCTCGCTCACTTTTTCCCATCAACACATTACCATCCGCGTATCTAAGATTACTCGTTACGTCTCCTCCAAAGGAAATCCTGCGGTGAATCTATAACCCTCCTATTCGGCAGACATGTATCGAAACCATTCGGCCGCACGCTTTTCGATAAATAGATATCCTACTTTAATTGTTTATTGCACATTCCAGGAAATTGTCTACATCTTTTTGGCCTCGTCAAGAAAAGGACGCTGTACCGTTGTGTCGTGCTTTATAGCGATGCTGCTATTGCTATTTGCGTATTTCGGTCACTTCTGCATTTAGTCACCACATTTGTTTTCCCTCAACGAACGCTAGTAACTTAACAGGATTACACAAGTTCAACTGTTTTCTATAGAAGCAACAAAGAGGCAGAATAACGTCTTGGTCAGCTTTGGTTCATTGACCAGGACGCAACTAGTCAGCTATCAGTAGCTAATATCCATACAACTATGTAGGAGTGTCTCATCTTCAGCAGAGGGGAATATATTGCAGTCGGATTTAGATAAAATTCAAGTCTGGTCTGTGAAATGGCAAATGGAATTTAATTTACCTTAATTTACAGCAAATATACATCCAACTTGGAACATAATTACAGAAAAATATTTGAGTGATAGATAAGGAAAGGGACATATGGTTTATAATAGAGAATACCGGAACAATTAATGAGCAAGTCCAGGTAGCAATGAATAAGGCAAATGCAATGTTAGGTATGATAAAAAGAAATTTTAAACACATGAGTAAGGAGATCATTGTCAAACTGTATTATGCATTAGTTAAACCTAGATTGAAGTGCTGTGCACAGGCGTGGAGTTGTTATCGTAGAGGAGAAATAAACATGCTGGAAAGGATTCAAAGAAAAGCGTCAAAACTGACAGTAGGATTCCATAATTACTGTAACGAAGAAAAAGAAAAACAGGGTCTAGAAAAGAGAAGAATTTGAGGTGACAATGCAGGTGTATGAGATAATCACAGGAAAGGTACACTTAGACTATAACAAGTTTTTTTGTTTTTTTTTCAAAATACAATGAGATCAAGAGAGCACAGATACAAATTAACTATAGAAAGGTCCGGATCGGATATTAGGAAATATATGTTTAGTCAGAAAGCGATGCATGTTTGGAATGCATTACCCCAGGAGATGGTGGAGGCAGATACAGTTAATGCAGTTAAGAATATTTTGGATGTCCATAACTTTTAAAGCAGGGTAATGCAAGTGTGACTGTTTGATTAATTGTTGATTCATGGGGCGAAAACCGTTCAAATGGTGAAGCGGAGGCCGAGGCTATAAAAACATCAATTGAGATGGTGAACCAACAGCTTGATTTTGGGCGAATTGTTGTCAATGGATTTTGTGATTTTTACTGTCTCCAATTCGGTTCTGTAGGCGATGAAGAACACCCCATAAAAAGAAGGAGATATTCTTGGTGAGGAGTGCAATCAACAACATCATCACTGTCCACAAGATAAATGTCACCTTGCAATGGATACCTAGCCATAATTGGCTACTAGCAAACGAAATGACCGGCAGATTGGCAAAAAAAGAACTCTCCAAACAACATTTTGATAGACCCTGTAGCAGCCACACAGTAAAACGAATTACTTAGAATAATACTCGGGAAATCAATGTGTTACTAGTTCAGGGAAACACACATAATTGTGTTTGTTAAATAACATTGCATCTTCTTCTTCGTCGTTCCTTCTCAAACTCTCGTTACCAAAACCCAGGAAAGGGTTTTACAAGTATCATGATGTTGTCTGGAAAACAGAATGCGTTATGTCGTAGTTTACAGCTTGACTTTCGGTCCGACACATTGAAAGTCAACTATTATTATATGGCTAACGTGTTAGCCTTCTCCCTTTGATCCGTTCTGTTTAACAAGTATGTCCTATTGCATTCTGTTATCCAGGATCGTTACGTGGGTTTGAATTAGAGTCTTGGCAGCTCTGGATTGATGGCCCTGACGCTAGTATTCAGCTCTGCGTCGATGGCCCTGAAGCTAGTATTCAGCTCTGGGTTGATGGCCCTGACGCTAGTATTCAGCTCTGCGTCGATGGCCCTGACGCTAGGTTTCAGCTCTGGGTCGATGACCATGACGCTAGTATTCAGCTCTGAATCGCAGGCCGTTGCAGCACATGCCACAAAATATAGTATGACACAAGCAGAGATTGTGTAAACATATTTTACGTATAAATGCAAACATATAATAGTCACCGACATTTATACCTGATAATCGCCAATATGTTTTTCCGCAATGGGATTACACGGCAGATCAGAAGTGATCGTCTTAACGACGACCACATTGATAACACAAGTGGTACTTTTATTCCTTACAATAATACATAGATAATAATGTTACCAGCTAATATTGCTATCTTTATTAAATCACACATACGGTGCTATTAAAGATTGATGTTGGGATTTGCATTAACAGCAAGTTAAATATGCAATATAAAACCGGTCACACATATACACACGTCAGTTAAGAAAGTTTAATTAAATGAACACCTGATATAAATTTTATTCATTTTATTATGTATGGGACGAGGGAGGGGAGGGGGGTGTTAATTTCAACAATATAAAGCTTAGAAACAAACGAAACGTTATTCCATGAATTTACAGAATAATGGATTGCGTATAGAAAACATGTGAAAATGAATACAAAAAAAAAGAAGATTCAATAAACATGACATAAATGAGTGCGCTGAACAAAAAATGAGAAAAACTTATGACGACCTATAGCACGAGTTGAACAAGAAAGTGATATTTCTTACATTCTTTATCTTTTTCTGTCGTCTCACGTTCTACCGGGTTGTAGCCCAGTGTCGTGGTATGTATCTGTATTTCGCCTCTCTCGTGATCCGAGTAACCTTTTCCCCATTTTACGGCAGGTCTCTTTTACGATGTATACCTACCTTTTCCTCGGTCTACCTCTAGCTCGTCTCCCCGATGTTCTACTGTAGAAGGTTGTATGAATAATATGGTCTAGTTGCATTCTCACAATGTAGTCAAACCAATTCATTATCCGTTGCTCTATGTAATATAGGTACGGAATTTTCCCAATCTTCTCCCGAATACTCATATTTGTGATTCAATCTCTTCTGGTGTTGTCAGTAACCTTTTGTAGGCACCGCATTTCGCGGGTGGCAAACTTTCGTTCCTGGGCCTTATTCAATGCCAATGTATGGCACTGGTAGCACAAGATTGGGATGAAAATGAAAATACGTTTTATCATTTGCTTTATTGCTTGGAGAGAAATCGTGGGGTGTCTTAGTAGTGGAGACAGCTGGTATGTGATAGCGTTTGCCCTCTGCACTCTAATCTACATTTCTTTGACGAGTCTACCATCCTCAGTAAAAACACAACTCCCAAAATACCGATATTCTTGTACTTGCTTTATTTTGTTTCAGTCACATGAATATCGTGTGTTGTGTAATTCATACCTATATACATTGCCTCTGTTTTTGATATATTGGTATTCTAATCGTACTTTGGACAGCTCAAGTAGAGTGAATCAATCTGCCTTTGTAGGTTTCGTTTATTGGAGTGGATCAAACATATGTCGTCTGCAAAGAGCAATTTGTTGGTTCTTTCTAGCCCTTTATTTGGCTCTTGTATGATTTTATTCATATAAGTGACAAAGAGGAGTGGTGAGAGAACACAACCCTGTCTGACGCCGGATGAAATGGGGAACCACTCTGACATTCCCTCTGTTGTTCTTACTACACTTTGGCTGTCCTGCAGTAAGAACAGCAGAAGGTATATCACAATGGTTCCCCATATCATGTTACGAATAACAAAATTATTAAAATAGTTGATTGTGAATTGGATGTGTAAAACAATGAACAATAAAAGACTCATAATAGTATCTAAAACATACTAAACCAAATAAAACGGTTATATTTTAAAGACAATTTATATAGAAAACCACTGACACAACAAACATATAAAACCAGCAAATATTCATTGAGTGTGAATACACATTTACCAGCAAAGCAAGAGAAATGACACAGACAAGAACTACTAAAAATGTATAGAGCTGCATGCTCACGTGGAGTTCAATCCAAAGGCACCAATTAATTGCATTCATACCACAACAGAGTTGCCTTGTTAGTTCTTTGCAAAAATATTGGAACAAAAAGCCATGCTCAAACATTACAAGAACTAACGTATACTGGAAGTACATGGCACTAACTGGTCAGACAAAGTACTCCTATCCGTGACTGTGTAGGCTATAATCTAGATCAGAACCCCAAACTCGGTAAGGTGTAACGTACGAAACTGCTCCAAGACAAATACATTGTAGGCCACGCCTGTAACACATGTATCATTCATTGTCGGATGATACTATTTGTTAGTTAACTTTAATGGCATTGGTCAGCGATCATTGTTGATGATAAGTCTAGATTAGTATTAATAATTTAACATACACATACATATAAAGAATTATTCTCTATATTAAATGTTATTGGTTCTAGATCATTCACACGTTATGCGATCATTTTTATTAACCACGGTACACTGTTATCAGCGCACTCGGGATGTGAAAGCTACAACCCCCCGTCATTTAACCCCCTGTTCAGAGCACACACAAGAGTACATTTATTCACTCTGGTTATTACACAATGGCAACATGTACATGTAGGTTATCACTGTTATTCAGCAACTGATTATCATAGTAATAAAGCACTACATGTTCATAGCAAAATGTGCGGGGTTCAACTCCCTCTAACAGCTTACTAATGCCCCTCCATAAGTAAATGGCTGCCTGCTTTTCTATTAGAAAAAGAAAAGATGCAAGGAAGAAACTTGATGATTTCACTACACAATCAAACTGTTGTCTTGTGCAATGGATTCTCTAACATCTCAACCACGACAGTAATGTATGTTATGTAACTATGTTGACATTAGTAATGATTATAATGATAATACTGTATCTCAGCCATGCTATATAGCTATACTTTGTGGTCATTATTGCACTATTAACAGTAACATGTTTTGGAAGAATGCAAGTCACGTTGACAGCAAAAATTGTATTTCCTTCATAATGATGTATTTAGCAGACGGAACAAATACCTTGTTGGTCTACAATACGGGTATCACTGCTATTAAAAGGATACATCAACTGAATATAGCAGACCATTAAATTGTATTTAAAATCAAGCGTTGCATAAGAAGGGTAACAGGCGATTTATATGTATACAAACACTGATCATTAACCAGAGACGGATAAAACAGCAATGTTATAAATCGTGCTACTGGTGTATTTGTCACAGTTGGTCACTAATCTTAGGGCTAAAATATGACAAAACAAGGACGTTTGTGTGAAAACTATGGAGCACTGATTAGAACGTTACGTCGAAAGAAGTAAAGTTACATCATGTCTGTCACTACACAGGCGATACCATTAATTGACTCGTTCTCCAATGACACCGTGTCGGTGGTGTTATCTTATTGCTATTTGCTCTACCGTTATGCGATGGACGTTTACGATAAGCAATGCGATAGTCGTGTCAAAGTGTGAGATTATGTAACATGCCCGATAACTCTGCAAAACGTCTAGTCAAACTATGATAACACGAAGATGTGTGTGATAACTGATGAGTTCTGGTTGTGAAACTTGAGTTTTGTACATGTTTGAAATAACGGATACAATCTTCTTGTCAAACTGGAAGGAGATGTACACATGTTTGTGATTACTGATAATTAAAACTAAAAAATTGCAACTCAATCTCACACGAAACTGTTGAAAATTCAATTGAGAAAGAAGTGGTCAGATAGCAGGAATAAATGCAAGAAAATGCCAGAATAAATTCGGAATTCCCATCACTGAGGCCCATGATAAATACAGTTGAAAATGTTTGACACAAAACAAATATGGGGCCGCGCTGTTCCTGTCTCAGAAAATCACTCTATTTTAAAGAGATACTGCTCATGAGTGACCAGACCGTGCAATATAATACCGTGTGTTTTGTGTTTTCTATTACTATAATTGCCGGTAGTTAACGTTTTTAGACGTGTTCTGCAGAGCTCTCGCAATTGTATATACTAGTTACACGAAAAATGTCACATATTAAAGTTTGAGTACTTACAATGATGAAAATTGTGATCTGAAGTTTTCTTATTCAATTATTACGCTGCTGTTGTTTATTGATTTGTAGACTTTAAAATGCCCATGGATAGGAAGCAGAGTATATCGATTTGTATACACTTTTGTACACAGCTATTTTATTCTTTCCCACACGCCTGCGGGTATCTATAAAATACCCGCCACGAGTTGACTAGCATTATTATTTGTGACTGGGATATTTAGGTGTGAATATAGATAATGCATGTGATTCTGCTTGTATCAATAATGTGTGATAATATTTAACATAACGTGGCTTAGACACATCGATCTCTATAATTATTTTGGTGTCAGTCGCAAAAAACATAGCAGGCCAAACTAACCACAAAAATGTCAAGAAAAACAGTCTGTTTTATAGCATGATTAGTGAGCTATTGTGGACGATCATTTAAATCTTTGTATCATTGTAACCTTATGATTATTTAGCATATCCTTATGCACTTCAGCATTCGTTATTCTAATTGTAATTTTGTCAGTATCAGTTTAGATGAAAATACAAAGGAAGACTAGTTTGTCTCTGTTTTTTCTCAAACTGTATGTACATCAGTTCTCTTTTATCAATTCGGTTTTCAAACGGTTTACGATAAATGTGATTTGTCATTTCTTCATTGTTAATACAGTGGTACGTGTTATTTGTTCATTCGTGCGTCAACCCGATTACGTTTCATATTTAGACTAGCCAACTAATATCATTATCGGAGGTATAAAACGTTGGTATGCGTGAGTGTAATATATATTATGCGTAGCCATTAATTGCATTTCAACTTTGGAAGCTCCCAGAGAAGTGGTTTATTTTGTCAACTTTGTATCAACATCTCATTTTGCTTCTAATTTACTTTAATTCACATAATGTGGCCTATATCTGGTATGTCCTAGATAAAGACCAAGTCGGACACTGGAAACATGTCGGTTATTGATATGCATTTGCAATTAAGTTCCGAATATAATGAGCAACTATTTTACCAATTGCGATGCTTTCGTTTTCTTTTAACACACATTGCATGCTTTTTAAACAAAATATTTCTCATTAATATATATCAACTCTGAGTGCAACTGTAATTTTAATTTTGAATTAATAATATTGCAACATGTTATAGGGAGATAGAGATCGATAGAGGGATAGAGAGAGGGACAGAGCACAAAATAGAAGCACATGCACAGTAATCGTCTTCGCAATGAAAGACAGTGAAAGTAATTATAATGCAAAAACATGCATTGTTACTGACATCATGAAGAAATCAACAAGACTCACTGTTAAAAGGCAGAAGAAGCATGAACAGTTTGATGAGATAAGAATATCGCAGTAGTATAAAATAGGATAAAGGATTGCTTATACCTAGCACATGAACCAATTATGTAGAACTAGCAAACAGAATTACACTTTAACTGAGAAGGACATGAAGAAAAGACACGAGTAACCACGGTATTCTTGCATGAATGTCAGGCAGGAAAGAATACATCGCATCGATATAATGACTTAGTATTGAAAACTGCAAAACAACAATTTAAAGTCAGTGCGCAAATCAGCGTAAATCATTTAAAGAAAGACACGCGAAGAAAACATACCATAATAAAAGAAAGGATATAAAACATACAGACAGTAACCATTATTTTTTCGAAAAAAGCAGCCGTCATCCTGAGGCTGTCGACACTGCCATAGAGCTTGTCTAGTGTTGCCACTGGTGATGGCCACATCTGCTCTCTCTGATCCTCGTATGTCGGGCTTTTTTGCAGCAAATGCTCAGCGGTCATTTTCCCGGTACAACACGGGCATTCAACGGTGCCACCTATCTTCAAGTTATTGAATAGGTGGTACTTCAGTCTATTGTGGCCAGTGCGAAGTCTGAAGACCATGACCTGCTCTTTTCTGTTCAACTGGTAAAATGAATCGTTTTTAGTGTAGCCAGTATGTTCGGTTTCCCATTTGGTTATGTATCTAGCTCTAATAAGCCGTTTTGACTCTTCGTATGTCATACTAGTATCAGGTTGTGGTAGTTTTGTACCTTCTTTTGCCAGACTGTCTGCCTCCTCGTTGCCTTGGATGTTGCAGTGAGATGGAACCGACTGCACCACTACTCTTTTTGTTGCGGCCTGCTGGCATAGTTGACAGAGTACTGCTCTTAATTCATTAAGTTCAGTATTTTTCTGGCTTTTTAGTGCTGTGACTACGGCAAGTGCATCTGTAAGCAGCACTATGTGGCTTTCATTCCTTTTACATGTCACCATTTCTTCCACTGCCGCCCTCAGTGCATCTGCCTCCGCTCTGAAATTGATTGTGTATTTTCCAGTAGCGAATGACAGTGTTAATTTTCTGCCATTTGGTAGGCTCAGGAATGCTCCTGCCCCTCCGTTCTGTATTATATTTGTTACGGAAACGTCGGTGTATGCATGGGTCCAGTCCATACTTGGGTAGTTTTCCGTAATGAAACTCGGGGTAGTATCTCTTCTTTCTTTTTGAGACTGGCAGTTTTTTGTTTCTAATACCTGGTATATTATCTACCACCTCTGGAAATATATGCTGCCTCTAGGTAGGTTTTCTTACAGTAGGGATGGGCTTTGGTGTGGTTAGTGCGCTCAAATGGTCTTCGTGCATCTTTGCTTTGGCTATTTATGTAAAGTTTCTTCGCTTTAGCTTCCTATTTCCGAAATGGTTTAGTCTCTGGTGCATTCGGTGGTCAGTCAGTCTTCTGAGTTTCTCTGATTGCAGCTGGACCCTGCAGTCCCTTCAGTCGGCCATGGATTGCAGTTTTGTAATCTTTTCAAGTTCTACAATTGGCTTTGACTTCATGCCTCCTGTTATAACTCTCATGGCTTGGTTTTGGAGATTGCTAACTTTATCGAAGTCCGCTTTTGCGGCTGTTGTCCATGCCGCAATGCCATACTCGAGAACTGGTCTCACTCTTCCAGTGTACAGTTTCTTTAGTATGCCTTCGTCGGCTCCCCAGCTTGTGCCAGCAAGTTTCCTCATGATTCCCATTCTTTCGCTGGCTCTCATTCGGTTTCTCTCGATCTGATTTGGCCATGTCATGCGCCCATCAAATGTGACTCCCAGATAGTTTGGGTTGTCGTTTGGCTGTAGGTATTTGCCGTTTAGACTTAATTTGGTGTTTTGGGGTTTGATTGATAGCGAGAATATTGTACATGTGGTTTTATCCTCGTTTATTTTGACCAGCCATGAGTTCGCCCACTCTTCCAGCGTTGTTAGGGCCTGCTGCATACGATTTCTTGCTATGGTGAGATTCTTTTCAGAGGTCCACATAGCCAGATCGTCTGCAAACATTGAGCTATGAATTCTTCTTGGTATATTCCTTATAATGTCATTTATATACACCAGGTAGAGTGTGGGTGACAGTACTCCCCCTTTGGGTACTCCCTGCTCAAGTGTAACCTTTTTGCTCATCTGCCCTTGTACTTGGACTCTGGCCGTTCTGTTTTTGAGGTAGTGGTTGATCCACTTGTACATTTCCCCACAAAATTCACGTCTTTTAGCTTGACTCTAAGTTCATCTTTCCAGACTTTGTCAAATGCTTTTTCCAGGTCGACCCAAACCGCTACTGTATGCTTTTGCTCCTGGTAGGCATCTTCTATTTCCTGGGCTATAAGGATGACCTGGTCCTCTGTGGATCTGTGCTGTCTAAAGCCTGCTTGCTGTGGAATTAGTATTCGTTTTTCTTCCAGATGCTACATCAGTCTGGTGTTTATCATACGTTCCAACAGTTTGCCGACACAGCTCAGTAGGCTGATAGGCCTGTATCCATTTGGATCGGTTTTGTCTTTTCCTTTCTTTGGTACTGGTACAAGTACAGCGTCTTTCCATGCCTGGGGTACAATACCCCTTTTCGAGCTTTGGTTGAGGACTGATAGCAGTTTCCTCTTTGCTGTTTTGGCCCAGCCCCATGAACATTTCGTTTGTTATCCCGTCTTTTCCGAGATATTTCCTTATCTTTAATGTTCTCATGGCCTCTTCCATTTCGCTCATTGTTAATTTTGCCATCATATGCTCATCTGGTGCCATATCGATGTTGTCGTGCCCCTTTTGCTCTTCATTAATGTCTGTATGCCTATCTGCAGGGACATCTATGTGGTTCGCTTTGGCATAGTGTTTGACAAAAGCATTTGCGGTTTTTTTTTTGCAGTGAGCAAGTTTTCACCCTGCTTGATGGTAATTTGTTTGTTTTACGGGGTTTCGTCATTCGATTCTTGATTCTAGGAACCAACATCATCACACAGTGCGCATTTCCATAAGTGCTCCGTTCTCCGTCTAAGGAGCCAGCCAAGCGTATATTTAAACAGAGTCCCAGTCACGTGTTGATTTCGTGTTCTTTGGATCTTTCCAGACAGTACACACTTTCTCTCCTTTTTGCTAATCACTCTCAAATGTATCATGCTCTGCGCATGCGAATTTTCGCGACTCTCTGTCTCTTCATCATTCTGTAGACTGTCCATGACTGCTCTTATCAACATAACCCTGTCTCACCGCGTCGTTCACCACAACTCGTCATGCCACTGCATCAACTCTTTCCTTGCCTCAGACGAATGCATTTCCTGGGCAGTATGTCCATGTAACAAATTGTATACCAGAGTTCAGAGGAGAGGCCCACTCTCTTTTTAGCATTCACATTTATATCTTACGGAGCATGCCCTTCGAGTGTGACAGTATCACTGCGTGTGTCACCTGTTGCGTCACCACCTTAGTCAGGGTCGATGTTACCACCTCAATCACCATCCACATACTGGATGTGGCAGTGGAATACTCAGCTGATTTCTACACCACCTCTTTTCCATTTTGGTATCCGACGAAACCCATCCGCACTTGTTTGCATCTCTGCCAACGGAGTCATATGTGAACAGAATTGGATCTGGTAGTCCTGAGTATTGCTGGATCAGCTCCTGTATTGAAGCTTATGTCCTAGTGCTGCTGGATCAGCTCCTGTATTGAAGCTTATGTCCTAGTGATGCCCCACTAGCAGCACTCTCTGCTCAGGTAGCTCGCGTTCCCCACTTCTACGAATTCACTACCTCTTCTTATGTCTTCCAATGCACATACCCTCATCAGGGAGTCTTCTGCCTCTGCCATCCAAGACCTTCCTCGCTTAGCGCGTCTGCCTTTGTGTGTATCCAAGTCTTGGTGCAAAGGGTGGTGTTCGTTGTTGGAAACGTCAGCATATGCCTTTACCTGCGCTACTTGATGTAACACCTTGATGCTTGGAAAATCAAGCAGGAATCTCATGCCAGCAATGGGAGTATCTCTAGTGCATCTCAGAACTGCTCTCCTGGCCTGTTCTGGATTATCTCCAATCTATTTACTTCTATATGTGATAGCGTGAGCAAGCCAAGACCGTAGTTCAGGACAGACAAAACTAGTGCTTACATCAAGAGTAAGAGAGTCCATTGCTGCAAATCTGTTACCGCGATGACCTAGACTGAATTGATACCCCTCTTTGCTTTCAGAATCATCTCTAATCTGAAATATTTTCTCTATACTGAAGACTATTTTAGGTTACTGGACAATCGGGTGCCGGAATTACCTGTTTATAGGAAAGGCTTCCTGAGTAAATCATGAGGTAACGATCTATCTAATGCACTATCTCATGACTACGTCTTGCCACTGGACCAATGTAGTATATGACGAGAGCAAGACTGACAACAGAGCAGAGCTTTCTCACTAATATATTTAAGCACAAGTCAAAGCTTCATATATATGTATATATATATGTATATATACTAGGAACCGCGCAATTGAAATAGAGTGACGGCTCTTACCTTTCACATTCGGAACGTGCACACACTTCTGGACAGCACCAAGACTAATTGAACTGAAATGAGAACGCAATGGTGTCCATAGAAATTGTCAGCTACAAGATGGACGTGATTGGTCTTAGTGAGACAAGGATACCTAGAGTTGGTAAATTAACAAACGTTGTGGGTGGATTCACATTCTCGTGCAGCGGGCTTGATAGTGCAAAAAGGCGTGCAGCTTGTGTCGGTTTCACCAGAAAGTCGCATTTGACCCATATGTTTGTCAGACACTTACAGGGTGTCAATAGTGGGACAAGAACTTCTCTCCTCTCCTAGGGGCACGGAGGGAGTGCTTTACTGATCAGCGGCTAAGTCTTGACAATGGCTTTTACTGAGGATAACAAGGATACATTCTACTGGACAACTGAGACGCTAGTCCGGTCAAGTACACTATTCATGACTCCGTGTAATGACTAAGCACAATGTACTGACCAAGACCGCAATCTCTCTTCCCTGTATCATTCACTAAAAACAGACAGCTGTTAAGACAGTCTGACTTATGAAATGGGGATTAACGTGATCCCTGTAGTAGTGAGCGTTACACATATTATGCCAACATATCACAACCGCCTTAAGTGCAATATAAATGGGATGATGATGCAGAGCCTCTGTGCCACTCACGATTGTCTTCATGTCCAGCAAAATATTTTGACTAACCATTCGGCACAACTCGACATGTACGCATACCAACTATGAGTAGTTGCATCTAATGAAGAGATATTTGCAAGCGACATAGGATGGAGTTCGAGTACTTTGTTGGACAAAGAGCCGATCCATTGTGTCAACGATTAACCTTAATATGCATATATATATATATATATATATATATATATATATATATATATATATATATATATATATATATATATATATATATATATAAATGCATATATATATATATATATATATATATATATATAGGAGGAGAAAGTTTAAACATTGAACATATGTTGCTCATTCAATATGTACTGGACTTGATAAGTATTAATTTCCATCCTTTATAGGTTTACCCGATATGTCGCATGGCACAACACACCTTATTGACCGGATCTGCTATTCTAACGGTTTGTCAGAAAAATTGAGAAATCAGAGGCCAGAACTGGAATAGTATTCTAGATGTTGCAGGGAAAAACACCTACAGAAATACACAGGGAGATGGAACCACTGTTTGAGGATAGCTGTCCTTCGTTTGGTTCTGTAAAAAGAAAAATTACTGTAGGCAGTTTAACTGTGGCCGTTCCCATGTTGCTGATCTTCAGTGATCAGGAAGACCATCTTCAGAGTGCAGCGATGCAAATGCTGCAAGAGTGAAGAAAATCATTGACCGAGATAGGAAAATGACAATTTCAGAGATATATAGGTCAGCAAAACTGAATGAAAGTAGTTTTTATAATTTTACACTGAACATAAGAAAAGTGTCTGACCGCTTGGTATCGTATCTGCTGACATGTTAACAGAAACGAGGGTTGATTGCTGTAGCGAGTTACTCAAAATTTGTCGTTCGAAGAACATGTTGATGACCATAGTGACCGTACATGAGACTTGGGTTCATCATTGTGTCCCAGAATCCAAGATCTCGAGAATGCAGTGGAAAACCAGGGGCTTTCCAACACGCATCAATCCAAGTGCACAGACATCTGCAAAAAAAGTGATGCGCATTTTTTGGGGACGTCATATTGAAAGATTAGCTACCTCATGTCAACACGGTTAATGAGCAATATTATGCAGATCTCCTTACCAAACTAAGAACGATTGACCAGAAAACGAGGGATAGCGCGCACTCAAATTGTGCCTTTACTTCAAGACAACGCGTGCTCCCATAAAGAAAGGCTTGTGCTGCAATATTGCAATTTTTCCACACCCACCATATTCTCCGAACGTAGCTCATAATTTTTACTATTTTCTTTTCCCAAAACTTAAAAAAAAAACAGCTGAAAGAAATCATTTTGACAATGAGGAAGATGTCATACTGGCATGTAATAACTGGTTTAGTTCGAAAAATAGATGACTTTATTCTGAAGGTCTTTCCAAGGTCACTTAAAGATGACAGAAATGTAAAAATTCGGGTCGCCGCTACATTTCGAAGGAATAAGCACTGTGCAAAATGTCAGCTTTCTCCTCCTACTCCTTCATGGTCAGCGTAACGACTTATTACAAGCCCCTAGTATATAACATTCAAGTGACGATGTCAGGGCCGGACACACGTGAAGATACTTGACATCTTCATTATGCAATTTTTGCCCTATACCTAAGACTATTTGAGGTTACTGGACAATCGGACGATGGCCGGCGTCCTGGTTTACTTTGAAAAAATTAGAGTGTTCAAAGTAGGCCTCGGCTGCCTGAATAATGGTGCATGGAATAATGGAATAGGACCTCGGTTCTATTTTGTTGGTTTTCGGAACTGGAGGTAATGATTAACAGGGACAAACGGGGGCATTCGTATTGCGGCGTTAGAGGTGAAATTCTTGGATTGCAGCTACTGCGAAAGCATTTGTCAAGAATGTTTTCATTAATCAAGAACGAAAGTTAGAGGCGCGAAGACGATCAGATACCGTCGTAGTTCTGACCATAAACGATGCCGACTAGCGATCTGCAGGAGTTGCTTCGATGACTCTGCGGGCAGTTTCCGGGAAACCAAAGTGTTTGGGTTCCGGAGGAAGTATGGTTGCAAAGCCGAAACTTAAAGGAATTGACGGAAGCGCGCCACCAGGAGTGGAGCCTGCAGCTTAATTTGACTCAACACGGCCAACACTGAAATGACTGACATGCCGAGACCACTTTCCTTGGGTCTAATATGGAACTGGTGCTGGATTTAGACCCTCAGAAATCTGGGGTTATGCTTTCTGTGGCTCGGTTGGTCTACATTCAGTTTTTTATAAAGGAATTGACGGAACAGCACTATCAGGAGTGGAACCTGAGGCTTAAATTGACTTAACACGCCAATACTGTAGAATGACTGTCAAAAGAGAGCACCTTCGTGGGGTCTAATAGTGAACATGTGCTGGTCTTAGACCCACGGAAGACAGGTCAGTCTCCTAACCCCCAAAAGAAAGATCGCCTGCTACAGTAATCTGGTCTTCACCCTGCAGAAATCGCAGGCTCCAGAAACTTGGCCATTGACAAACTAAAAGCCCTCTATTGATACGGTCTGGCTAATATTGAACGGGTGCTGGAAATAGACCCTCGGAAGACAGGTCAGTTTTATCCTACTAATGACAGGACGTTGCTACGGTAATCCTGCTAAACTCGAGAGGAGACGCAGACATTTGGTTCACGTACTAGGCTGATAAGCCAACGGTGCGAGGTGAGGGATTACGGCCGAACGCCTCTAAGCCAAAAATACCGCCCAAAAGCAGCTCAGCTCGAATGCAAAGGGAGGCTTCGACATGGTGGGGACCTGGGGCCCACGCTCCAGCCCCGCCCGGTCAAGCCGCAGAATGAGGTTTCTGCCGTCCGCTGATCAAAGCGGGCGGGAAGCTGCTCGATATTCACACCATACGGCGATGGGGTATGAAATCATTTGTAGAAGACTTAGTTCGCGGTCGGGGTGCCCTAAGCAGTAGATCAGCTACCTCACTGCGAACTGCCTAGACTCAACCCTTGACCATGAGATATGTCCGCTCCCCAGGCGAACAACATATCCGTGCAAGACTAGGCTTGTCACTTGGTCAAATGCACTATTTCGAGAGGAATCACAGGTCGCTAACATTTGGTCCACGTGCTTGGCTGATAAGCTACCATCTGAGGGATTACGGCCGAACGCCTCTAAGCCAGAATCCCGCCCAAAATCTCAGCACCGCTGAGATGGGAGGCTACGACATGGCTGAGGCTTGCGTCCCGGCCCGATCGAGCCGCAGGAATGCACCTGGTAAAATGCACTCCTTCCTCGCTCTTTGCATCTGTCTGCTATCATTCATTCCAATGGACGCAGAAAAAAATGCAGTCCAGCGGACATTGCACCTCCTGCCCTATGGTGACAAGCTCCCGGGTGGCGGGGAATGCTAGTCGTACCATCACTGCAGATGAGCCGAGAAAATAAAGCGAGCAAAAAGATACCTCACTCATATGCATATGCTACGTTTCTGGCAGGACATGACGATCCTGGGAAAAAGTCACACTGGACTGCCTCTTATCCGGGATAGTACAAACTAGTACATAGTCCATCATATCATTGCCAAACGCTATAGACACGAGTAGGGAAGACTCAATAGTCGTGCAAGACAACTTCCTAAGAGAGACAACTCTGACCAAAAACAACTGCTGCCTTGTAGTTAGGCTGGGGACAGCCAAAGGCTAAGGAGGGCAACCCTACAGAAACGCCTGTTGAAATCGGATACACTGAGCCACTGGCTAACAAATTAAAACAGTGCAACGTAAATATCGCTGTAAACAGCGTACGATGGAGAAGAAGGACGATGGAAATACAGGTCTGCATTCAAACAGTGAATGATACATGAGTGTCTCTGAATTATAATGCTTACCTTACCATGTATGAGTACGTTGGTCATGCGGCTTGCAGGAACATCGATTGTATTGATAAGAACGATGGTGTTATTGCGACTGCTGAATGAGTTACATCCCCTCTACAAAGGCCATCCAATCTCATCAATCAAACAGCTAACCTTCACTAATACTCGCAGGACTGTCCACAACTTGCTCATAGCTATATCGTGCATATCAAAAATAAGGTCAAGAAAGTAACCATATTAATGTATATTAGCGAAGTCCTAGGTTAAGACATTATTATTGCTGATTTAATGCAGAACTTCACGTATGACTACATAAACTAATAGACATCTTTCGATGAAGAATCGAATCTCTGAAGCTGGTCACATACCACGCGATCTGATAAGGCCAATACATAATGAGACACAACTGCTGGTTGTCTACATTCACAACGGACCCTTCCTCTTGGCAAACGCTTGGAAATGTTTGGCTCCAATCTTGCTCAGCAGCTTAACAACTGATTGCGAAAAAAGAATACTACACCATAGCCTCATGTCATGTTCTCTCTAAACAGCGAGTTTACTTTGAGAGACATACAGACAATGGCAGGAATATCAATTGGCGGAAAGTACACAAACAATCTATGGTATGCTGATGATGTTGTATTGATGGCCTGGAATGAAACCGACTTAAACGAAATGGCAAACACGGAAGTTGAGCAAAGTCAAAACAAAGGCCTCAATTTAATTAAATATAAATCGTAGGCGATGGTAGTGACTATAAAACCAGTGTTCCCAAAATGATGCGTCAAAGCGAAGTGGACCGAATTGAGACAGGTAAACACGTGTAAATACCTGGACACATACCTAACATCAGATGGGTGGTTCAATTATGAACGTAAAATGGAGAATAACCAAAGCAAAATCTGTCTTCCAGACCATTAAGGGAATATTGTGCAAGAAAACGTGTCGCTGGAACTTAGAAAGACAATTCTCGAATGCTACTGGGAATCAGTACTGACATGTCGCAGTGAATGATGGAAATCAGCAAGCAAGCGAATATATGCTTTGGAGATGTGGTTTAAATTACGAAAGCTACGGATCGTGTTGACTTCAAGGAAGCCTAATGATACAATAATCGAAGATTCATACTCATATTGGGTACCAGATGACAAGGAGGTCTATATTAATATACATTTGCAAATAATTCAATAATGATTGTACGTTCAATCCATATACCTGGGAGGAGATTGCAAAGAATAGAGCTACATGGAGAGTGACCTTGTGAATGGACATCGAGGTATCAGAGCCAGTTCTGATGGTAAATATGGAAGACACGCGACGCACAAGAAAGAAGCCTACAACACACTAATCGAACATTTTATGTTTACACTGCTGGCGTCCATGTCAATCAAGAATCAGTAAAATCAGTCACGAAAGTTGATGTCCCTCTAGGACAGATGCAGCCACCCCCATCTCTACAACAGGCTACCTTACAGAGAGAGAGAGAGAGAGAGAGAGAGAGAGAGAGAGAGAGAGAGAGAGAGGGATCGAGAACACAATAGAAGCACATGTACAGTAATTGTCTTCACAATGACAGACAGTGAAGGTAATTATAATGCAAACAAATGCATTATTAATGACATCATGAAGAAATCACCAAGAATCACTGTTAAAAGGCAGAAGAAGCATGCAAAGTTTGATTAAACAAGAATATTGCAGTAGGATAAAATACGATACAGGACTGCTTATACCTAGCACATGAACCAGTTATGTAGAACTAGCAACAATAATTACACTTTAACTGAGAAGGACATGCAGAAAAGACACGAGTAACCACAGTATTCTTGCATAAATGTCACGCAGGAAAGAAGAATTCACATCGATATAATGACTTAGTTTAGAAAACTGCATAATAACAATTTAAAGTCAAATTAAAGTATGTCAAAACGCAAAAAGGCTAGAACGAAAAAACAAAATACACATTAACAACACCTCTTTGCAATGATCAGGACAATAGGACAATGAAATAATCCTTTTTCGGGCACATTTTAAGAATTGACAGTTTGGAACAGGTTGTGACAACGGGACAAACAAGGATAGAGAGACATAAAATGCAGAAATAGAAGATGTTGAATAGACTGAGAGAATGGCACAAGCGAAAATCCACAACAGAGTTGGTAAAAGACACATGATAGATACGGATGGGGGCCCATGATCGTTAACGCCAACCGACAATACACATGATGATGATACACACATACATGACATACATACATGCATGCATACATAACATAACCAAACATTACAAACTGCGTACCGCAGTGGTTAGAAAAACAGAACTACAAAAGCACATTGAAGCAAATGTGTCGCGTATGTCTTAAGTCTAAAATGAGACACATTGAAGCACTTTGATTTCTATTCGTCTATTGTCATAATGTCCTCTAGCTGTTGCAGATTCTGTTCACCTTGTTTCACGAGCATTGTCTTATCTCAACTATACTAGATCGAAGGGTTGTTAAGGCGAGGTGAAACATAACGGTCTACATAATCACGTCATCATCTGAGCTTCTGGAAACAAGCTGTGTCAAATCAGCCTGTCAAACGATGTGAATATCGATATTGTAATTTCCATAATGGTGAGCTTAATGTGGATCCTTGTATTGCACTGCAACAATGTTTATCTCGTTCCACGTTTGTAAGTTTACCACATGAAGCTAGAAGAAACATATTCACCAGCCACCAAATGAATACCGCCAAGAGTAACTGAACTCAACATCTCAAACAACAATAAAACTGTTGCACATATTCAGTTCGTATTCACAAAAGTTTGCATTTTACTCAGACCTCCATGCAAGAAAAAGTGTCTGTCCTCTTGAGGTATAGTATATCTACCAATGTATTTGAATTTTAAACTGACTAACAAACACGAGCAGACTTTACATTGACCATCAGAACACGAACGATAAAGCCGTTTTATCAAGAATGCCATTATTCTTAGTGGAACGTGTACATTTGGAACTTTTCCATTAAGATATGTAATAACACTTATTAGACCACATGATGGACAGATACAATAGTGAACCTTTATCGTGTTGTCGTTCTTGCCATTGTTCAATGTATCAGCCATTTTATTGTTGATCTGTTTCTAAAATATATTAATGTTCTCTCCATCTTTTTTCAGCTGCTAATTAGCTGACTTAAAGGAGGGGTTTTCACAGTAGAAGCAGCATTCACTACACGTACGGCCACAACAAAGCAGTCAGAAACACAGTCAATAACAACAATGACAGGAAACCTGACCGCAGAGACTTCTGGTGGTTTGATGACGGATACCCAGTTCATCATTGTGTTGGAATCTTGTTATATGGTGTGGGTAGTAATGGCATTATTGGGCGTGTTTTCAAACATCGTCAATATCAAAACTTTTGTTATCATGGGACTCAATGACGGAGTCACGGTTTCTTTTTTTGCGTTGGCCATTTTTGACCTGGCTTATCTGTTGGTCACTTTACCTGATGTGGTCTCTGCGGCTCTCTTTGTCTGTGAACTGAAATCGCCCACCAGATTTGATATAGAGCCATATGCTATTTTAGTTTGGTGTGGTCATCTTATGGTCTTCCTCAATATACCTAATACGTTAGCCACCACGTTCATTGCTGTTGTCCGCTGTATGTGTGTAGCTAGACCGTTACAGTTTAAAAACACGTTTTCACTACGCACAGCTACTATAGTCATGGCTGGATTTGCCTTATTTGCTATTGCAGTCTACGTACCAATTCTGGCTAATATGGGAATGGTTAATACATTTGATAAACTCACCAACACTTCGAGACCAACGTTTTGGACGTCATCTAACATGGAAGTGATTACAGTTAACATCTGGATGGTGACAGAGACATTTATGCCAGTCGTCACTCAGTTCATTGTTATTATCTGTGTTGTCGTTATGGCAAACAGTCTTCGAGCAGCTTCCAAATTCCGGCAATCTTCGGGCATAGCGTCCAACAAGCTGTCTGAGAAAACCAAACATAAACATAAATCGAATCTTGAAGACAACTCTGGAGATCTTCACGACTCAAGTAGTTCAACCGACAAGTTGGCTGGAAAAGATCTCCGAGTGGTTCAGCAAGTGGTTCTGATTTCTGTGATTTATATCGTGTGCAATGTTCCCAAGATCCTTATTAGCTTTTTCTCACTAATTAAACCAGAATTCTCATTAATTGGAAGATTTATAAGGCTGTATGTGAGTGCCAATGCTTTAAGAAAACATTTTGAAATCGTTAATGCAGCAGTTAACTTGATTATCTATTTGAAATACAACACCAAATTTCGCTCACTATCAGGTCTTTAAACTCATGTCATCTCTCACATAATGACACAGGATATCCAATATTTACTGGTAGTAGCATGTCAACAAATACATTCAAAACAGGTATGCCCAGTCATTTACATTCGTCTAAAAAAATAGATTGTTTAGAATGGTCGGCTTCAATATGCCTGCTCACTTTGCAGTTCTCCCATTATGTAGACATTTATTAAGTCGTAGATAACGTTTACAATATTTAAACCACATGTGTATCTTTATTTGTTTGAATGACCTGTCATTGTGGACCATGTTTGAGAAGTTCAAGACATGTTAGTTAAATTTAATCAATCAAATTTTGCTTATGTCAAATGACATTTGAGGTTTCTGTAATGATGGCCATGTCTATCTGTAATCAGCAACCTTACTCTCAATGCAATATGTCAGAGATGCGCATCACAGATCCTCACCCTTCGCGATAATGCTAGTCATTATTGGTCTACCTTTCGTTGTTTTACCCTCTGGTGTCCACATAATCACGACATGCTCCAGCCATCTTCATCTTCTCTTTTATAATACGATACATATTTTCTCTGTTGGTGTCCTGTAAGAGTTTGTCATTTTATATGTTGTCTGGCTAACACACTGTAATAGTTCTACGAAGACAAGCATGGTGAAATGTTATTACTCTCTGGGTATCACCCATTGTCATCCTCGATTATTCCCAGCCATATTGAAGTACCGGTAAGACACTACTATCATATAGCATGAGTCAAGTTATCCTGCTCTATATAATAGATTTCCAAATTGATTTCATTTACGGCACATACTGTCCTTTTTTTGTTTAAACGTGATTATATGTTCTATTTCGTTCTTCCTTGGAGTGATATGACCCTTCCGAAATAAACAATCGTTTCTATTTTTTCCAACATTTGGATTCAGAGATACTGGCTGCTGTTTTACAATAATGGTCCGAATCTGGGTTGTCTTCGTGTTGATCTTTAACCCTATTTGTATGGCAATTGTTTCTTACGCAAAGCTCTTGTCCTGGATACAATCATGTCTATGAGACTGGAAGACTATTCCATCTGCAAAGTCCTCTAACACCTCTCTGTTTTGTCTCAGTAGGGTACTTCAGTACCTAGTCAATTGCAAGTTTAAATAGCAAGGATGCCATGACACATCCTCTTCTTACGCCAGATTTTACTGGGAATGTTAAATCGGAGTTCTTCCCGGTGTAGGAAAAAAACAACTTTATGGAAGAAGTATTTGATGATGGCTATCTTCTATGGTATGCTTTAGTTGTAGTATCCTGCACGACCTAACTCTGTGCATATTGCTCAATGTCATTTCAAAATCTACACAGTTTATATATACCTCTCTCTGTCATTTGTTTCACTGTTCAAAGATGTGCTGACAAATTCCAGTTCCGTTACTAAACGCTGTCTGCTCTTTGCCAAATCGTTCATCTATTTCATATCGAATTCCTTATTACGATCATTGAATCAGTTTACTAAATATGTTGTTTATAGTTTCAGAATAGTGTTATCTTTCTCAAAATGTTGTAGTAAGGCATGTTTCCTTTCTTGACAAACAGTGTTCCAATGTGTCTGTATACATGTTTGAATCTACTTTGATAATTTCTGCTTTATTTCGTGTCAGTAGCCTGATAGATTTTAAAAAATGCTTGCTTAGTTGATTATTATTGATTTATTGTAATCTATTCAGTAGCTGGATGTTCGGGATCTGGTCCATTGGCAATACTTTAAAAGTGTGTGGTTCTTCTCTCGTATTGTTTACGCTGGGTAGTTAAGAGTTTACTTTTCCTGTTCATTAATGCAGTCCCTTAAATGGCCTCCTTTTTAGTGGGAGACTTTATACAACGTAGATTGGGCATGTGTTCTTGCGGCCATTTCGGCTTTTCTGTCAAATTCTATATGAACTTTATCTACATTCTAACGATTTTTGTTAACCAGTCTTTTTAACTGTACATACTTATTCCATATGTGTGTCTATTTGTCTCTCAGATTTGATGCATTTAGTGAAATGTTTGCTCGCTTTCCGTTCCTTTATGTGCTCTATTGTGTCGTTGCGTATACATTTTGTATGGTGTAGTTGGTTGGTTCCAAATACATTGTTGCTAACTACTTAACGTTAATACTTAATCCAGTTCATTTTATATTGATTGTTGAATTCTGATTACAGTTATAAAGTTTCTGTTAGGCTTTGCAATCTGTTCTTGATTTCGACTGAAAACTGCGCAGCAGTGTTCTCATCTTCCACATTAAACCGTGTTTTTGAGGACCTGTTTTTCTTATGTATTTGTCTTTGCTTCAGTCACATACATGCTGCTATGAAGTGGTAGTCACAGCCCACACAGACTCCTCTTTTGACTCTAACATCTAGCAAAGATGTTTAAAAGTAGTATAAACTTTGAAGTGATGAATACGACTGTTATCTCTCCTGTTTTGGAATTTCCATGCAAGTTCATTTATATTTTTGAAGAAAGGATTTGCCTCCTAATATTAATCCGTTTGCCCTGCAACATTTGTTCAGAATTTCGCCATTTTCATTCATGTAACTACAGATTTCTGTTTTCATTGCCGCATAAATATATATATATATATATATATATATATATATATATATATATATATATATATATATATATATATATACTTTGTTATTGCCCACCTTGACGTTTAAATAGTGTGTGCCACAAAGTATGTCATGAGCGGGTCTATTGGCTATTGTTTCTTGAAATCTTATATATAAATGGTGTTATTAAATGCATTTTCCTCCTCTACCTTGTTTTGTGGGCCATAACATCGAATAATAGAGTTTTGTCACATTAAATCTTGCCATCATAATTCTTTGATTCACTGGACTGGTAGCTATTCTAGAAGATGCATGTTCAATCCACTTCCTAATATTAGTGGGACTCCTGTGGAGTGTATGTGTTCGACCATTCCTGAATATAGTATAGTTTCTATTGTTCAAGTTGTAGTGTGTCCATATCTTGTCCATCTGATCGTGTCTATCTGATCTTGTCCATCTTCTTTCTTCTTCTTCTTCATCGTACGCAGTCAGACATCAACCTCATCTGATATTGTCCATATGATTATGTCCATCTGATATTGCCCATCTGATTTCGCTGATGCCTTAAAATGCAATTAGTAATTTTTCCGTTCCTATATTTCCTGTGAGGTTGTTTCCTGACTCGAACATAGTTCACGCATTTTAAAACATCACTTTAATCTTTGTTTTATGTCCGTTCTACTGGATTCCCAATCAGATTCCGTTTTGCTTTGAACCATGTTGTGTATGCAGATAAAGGGACTTCGTCGAAAGGCCTCTGGGTATCTAGTATATGTATTTCTTATAGTTTCATCCTCAGTAATCTGTCCTGTCTGGGTAAGCCTGCTAGGAAGATTCGTTCCAGCCATCATGGTTCACTGCTTCATTGGAGCATCCAAACCTCCCTCCCCACTATAAGGTAATGACCACGTAAGTAGAAAATAGAACCGAATATAGCACATTTCTCGTTTACTATAGCTAGTGAAGACACTTCTAGAGGACACCTTCGAATTTTGCAGCATTTAATGTACATAGGCACTGCTTTGAAGCTTCCGTATCTCTGTTCTGTAGTAATCGAACGTAATTTAGTTCACAAGTATAGGAGATATTACCAAGCGAAAGCCGGAAGTGTCAAAACGCATTCTTGTCATTATAAAGAAACAAAGACTCTCGTGTAACGATCGATGAGAACAGACTGTAGAAAATGACAGCTACGATTCAGACGGGACATTGAAGTCTCACGGCTGACCTCCACAGAATGGGTCTGAGAGACAAATTTGCAAACGATTGAGGAGCACACACGCATACACCACAACATATCATGCAGGACTGTGCGATCTATGTAGATCAAAGATAGGCAAACTGGCACGGCGAAGACCAGAAATAGTCCTATTCGTGAACATCACCAGACTAAAAGCATAACATCAATTGATCGCAGAAGAAGAAAAAGAAAAAAAAAGAAGGGTAAGAAAAAGAAAAAGTTACTTGGTGTCTTCGTATTATATTTTGGGGATTATAGTAAATACAATACTTACCTATTTTTTTTTTTTAAATCACTATGAGCAATCGATGTCAGCGATACTTCTGACTTGTCACTTTGAGACACCACAGTCGGATGGTGACATCTGTGCCACCAATCACCAATGAACGTCTTGAAACGTAATTCTTCTTCTTCTTCTTCTTCTTCTTCGTACGCAGTCAGACAGTAACCATTATTTTCTCGAAAAAAGCGGCGGTCATCCTGAGGCTGTCGACACTGCAATATAGCTTTTCTTGTGGTTCCACTGGCGATGGCCACATCTGCTCTCTCTGATCCTCGTATGTCGTGCAGTTCTGCAGCAGATGTTCAGCGGTCATTGTCCCGGTACCACATGGGCATTCGTCGGTACCACCTATCTTCAATTTGTTGAATAGGTAGTTCTTCAGTCTATTGTGGCCAGTGCGAAGTCTGAAGACAACAACCTGCTCTCTTCTGTTCAACTGGTAATAGGCATCGTTTTAGGTGTAACCAGTATGTTCGGTTTCCCATTTGGTCATGTATCTGGCTTTAAAAAGCCATTTTGACTCTTCGTACGTCATACTAGTATCTGTCTGTGGTAGTCTTGCACCTTCTTTTGCCAGTCTGTCTGCATCATCGTTGCCTTGGATGTTGCAGTGTGATGGGACCCATTGTGCCACTACCCTTTTTGGTGCGGACTGCTGGCATAGTTGACAGAGTACTGCTCTTAATTCATTAAGCTCAGTATTTTTCTGGCTTTTTAGCTCTGTGACTACGGCCAGAGCATATGTAAGCAGGACTGTATGGCTTTCATTTTCTTTATGTGTCACCATTTCTTCCACTGCCGCCCTCAGTGCCTCTGCCTCCGCTCTGAAATTGCTTGTATACTTACCAGTAGCGAATGACAGTGTTATTTTTATGCCATTTGGTAGGTTCAGGAATGCTCCTGCCCGTCCGTTCTGTGTAGTGTTTGTTACAGAACCGTCGGTGTATGCATGGGCCCAGTCCATGCTTGGGTAGTTTTTCGATATAAAGCTTAGAGTAGTATCTCTCCTTTCTTTTTCAGTCTGGCAGTTTTTGTTTCCAATACCTGGTATATTTTCTACCACCTCTGGAAATATATCCTGCCTCCAGGTAGGGTTTCATATAGTAGTGATGGGCTTTGGTGTTGTTAGTGCGTTTATGGGATCTTGCACAGATGTCCCTGTTGTGTGTCGGTACGCATGTGGCTGAACAGGCCAATACCAGCACTAACACATATGCTGCATAACGGGCACACCAGGTTTGTAGAAGGTGTTGGTGTTCCCTCTGTTCGTGATTTCCGGATCTCGCATCTGATCTGGTCTTTAACAACACGATGATCTTCGCTGGTAACTACACCCGCTTTGACTGCGCTTCTCCAGTTAGATCTATTTTGCGAAGACATTCCCATATCTCGACTTCTACATGCAACTTTTCGGTGATCTATACTGGAAACAAACGGCTACAGTAAAATCAGGAAAGTTATGCTCTCCAAGTATAGATGTAAAAAGACGAGTGAGACACATATGTGTATTATCCCCTTGTCTTTTTAATATATGCACAAAATAAATATTCAAACAGATAGAGGGGATGCCGGGGCTTGTCGTTAGAGGAGTGTTAATGAATAATCTGAGATATGCGGATGATACAGTTTGATGGCAACAAGTGAGCAAGAGTTACACAAGCTTGTGAGAACAATGTACACAAACTGAAAACAAAGACTATGATAATGGGAAAAATTGAAAAGAAACCATGTATACATATACAAATAAAAATATCATCTACTTGAACAGGTACATAGTTGTTCCTATCTAGGTCATTTAATAACGGAAGACGGCAGCTGTGAAAAAGAAATAAAAAAAGAGAATAGGTATGACCAAGATGGTATTTTACAGCATTCGAAACATACTGACATCCAAACAGATAAATCCGAATTTGAAAATGAGAATTGTCAGACATATTGTATACTCGTCACTACTCTATGGCGCAGAAACATTGACAATGAATAACAAATTGGAAAAGAGTATTAAAGCCTTCCAAATGTGGGTGTATAAAAGATTGAATGGCATTTGTTGAAAAGAGAAGAAAACAAATTTGGAGGTATTGTAAAAATGTTGTGTGTGAAAAGAGAATTAATGACCGCAATCAGGGTTAGTCAGATACGTTATTTTAGTCATATAAAAAAACATACTTCCTTGTTGAAGACCATACTGGAGGGTCATCTCATCACATCTTCTATTCCAGTCCTGCGGCGATGGACTAATAGCAAAGCGGCAGGTGTTGAGCCACTGGTAACCCGCACGTAGACGGCTCAGGCTATATGGTCGTCCTTTACTGAACCCGAAGCAGCACGGGATCTCGAAAGCCTGCTAAGCGACTAAGCAGCCCTATTTAGATTTCGCACTGCTAAACACCAATGCATAGGAAGGGGCTAGAAAAGGTGTCCTGAAAAGTGCCTGCTTCAACTATCCTGGCCAGCATACCGCGGTTGGCGAAAATCCATATCCATGCAATCGAAATAATAATACAAGCAATATGAAGAACTCGCTAAGTTCCACTGCCCGTTGATGCGTGGAACATTCGCACCTTCCTGTACCATGCAAATTCAAACAGACCAAAACGAAGGCCTACCTTTGTTGCTATCGAACTTGACTAATACATTATCAATATTGCTGCTTTCAGTGAAACTCATCTCGCTGGTGAAGGACAGATTACAGAGGATGGTGCTGGGTACACCTTCTTCTGGAGTGGTCAGGCAGCAGACGAGTACTTGGAAGCTGGTGTTGGCCTGGCTATACAATCAAACCTGGTAAAGAAGCTAACCAGCATACCAGAGGGAATAAATGACCGAATAATGACACTAAATCGTCCACTATGTGGTAAGAATGTGGTAACAATTATCATTGCCCATGCGCTTACCATGACGAATCCTGGTAGTATCAAGGGCACATTTTATGATGAACTTGAGGCAGTAACTGCTACTGTGCCGAAGTCCAACAAGCTCATTGTTCTTGGCGAATTGAAATCAAGAGTGTGTACATTTAATGCTTCATGGGAATGAATCATAGGAAAATATGGAATAGGCAAATGTAATACCAACAATCATCTCCGTTTGAGGACAAGTGCCGGCAATGACCGTATAGATTTTTCACCTCAGAATCGAAATAGAACAGCATGGATGCAGATCTGCTCAAAATATTGGCATTTGATTGATTTTGCTGTTGTCCGTAGAAACGACAGACATGAAGTCCTAGTCAAGGCCATGTGTTGTGCAGACTGCTGGACAGATCACAGATAACTAATCTCCAAACTTAACAGTATGATCTAGGCTCCAACACGCCTACAAGGAATTAAAGATCCCAAGGGACTTAACGTCATGAAGCTGGACAACAACAACACCATGAAGAGTCTTGCAGATAAATGAGCCAGCCTACTTGACACCATCAATGTTGAAACCAACGTTGATATAGAAGCAAGCTGGGCCATGTTTAGGGAGATTGTTATACTCCACCTTTGCTAACACACGTGGCACTGCTTCACACAATCATTAAGACTGGTTTGATGGAAACTGCAAAGATAAACAGCGTCTGGTACAGGAAAAGCATGCACTCCATCGTGCATTTGGCAATGATCCTGAGCCATGTGCATAGAAGGATGTGTTTTCTAATGATCGCCAAACTGTGCAACGAACGCTACGTGAGATGCAAGATGCATGGCTATGCAAGACAGTTGATAAGGTATAGGCTTGTGAAGATAGACATGATCTCATAAACGTGTACAGTGCATTCCTAGGCGCATATGACCCAATTGCATCTGACACATCACCTTTGCTGAACGCATATGGCATCATCCTGATAACATAGATAACTAAAATATTGAATCGCTTGGCACAGCACTTCAGTAGCGTTCTCTACAGCCACTCGTCCATTTAAGATGAGGCGATGCACCGTCTGCCACAAATAGACACTAATAAGACCCTAGCTTACTGTCTAGGAAACATATAATACCATCGACCTTACTAGTGGTAAAGCTTCGCGATCCGACTTAATTTCTGCTGAGATCTGCAATGCTGGGGGACCCAAACTGACTGAGAAGCTGACCATAATCTTCTGTGAAATGTGGAATCATCACCATATCCCACTAGACTTTAAAGATGCATCCATTATTCACCTTTATAAGTGAACAGGAAATCGGTAAGTCTGTGACAGCTATACCGCGTTATCTCTACTTTGCGTTGCAGGAAAGATAATTACACGGATCATACTACACAGAATTGTGAAACACTAGAACAAGGACTACTTCCAGAGAGTCAATGTGGATTTAGAAAAAGGCGAAGCACCACTGATATGATATTTGCAACTAGGCAAATACAGAATAAGTGTCAAGAACAAAATGGCTACATTCTCACAACATGTGTGGATCTAACCGAAGCTGTCGGCACTGCAAGTCGTGACGGTATAAGGAAGATCATGGCTAAATGTGGATGTTTCAATGCATGTATTATAATGGTTAGGCAGTTCCATGACGGCACATTGGCTCCAGTTTAAGATCATGGGGAATACTCTGAGCCATTCTGTGTTACAAATGGAGTTAAGCAAGGATGAACCCTAGCCCTACTCTTTTCAGCCAGATGTTTGCTGCCATGTTGAGTGATGCATTCAAGGACAGTGATACTGGAGTCAAAGTCCGCTATCGCCTAGACGATGCGTTCTTCAATCTGAGGAGACTGCGAGCAAGAACAAGAGTACACATTGAGTCCATATGTGAACTTCTTTTGCCGATGACTTCGCTCTCAATTTCCAGTCAGAGAATGATATGCAATGCTTTTTTTTACATGTGTGCAGCGGCTTGTGTTAACTTTGGTCTCACAATATCTACCAGTAAGACTGAAGTGCTGCACCAAACTGCCCCAAGAAATGTGAGCAATGAGCTATCTATCACTATCAATGGTCAGAAGTGGAAGTTGGTGGAACTATTTTTGTACCTTAGCAACGCACTCTCCAGATCAGTACATATTGATGATGAAGTAAACTCGAGGATTGCAAAAGCATGCATATCATTTGGAAAACTAAGGTCCTCAGTTTGGTACCGGGGAGAAATTGCGAGTGTAACCTCATTGAAGGTTTATGTGGTAGTCGTCTTACCAACTCTTATGTACTCCTGTGAAACCTGGACTGTGTAAAGTCGGCGTTGGAAGCAGCTTGACCACTTCGTATGGGCTGCCTATGGAAAATGCTGAACACAAAATGGCAAGATAGGATCACGGTTTTATAAGTTCTTTCGCGGACTGGCATGACAAGCATCCACACTACTATGTGCAAATCGCAGCTTAGATGACTGGTCATCTTTTCCACATGTCAGATAAGCGGCTTCAAAGAAAATATTATATGGCGAGCTTGAGGCAGGCAAGCGAGGTTGCGGTAGCCAAATAAAACATTACAACGACAATCTGAAAGCCTAACGAAAAACCGTGACATTGACACTGATAATGGGGAGAACATTGCTACTGATTGCTTTGCATGACCTAGTAAAATATTTTCTATCACGACAGATATGGAGCAGACAAGAATCAAATAAGCTGCACTGAGATGAGCGGAACGGAATGCAAGAGGCGAGTTTCCTCTATCTGACGGTCCTACTGTGTTTATCTGCGAAAAGGACAAACACTTGAGGTCCCGGGTTCGTTTGATCAGCCACCCACGAATACACTCCAGGATTGACAGATGGCAATGTGGTCCACTTCGGAAACAATGAACTAACAATAACTAGAGGGTAGCTAGGTAGGCAGTTTTTCAAGAGGCATACATCGTTTTAAGTGGGTGGGTAACATCAGGATATGGGCTTGAAGAAACCTCTCATATTGTACCATTTCGACAAGAGAAAGAGTACAATGAGATGCATTGCAGCCGCCATTCTATGCGAATATGGCACTTGAACTGAATTGAAGATCCAGAGTCTGCAGTTTGTCAGAGGTACATACTGTTTTATCTTAGTTTTATTGTTTTTATAAATCAATTTAACAAGTATTGATTTGCTATCTTGAATTGTAGTAAAACCACCTTATGTTAGAAATTAATGAAGAATTGTTGACTGGCGTGCCCATGAGTATGTGAAGCAGTTTGTGTTTGGAATGATTCCCAATACTTGTTGAAGCTAAAACCAGTATCCTTTCAGATTTGTTGTTTCTGAGTATGACGTGTTTCTGCCAATGTTGTTATTGACATGAGTTCCTAGTTTATTTATTACTCTTCTATCGTTATTCATTACACGTCCATCTTTTGCTTTTCTTTGTTTAATGGAATCATTGCAAAGACAATTAATGTATTCTAAATTTGTTTTAGCACATACCAAATTTGTATTTACATGTTTCTTGTTTGCCCAGTCTTTCATCGAAATCTGATTACGCAGAAACGTCAATTAGCGACTGTAACTATTGTCATTCAATGTTTCAATGTCACTAACACCATTGGTCAAATAAACGTTGGAAATATGTACACACCACAACTGAGTGGATATCAGTTTTGGCATGGTCAATAATAGACGTTTGAATATGCAAGATAACTGCCGCCCCTGTGGTACAATGGATAGTATGATGTCCAAGAAGTGTAATAATTGGCGACTTGCAAGAGCTAAACGCCGGACAAGCTGTCCGGACGTGTAGAAACAACAAACCACAATGAACATAAAGGCAGATCTGTATAAATCATGGCACAAGAGAAGTGACAATGCAATTTCAAAATAATTGTAAAATAATGAACATTTATATTTGGTTTATAACTGCATTACACATTATGGCCATAACTAATTATGGATGCCTCTTTGTGCTCGCTTATTTCAAAATGACTGTTGCAGTATACAAAAATAATATTTTAACTCTCGTGTACTTCGATTGTTTCAAGTTCCTTGATTCGTATATATGTTGTTGTTGTTTTTGAATGACCACAATGAGTAGATTTACTCTTGGGTGACCATGAAAAGAACGTTAAGTTGCGGTTTGCTGTAGTTTTTCTCCCATCTCGAGCATGCTAATGAATGTGAACAAGGGGTCATTCAGTTACATGTGCTATGCTTTGCTTCATATGTGTGGCGCTCACTACTTCAGGTAACCCGTCGATCCAATAGCTCGTTATTCAAACTGCCATGAAAACAACCCAGCCCCTTTCCAGGGAGGATTACTCTGAAGTCGAGGGAAGAGGTCTTCGTCGGTATATTTTGTCTGACCATGACTAACTTGTCTAATCAGTATGTTTTGTCTGACCATAACTAACATGTCTAATCAGTACATTTTGTCTGACCATGACTAACATGTATAATCAGTATATTTTGTCTGACCATGACTAACATGTCTAATCAGTATGTTTTGTCTGACCATACGTTAGTCTTCGTCTGCGAGTCTTACTTATCTAAATCTTTGAGACAAAGATTGCTGGCGGGATCAGTCAGATTTATGTGAGTGACAACATAACACAGCGTAGTGTAGTGATGGGATGAGATGTCTTCATTAACGCTTACAAAGTTGCTTAACTTGTGAGGGGCAGTAGCTCTATGATCCCAACAATCTCTTTATCCGTGGCGATTTCGAACTATCGACACTGACCTCCTGGCAACATCGTTCTCTGCCTCGACAAGACAAGCCTCCAAGATCCAACCGTTCTATTTGCCAGACCCAAACTAGTTTCGAGAGAATCAGGCAGAGAGATAGATAGAGAGACAGATAGAGAGAGAGAGAGATAGAGAGAGATATAGTGAGAGATAGAGAGAGAGAAAGAGAGACCTAGAGTGTGACAGACAGTTGAGATTGATATACTGCCTGCCTTCATCTCATCATGCGAACTGACATCTTCTGCTTACGTTTACCCACTGCGTAGAAACCACATACAAAACCCGATCTGGCGGACTTGTTTGAGGGGAGACACCATGCGGTTCGATCGATGTTTTTATTATCAGCATCCTTGAGCTATTAATTTGTCAGGATAAGTGCTGGCTGTCCTAACCCTTTCCATCTCGGCGAATGAAGTAAACCAGAATCGTAGTACCGACGACGCCGTCAGATGGCGATGCAGAGCTAAACATCACTGAGAAGCACATTGGTTTGGCTCCTCCATCTCCAAGAACATACAGTGACATGAATGGAGTGTCGTATACGTTAGTTCGCCGTATTTTTACAAAATGCATAGAACCAGCTCATGTTCCCAATGATCGAGTGAACAATCTTAACGCTTGGCGTATTCTACCTCCTAAGGCTAGTTTAGTTATCAACCAATTAAAGCGCGCTACACGATTCAAAGCAGAGAACCATAAAATATACGTCCGGGGGTGGGGGGGGGGGGTGAGGGGGGGAGATGTATGTGTGTCTTCAGCTGCACAATGCGTTCTCGAGCGCTGAACGCATAAATTGTTGATTTGTTTTACTTTGCTGTATTTCTCCTATCTGGCTGCCCTTCTTTTCTTCTGCATGAGCGTGGATCCCAATTGAGTTAGATCGATTAAATGTAGTAGCTATGCCTTTTGAGCTAGTACAAATTGAAATAGCGTTCCAATTGTCGGTCGCAGCGATGTATGAATGTACTTAGCTACGTTGTTAGCGTGAGAAATAAGACAATTATTCGTATTTTGTTGAATTACATGAATCTAGAATTGTTGCGGTTAGGTATACGGTTAGGCTTAGGTTTAAGGTTATGGTTAGGGTTTAGGCAATGCTTTAGGTTACGGTTAGGGTTCGGGTTAGTGTTTGGGCTTTGATCTGGGTAAGGGCTCGGGCTTTGGTTAGGGTTTGGCTTAGGGTGTGGGTTACGGTTAGGTTTTGGGTTTTGGTTAGAGATTGGCTTAGGGTTTTGGTTCGGGTTAGAGTTTGGGTTAGGATTAGGGTTTGAGTTAGAGTTTGGGTTGCAGTTATGGTTTGGATTAGAGTTTCGGTTTGGCATTTGGTATTGGTTAAGGTTTTGGTTAGGGTTTGGGTTACGGTTATGGTTTGGATTACGGTTTGGGTTTTGGTTATGGTTTGGATTAGGATTTGGGTTAGGGTTTGGGTTAGGGTGGGGATTCGGGTTAAGGTTTGTTTTAGGGTTTTGGTTAGAGTTTGGATTAGGGTTTGGGTTAGGGTTTGAATTACGGTTAGGGTTTCGGATTGGGTTAGGATGTGTGGGTTTTAGTTAGGGTTTGCGTTAGGGTTGGTTTTTGAAATGTTTTTGGTTAGGGTTTGAGTTAGGGTTTGTGTTAGGGTTTGGGTTAGGGTTTGTGTTAGTGTTTTGGTTAGTATATGGTTTGGGTTAGTGTTTGGGTTAGGATTTGGTTAGGTTTATGTTTAGGGTTACTTACTTACTTTTCGTGTCAAAATACCATGTAACGCGGCATCCGTCCAGTATTCAGCAACTTGAACTGCCTTATCGTTCGCCTCCATCATGTCGTTCATGTCACGGGTTTCAGGGAGGTTGGGGCAGGACAACAGAAGATCTTGGTCCTGAACTGCGCCGCATTCACATGTGTCGACATCTGAGTATCCCCATTTCTTCAAGTTCACTCTGCATCTTGACACACCAGTTCGAAGTCTGCTCATTGCCTTCCATACTGCATGGGGCAGGTGGTGCCCAGGTGCAGCCTCTTCCTTGAGCTCTATCCATCGATCCTGCACGCCCGGAATGTCGACGCACCTCTTGATGCGTCGACAGTCCGGGGTTGTCTGGATGGTCTCTGTCGATTTTAAGAAACTATGTCTTGATTTTAGTCTCGTGGCTTGTTCTTGATAGCCACACACCCGGTGTCTAGGGTCGTTTTCCTGTTTGCCTCGTTCGATTTCCGCAGCTATACCTCTTCTTATATCAGGTGGTGCAATGCGAATTAAGGGATATATTTTGTTTGTGGGGGTGGGTTTGAGGCACCCCGACACTATCATGCCCATCTCGTTCACTGCTGTTTCAACTTGTTTTGCAGGGGCGGAGTTTTTTTCCAGACTGGTGCTGCATATTCCGCTGCGGAAAGGCACAAGGCAAATGCTGATGTTTGTAAGACTAATGGCTGAGCACCCAATGTTTAGGGTTGGGGCTTGGGTTTGGCTTGGGGGTTAGGGTTATGTTCTGGGTTAGAATTATAACTTGAGTTTGGATTAGGGTTTGTGTAAGGGTTTTTTATTTTAGTTAGGGTTTGGGTTTTCGTTACTGTTTGTGTTACGGTTTTAGTTTGGGTTTGGGTTATAGATTGGGTTAGGGCTTTGGATACGGGTTGGGTTTGAGTTTTAGTTCGGGTTTGGGTTAATATTATCTTTACGGTTAGGCCTAAGTTTAGGGTTAGGGTTATGGAGTGGGCTTGTGTTAGGTTTAGGGTTAGCGTTAGGGCTTGTGTTTGTGTTAGGGTTAGGTTTAGGGTTAAAGCTTTGATTTATGTTAGTGTTAGGTTTGGTGTTAGGTTTAGGGTTAGGGTTAAGGTTATGTTTAGGGTTAGATTGAGGGTTAGGGTTTGTGTTAAGGTTACGTTTAGGTTCAGGGTTAGGTTTAGGTTTAGGGTTAAGGTTAGGGTTAGGACTTGGGTATGGGTTTTGTTTGACGAGCTTTTTATATCAAAATTATGTCTTTAGCGTAGACTATTGTTTTTGGAAATTATTTATATGTCCACTACAACGAGTCTCATATGAAAGGCGCGAGCAAAGTCTCTTATTGTTATGATGGTTTTGTTTAAGCTTAGAGACGAGTTATCAAACGCGTGAAGCTGCAAAACTGAATGTGTCCAGCAACACAGCGTAGAAGTGAGATCAATTAGTAGCTAGGATATGATCATTAGCTATTTATTTTTCAGAACACAGGTCAATCGCTACATGTTAGACCGACTGCTGCATTTACACGTTTAGAACAGGGGACGGATATGTCCCTTTATGTTCATGACTCAAGTTTACCTCACACTTATAATCACGCCTCACTACTGGCTAAACACATGATTGAGTTAACTGATGCAATAATCAAACTGACGAGGTCATGTAAATGCTTAGTTCGTTTATGACGAGCTTTAGTTACATTGACACATTTGTACTGATGCCTTATCAGCAAATGAGGACTGGTTTATATTAATGGTTCCTGGGGCTTGCTGGCTACACACAATTATATACCGTCATATCAGGAATCCCTCTACACTGGCTCCATATGATTTTAAAACATTGCAACATGTGCATTCCCAGTGCATGAATTGCTGGGCCATCAATGAAATGGTCGTTGATCTGTTTCAAAATGGCACCACTCAATATTGTAAATGTGTCTACAGTGAGATTCCAGAATCTCAGTTATTTTATCTCACCAGCCCATGACAGACTATCACATTAGATCCACAAAAGATCCTGAAGGTTCGATACATCTATGCTATTACCAATTAGTCTATAGCCGTCCAGTTTGTACCTTCCGATACAACAACTATGAATCAGAAACGATCTCATTTCAGAGGTTCGCTTCGCCGGTGACGTCATACCTCCAGTCATAATAATTTACTCTCGACGTATTTCTACTTTCCCCTTTGTGACCTGGGCGGTGTGAGAATTCCCGTTGTATGATCGATAGTTGATATGACCTATTGACTGTATTTGTACGAACAACAGTTGTTGCCTCATTTTTGCATATGTAATTGCCCATACTGGTGTCAGACCCAGACTACATTGGTGAAATGCTTGATCGGCGTGAAATATATAACATAGATTGCGATCACAACTAAGTCCAATATATTTCTCAAGCTATTGCATCTAAAAGGGAAAGATTCATAAGTGTTTTCATACTTAGTTTATTGGTTGCTATATGCTTATTCAACTAGAATCACATCGCACAGGTCTTTATGAGATTGATCACGGCGATTGGCTCCCATCTCCAAATTGAGATTGATCAATGAGAATATTTATGAGATTGACCACTAAGATTGACTCTCTACACCAATGTGAGATTGACCACCAAGATTCACTCTTCACTTCAATCTGAGATTGATCACCGAGATTGACTCTTCACACCAATGTGAGATTGACCACTAAGATTGACTCTTCACACCAATGTGAGATTGACCACCGAGATTGACTCTTCACACCAATGTGAGATTGACCACTAAGATTGACTCTTCACACCAATGTGAGATTGACCACCGAGATTGACTCTTCACACCAATGTGAGATTGACCACTAAGATTGACTCTTCACACCAATGTGAGATTGACAAGTAAGATTGACTCTTCACACCAATGTGAGATTGACAAGTAAGATTGACTCTTCACACCAATGTGAGATTACCAACTAAGATTGACTCTTCACACCAATGTGAGATTGACAAGTAAGATTGACTCTTCACACCAATGTGAGATTGACAAGTAAGATTGACTCTTCACACCAATGTGAGATTACCAACTAAGATTGACTCTTCACACCAATGTGAGATTACCAACTAAGATTGACTCTTCACACCAATGTGAGATTGACCACTAAGATTGACTCTTCACACCAATGTGAGATTGACAAGTAAGATTGACTCTTCACACCAATGTGAGATTGACAAGTAAGATTGACTCTTCACACCAATGTGAGATTACCAACTAAGATTGACTCTTCACACCAATGTGAGATTGACAAGTAAGATTGACTCTTCACACCAATGTGAGATTGACAAGTAAGATTGACTCTTCACACCAATGTGAGATTACCAACTAAGATTGACTCTTCACACCAATGTGAGATTGACAAGTAAGATTGACTCTTCACACCAATGTGAGATTGACAAGTAAGATTGACTCTTCACACCAATGTGAGATTACCAACTAAGATTGACTCTTCACACCAATGTGAGATTGACAAGTAAGATTGACTCTTCACACCAATGTGAGATTACCAACTAAGATTGACTCTTCACACCAATGTGAGATTACCAACTAAGATTGACTCTTCACACCAATCTGAGATTGACCACTAAGATTGACTCTTCACACCAATGTGAGATTGACAAGTAAGATTGACTCTTCACACCAATGTGAGATTACCAACTAAGATTGACCTTCCATACTAATGTGAAATCTCTTTAATAAATCGATGCATCTTTTGCCATATCATACCTATTGAAGCAAATTCTCTATAGAGATGTGTCATCTGCCACCAGCAATGACATTCCTGTCTCGATGGACAGCACGGGATAGGGATAACCAATGTGACCTTGCAAAAGATGTGTTAGCATTTATTTAAAAACTGGTATGGACGTCTTATAAAACAATGCAAGTATGCATAATTGTACAATTGTATGTGCAATTGTATTGCTAAACTAGTTGTATTCCTGGCAATATGTGAGGATATTCGCATTTTTAGTATAACGCATGAGACCAAGAAGCTGAGCAGTGGGTGAGCTACGCGGTCAACGGCCACAAATTGACTGCTGACGTCAAGGTCAGCGATTCAGATTAGCCAAGACCGTTCTATACCTCCATGCAGTGATCGTGGATAGCAGGCTGCAACAGGGCAGACTAGGCAAAGGAGAAGACACTGAAGAAGCAAGGCTAACCCGGTACCCAAAAATGTCATAGTTTGTTTAACACAGTAGTCGGAGATTACAGTAATTTTAAATCAACAATAAGAAGCCGACCAAAACTGGTCGGTGTGCCTCTCAAAACTGGTTGGCGGGAGGGATCTGGCCCGTAAACCGTAGTTTGGCCACCTCTGACTTAAACTGAACTGGACTTAAATTCTTTATACTGGCTCAGCAGGCTCTGCAAAGTGTATTCAACCAGTTTAAAGGACAGGTCACTCCAACTAACGAAATCTAATAATAGTGGTTTTAACGAATCCCCGCACAATACTACTTAAAGCTGTTGAAATTTCAAAGGAAAAAAATGTGATATGAAAAGACAAGATCACTTCTAACAAATATAGAACACATAGAGCAATGTCGTGATTGAGACAAAGAATAACTATAATGGTATGTTCATATTCTTCGTGGCAATGTAAAACAAGGATATCTCTCCCTCCTACATAGTAGCACTCTTTTACAAAGAAATACAGTGCTGGCAGTGGCCAAATAACGTAACTTAACGTCATTATTCTGGTTTAGAAGGTTCAACAGTGTCTGTACACGGCCAATTTATTACAATTCACCGATACTAAAAATAAATGTGGTCATTCAATCTATTTTTGAATGCATTAATTTATCATGTCTCTACAACATCATGTGGCAATGCATTCTAAGCATTTACTAATATCTGACTAAAACAAATATTTTCGAATATCTAATCTAGACATGTCTTTAAATAATTTGAAGATCTGCTCTCTAGTTCTTGAAGAAAGTTGAACTTTTAAGAAACTCGTTCAATCCATTTCATCATGGGCATTGATTAATGTATAAACGTGTATTAAGTCACCTCAAATTATTCTGTGTTTAAAAAACTGGAGACCACTTTTTCTAAGTCTGTCCTCTTAACTATACTTCTGAAATCGCACGATCAGTTGTGTAGCTCTTCTGTGTATCATTTCTAGCATGTGTATATCAAATATATGATACGGATTCCAAACCTGAACGCATTACTCCAATTTGCGTTTCACCAATCATTTATTTAATTTGACTATGACTTCCTTGCTCTTATGTGTAATGTTTATTTTAATCACAGCTAGCACTGCATTTGCCTTTTTCATTGTAACCTGTACTTGCTCCCGCCTCCTACCCGTATGATCTATTATGACACCCATGTTCCTGTCCTTTTCAATTTTTCTAATATTGTTCTCTTCTAAATTCTAATAATTATCCTTATTTAATCTTCATGTGTAGATGATTATAAATGTGTCTTTATTAAACTCCATAATACAAAATGTATGAATTGCAGCTAAATCTGTTAGCAATATGTCAGTGTTCTCTGCCAGAGAAGAGACCATACCGCAAACTATTGTGTCATCCGCGAATGTTGCAAATCATGGATTTGATGTAATTGACTAGATCATGTATACATATCAAAAATACCATTGGTCCCAATACCGATCCCTGAGGCACTCTACTTATTACTTCACATCAATCAGAGTACTCCTGTTTTATGCAAACTGATTGCCTTATGTCCGTTAAACAAAATGTTATCATTTGGCAACTCCACCACATATTCCATGTGATTGCAACTTCCGAATCAATCTTTCATAATGTGCCTTAAGGTTACGATTGATAAAGATACGTTTGCTTGAGATAACCATTATAATACTTGTTTGTAGCGTATGTTCCATTCTTCTTGTGTGCAGTTTCCGCAAGTGTAGCTAAGCGTTAAATGAATATTACACCAATTTAAAGATTACTCACTTGCAGTAATTCAAACTGCGATCTTACTTTTGGTTACTTACTAATTATTTAGTGTCGATTATTGTTTTATAAACTTTCTTTTGACACTTGAAGTGGTGATTCAAATGTATTCATGTTTGTCAAAAAATGGCATCCTTTCTTGCTACCATTTTTGTAAAATACATAAACATATAAACAACAACATTCTGAGAATCTTTCTCTTCTATTGTCGATTTCCATGAAACTCACGCGTAGTTTGACACCAACGGAAGTCTTTGTTAATGGCTACGAGTTTAGTTGACAATTTAAGTGATCCATTTGAAACGTTAATATGACATAATGTTTTACAAAACGGATCAATAGACACATCCATGTATGTGGCAATTTTGATGTCAGTTGCCGGTGATACGCCAGATCAGTACAATCAAAAACAACTACACGGAGAGTCGACAATGCACATGGTTTCTTATCAAACGTAACTGGTGATAATTACACTTTGTTATCATTGTATTCATATTCAAATTGTAATTGTTCTTATGCAATTTTTGCAACTGTTGTTCCGATTGCAATTTCGTTATTTATTTTGAAAACTCGAATGGTGACTTGGTATATAAACCAAGATAACCGCTTGTACTTTTACTTTACTAGCCTTGCCCGATTCAATATAACGTGTGTTGTTCTGTTGTTTGTTTGTTTCGAATGTCCATAATGATTAGCTTTACTCTTGTGCGCCCAGAAAAGGACGTTGAGTGGTTGGTTGCAGTAGCTGTCCTCACATCTTGAGCGAGCTGATGAAAATGGACTGGTGTCTTCCAGGCGGTTGTACTATGGTTGGCTTCATTTCCGTGTCGCTCCCAACTACGGGGATTACGTCGATCCCTCATCTCGTTAGCAATGCTGCCATGAACACAGTCCGTTTCCAGGGAGGGCTACGAAAGAGTCGAATTGATGGTCTACAACAGCGAATAAGTGAGACTAGACGAGACGGATGATGTCCAATCCATGTTGGAAATAGCAAATATGTGAATCAACACTGGACATCACTGTTCAAAGACAGTTCGGAATCTCATCATTTTGAGATAAATGTTCCCCAAAAATAAACATTTTGAGTTGTTGTGTAAACTAGGCACCAAGTGATCAATCTTAAGTTTAAACCAAAACGTTTATGGAATTCATGAGGCAATGGCATCAATCAAAGAAGTACTTACAAGTCTAGTTTTAATAAAGCAGTGAGTACGACAGGGTTGCTTTAACCTAGTCTCTATAACGCAAATCCTCAGATGATGATGGAAGAAGTTCTTGACAGTTGTAATAAGTGTGAGAAAATAAATTGTCAACAGATGTGCCGATGATCAAGGCGTAGTGGGGGGATTAGTAACAACATTGCAAAAGCTAATTGCAAAATCCGATAGTTGGAGAGGAAAGAGCCGAAGAAGAGAAAAGTGAACGAGCACCTTTAGGGTTGAGAGGCCGAAATGAACGAGGAAAAACATTGGTTGAATTCTGCATGGAAAATAACCTCATCTATTGCCAACACCTTATTTTAAACAACAACCGCGAAGAATAAACTCGTGGACATCTCCTGATAGCAACAGCAGAAATCAATTATATTACATCCTGGTACAACAAAGATGGAGGTCAAATGTGCTGGCAAAACAAAAACGCTGCCAGGAGCGGACTGTGATACAGAGTATGAATTCATGTTTGCAGTTTTCAAAACAGGATTCGTAAGATTAACAAAAGTGTCCAGTAAATACGCTTCGATGTAACAGCAATACCGACTGAATTCAACATCAAAGTAGAAAACAAATTTGAGGCGTTGCCTGCGGTACATGAAGAGATGACATCTGAAGAGTTGACAGCACACGCAAGGGACATTTATATTTCGGCAGCAAACGAAATGGTTTCTAGGACGTCGCACAAGAAACATAGCTATATATAAGATAAAACACTGGAAGCTGAAGAAAAGAAACAATTAAAACAAATGGGAAGTCAAGTGACCAACACAGCATATTAAAGCTGCGCAAGAAAAGTTAGAAGATAAATAAGAAAAGATCGAATACTATACATAGTGTACACTTGAGAGGATTTAGAGAATATACAGCAAAAAGGCAATGAGAGATGCCTTTAAGGCGATAATAACACTGGTATGGGAATTCCGTCCTGTTCCACATGTCCTAAATGACAACGAAGATAACACATTAACAGAAACCAAAGACATACTGAAACGATGGAGAGAGTACTGCAGACTCATGTATGAGGATAGCACTAGCGCTCAGTTACAATCACACCGAAGAATGAGAAAAACATGAACCAACATTGGAGGAAGTACGCTCGGCAATCAAAAGCCTGAAAAAGATAAAATCGCCCGGATGTGTTGATATCCAAGCAGAGCTCACATAAGCAGGATGGGACGCAAGTGCTCGAGTCTATCACACGCTAAGCTGTGTAAACAGATATGGCACAGGGCAGAGTGGCCAGAAGAATTGATGAAATCAACTTATATTCATCTCCCCAAAAGAGGCAAACTGAAGCTGTGTACAAACTAGCGAACTATCGCGCTAATTAGCCCCGCTAGCAAGATACACTTGTGGATCATGTTAAGATGGATAGAGAAAAGATTTGAATCTGCAATTTACGTGGTCCAAGCAGGTTTTAGAAAAGACAAATAGCCAAGGGACGGCATATTCAATACGAGGAATATCTACGCAAAATGTAGAGTTCAATGTAGACTTGTACACATGTTTCATTGATTACACCAATGCCTTTGATATGGTAAAACATCAAAATCCGTGAAACATTATGAAGGAAATGGAGTTTCCTGTGCACATTATACATATTATTGAAACATTATACCAAGATCAACGAGCCCTTGTCAGAGTTTCTGGGCAAACATCACATTGGTTCCCAGTAGAAAAGGGAGTAACACATGGATGCATCTTCTCACCGTATCTATATAGCATATATGCGGAATTTATAATAATAAATGTTAGAGAAGACGAGAACATTGAAAGTTTTGATTCATTTACGATTTGCAGGAACGAGATTCCTGAGTTACGATGCGCATACGACACAGTGATACTATCAAGAAGTGCAGAAATGCTAGAATAGTTGTAAATGGACACAGTAAAGATCAAAACCTGTTTATAAACATAAACAAAACAAAGATAATGATCACCGACAAACACAATGTCGACATACATTTCCAATAGATGATGAGGAAATACATCAGGACACGCATTTTGAATATCTTGTTTCCAGAATTCACAAGAATGGCGACTGCTAGAATGAAATCAGAAGAAGAATAGCCATGGCAATGCAGAGACTGAACAGCCTGAAGAAAGTATGGCAGAGCACCCAAAAAAAACGATAAACGTAAAAGTTTTGAGAACCTGTGTTTTTTTCAGTGGCAGCGTATGGCTTTAAATCATGGACGATTCCAAAACTTCTAGACGAAGAATCGAATCCTTCGGGTCAAAATGTAACAGAAAGATCCCCACAATACCCTGGATGGAGAAAAATACAAATGTAGACATTTGGAAAGAGTTGAGCATAGAGGAGAACTGGTATATAAATTCAATTATGGCCAGAAAATACAAATACTTTGGTCACATCAAAAGACTTAACGGCCTTGAGAGAACAGTGATGGAAGGTATGGTTTCAGGCAAAAGAGGCAGAAGTAGACCAAGAAGACGTTGGTACCAAGATATCTAGTAATGCCTGGGTATGACTGCGGCATAGGCTGGAGTTTTGGCAAGGAAACGAGTTTTTTTCAGACATACTGTAATGGGAGCGACGTTCTATAAAGGGCATTTTACATGATGATGATGACTTCCAAATACTAACAGAACATTTAAAGTGTGTGGCATGGAAATAGCCTCACTGACGACACACAATGTTGTTACAGGCAAGCAAAACAGGCAAATAAATGTAAGCACCAATGGAGAAATAAGTGAACAAGTACAGCAGCTGATATATTTAGAGCAAACTATCACACACGATGCCAGCAATGAGGCGGGCATTAAGACGAGGACTACCTACAGTGGCACAAACGGATAGAGAGAGAACAATAAATTGTTAACCTAAAAAAAACATATAGATGGAACGAATGAAAATAATAATCAGTTCTAATGTCTGGTTAATGTACTGTATGGGGTTGACACAGGGTCTCATGGAAAGTAACTGTGACTAGTTTGGAATGGGATGATAAATGTGACTAGTTTGGAATGTTAGGATAACGTATACTGAAGAGAATGAGTTCGATAACAAGATTCAATGATAACGTCATTAGTGAAGTAGACGCTCAAAGGCAATTGATGAAGAACATGCATATATGACGACTGATGTGACAATGACATAAGACACGACATGAAAATCTACCACAGAAGAAGATCATCGTCATCGGGTGCCCTAACGGTTGTGTTGGCGATCATGGGTCTCTATCCACTTCTATCACCCCTGTCACTTACCAACTTTATTGTTGGCTGTCGCTCGTGTCATTCTCTCATGCTGTCCAACATCTTCTTTCTCTGCCTTACTCTATCTCTTTGTCCTGCTATCTTCCAACTTGCTCCAAACATCCCTTCCCTTAACATGCCGGAAGAAGGATCACTGTATTGTTCTGATTGTTTGAATGAATTGTTGTTGTGTACCTCTTCGAGTACTGTATATATATAAATATTAAAATGTAATATTGTTTTTCCTGATATTTACACCCGGCGATGGGGAGCAAGACTTAGGTCTGATCAGGCAAAATATACTGATCAGACATGTTAGTCAGGGTCAGGCAAAATATACTGATCAGACATGTTAGTCAGGGTCAGGCAAAATTCACTGTCCAAGACCTTCACCTAGGCACCCTAATAGCCCTCTCTGGAAACGAGAGGTAAGGGATCGACGTAATCCTTTTATTAGTGAGTGACACGCAGATGACGTCAAGCATAGCACAAACGCCCGGAGGACTCCCAGTCCGCTTTCATCAGCACGCTCGGAATGTGAGGAAAGCTACTGCAACCCGCTATTTAAAGTCTTTTTCATGGGGGACATAATAGTAACCTACTCATTATATGCATTTGCAAACAACAACAACAACAACAAAAACAACAACACCAATATCCGGCGATGAAAGTGCACTACCATCGCAATTTGTTGAAGTTCGATGTCGTTAAATTTGACTAAAGACGGTTGTGTAGGAGGCTCGCTACATCATCATGAATACGACCAGCTGCGAGTGGGACGAAACGGTCTTCTGCATTCGTTCATTTTGGCAATTCATTACACTAGTACGTTTAGGCGGCCATGGCCTCTCCCTTTACATGTCCATGTTCATGATAACGTCTGATGGTCGCGTTCCAAGCGGACTGCAGTTATTTTGGGAGATTGCGATCTGTTTTAGCCAAGTGTTGCCAGTGAGGCTCCGATGACTTCTTCATGACTAGTACGGCCTCTTCTCGTCCATTGCAACCACAACTTGCTGGAGCATCTCGTGAGCTGGGACTGACATGGGGGAAGCGGACAAAGTGATCGATGCACAAAAAAAAACGATAGCGATCATTCATTGAGGCAATGCTGCAAGTTGAGTACTTCAAAATACTATATTGTTGCCAATAATGACGTGCGAATGGATCCTGAAGATGAGCCTCTGGTTGCGCAGGTGAACGTCCTCAAGACGCTGCTAGTCCCGCTGTAGTAGTGTCCAGGTCTCAGAGCCGTGCAGGAGAACTAAGACGATGCAGGATGAGTAAATACTAAGGCAGAGCCTTCGTACGGACCAAGCTCTGCATAGCGAGTGCATGGTTGAGGCCGGCATGTCCATCCTACTGGTAATGTCGTGTCTGTTGTGTGCGTCAGGGGTCTGCCTGCTGCCCATGTAGACGAAGTACTTCGTGGTTGTAGCAATAATGTGGTTCACGGCTATGCTCAACCGCAAAGGGGCCCCTGCTGTGTTTTTTTATGTTCGTTTTTGTTCATGAGATGTGCAAGCCTAGGTTGGTAACCGACCAATCCAGTGCCTCTAGGGGACCTAACAGGGCCTGCGAATCGTAGCATGGTATTCTGACGTTATTAAAGTATACGAGATCGGTTACCCGGTAGTCACTCACAATGACTCCTAGTTTGTATAAAGAAAACTGTGTGAGGATACAGTCCATGGCGAAGCAGATATCACGGAAGATGCAGCCCCCTCGGACTTCGGATGATGTAATAAATTCTCCGAAAGATTATATTTCAGTCGAATTTTGCCGATGTGGTGACTGAATATCTTCAATTAGGGTCAGCAGGTTATCGTGGATACCCACAGCAAATTTGCCGCACTGGGTAACCGTCTGTATGATTCTAAATCTGCCTCGCCCATTGTCACCAAGGCCATCCCCGAAGTTGTCAACATAGTCTTGGGTCATAGGAAGAGCATCCGGAAAGCCCGGCTGACAATGTTCCTCAAGGCAATCCTTAAGAAAAATAGTTCGGCGAGGGCCAACTGCGAAAACCGTGAACGTCGCCGCCCGCGAAACAAATTCCGGGCTTCCGCAAAAAAGGACCTTGAACACCATTGCAACGCCATGGCCAACAAGACCGAGAAAGGTCTAGGGCGCAATAACATGAGAGCAAGATACCGTTTGATGAAAGCTGTCTTCTCCGACACTCCAAACGTCCTTTCGGCTCAGGTGAATCGAACAATATAACACAGCATTGAACCTCCTTACCGCCAACCCTTCGCTGGACTTACATCTCTAGTCTCTCACAGCAACTCCTGACGCTGACACCAGTACTGACGACCCTTCCATTGCTGAGATAAAGGCAGCCACATACAAACTGACAATTGGCGGAGCTGCGAGCCAGACAATATTCCACATGAGCTATTAAAGTAAGCCCTGAACCTGATAACCACTACCCTGCAGGAACTCATTTCGCAACGATCTGGAATACTAACCAAGTCACTGTGGCATGACGCGACGGAATAATCACTCTCATGTAGAATAGAAAAAGATTCTGACTGGAATGCGGCAACTACAGGCGTATAACCTTACTGTCTGTCCCCAGAAAAGTCTTGGCTCATTTACCCCTCTCTAAACTGCAGCCACTGTTAACAATGCATCGTCGTCGCCCACAACAGACAGGGTTAACGGTCTCTCGGTCTACCATCAATGCCATGTTGATAATGCACTTCAGATTATATAGATTAGCTTGACTTTCTGTCTCAAGGACGTGTAATCCCATATCTTAAGATTGAAATATTCATTAACAACCACTAACAAAAGCAAAACATCGTTGAAGCAGGACCCTTTACCAAATATATTGATAAGGCTCCTTAATCAGAATGGAACCTGATCACCTATCACTGTGCAACTTTATTGCACGTCAGATAGTTTAACAGTGGCAGACCGAGAACATTATGGATATAATATTCTAAATCATCATAGGATGGCGACTATTCAAGAGATGTGTCTGACCCTGGGCAGAAAAAGACAACTAGCCACCCGCCTCACCCCTCGAGTGGATTAAACAAGAAACAAACGCCACCGAATATTGCACAACGCCTAAAAACACGATACACAGAACCGACCGATCCACAGAGACATCATGTTCTTTTAGTATCAGTCTTAGAAGATTCTGTTCTTCTCCAAGCCATTTTAGATTTCTAATGGCGCTACTAGTTCAAAGGATGAACGTGAAAGGCGTTATTTTGTTAACCTTAATTTTAAACCTTTACTCATTTGATCATCAACTTGAATTGTTGGAGTGTTTCTAATATATTGTTGTTTTCCTCACTAAATTTCAGTCACTAATCAGAGTTGGAAAGACTAAAAGAGAAGTCACAGCATCAACTAAATTCACAAATACGAAAGGAAAGACAAAGAAAATGTCACACATGATCAATACAAATAATGACTTGGAACCTCTATTCAGAATCCGTTGTTGATTTAATGACAGAGACACAATTTACTATGGTGATGGAATCTTGCTATATTATATGGGTACCAATGGCATTTAGGGGCGTGTTTTCAAACATCATCAATATCAGAACATTTCTTATAATGGGACTTAATGACGGGGTCAAGGTCTCTTTTTTTTGCTTTAGCCATCTTTGACCTGGCCTATCTATTGGTTACTTTACCTAATGTGATCGCAGTAGCTCTCCTTGTATGTGAACTGAAATCTTCATCCATATTTGTTATAGAGCCATACGCTATTTTTGTTTTGTCAGGCAATGTTATGATCTTCCTCAATATATCTAATACTTTAGCCACGACATATATTGCTTTTGTTCACTGTATGTATGTAGCTAGACCTTTTGCAGTTTAAGAACACATTTTCACGAGCTAGATAAACGATCGTAATGGCTGGATTTGCCCTATTTTCCGTTGCTATATACCTACCAATTCTGGCTAATATGGGAATGGTTGACATATTTGATGAACTCACAAACATTTCGAGACCAACCCTCTGGAGCTCCTCTAACAGAGAGGTCATTAAAATTAACATCTGGATGTTGACAGAGACCTCCCTGCCAGTCGTCATTCAGTTCATTGTTGTTATATGTGTTGTCGTTATGGCTCGCAGTCTTCGTGCAGCTTCCAAATTCAAAGAATCTTTTGTTGCTGTGTCAAACAAGCTGTCTGAGAAAACCTACAATACACGGAAATATAATTTCGGAGACTACACTTTTATGAGTCAAGCAGCTCAACCAACAAGTTGAATAGTAAAGATCTTCGAGTGGTTCAGCAATGGTTCTCATTTCTGTGATTTATATCATGTGCAATTTTCCCAAGATCCTTATTAGTTTTTTCTCAGTTATTAAACCATAATTCGCATTCGATGGGAGATGCATTAGGCTGTATGTGAGCGCCAATGCTCTAAGAAAACATTTTGAAATCATTACCGCTGCTGTTAACGTGATCATCTACTATAAACACAACACGAAAGTTCGTTCTTCTTCTTCTTCTTCTGCGTACACAGTCAGACAGTAACCATTATTTTTTCGAAAAAAGCGGCGGTCATCCTGAGGCTCTCGCCACTGCCATAGAGCTTGTCTTGCAGTTCCACTGGTAATGGCCACATCTGCTCTCTCTGATCCTCGTATGTCGGGCAGTTCTGCAGCAGATGTTCAGTGGTCATTTTACCAGTACCGCACGGGCATTCGTCGGTACATCATATCTTCAATTTGTTGAATAGGTGGTACATCAGTCTGTTGTGGCCAGTGCGAAGTCTGAAGACAACGACCTGCTCTCTTCGGTTCAACTGGTAATAGGCATCGTTTTTGGTGTAACCAGTATGTTCGGTTTCCCATTTGGTCATGTATCTGGCTTTGATAAGCCGTTTTGACTCTTCGTACGTCATACTGGTATCTGTTTGTGGTAGTCTTGCACCTTCTTTTGCCAGTCTGTCTGCCTCCTCGTTGCCTTGGATGTTGCAGTGTGACGGAACCCACTGTACCACTACCCTTTTTGGTGCGGACTGCTGGCACAGTTTTCAGAGTGCTGCTCTTAAGTCATTAAGCTCAGTGTTTTTCTGGCTTTTTAGCGCTGTGACTACTTCGAGAGCATCTGTCAGCAGGACTATATGGCTCTCATTTTCCCTGTGTGTCACCATTTCTTCCACTGCCGCCCTCAGTGCCTCTGCCTCCGCTCTGAAATTGCTGGTGTACTTACCAGTAGCGAATGACAGTGTTTGTTCTGCCATTTGGTAGGTTCAGGAATGCTCCTGCCCCTCCGTTCTGTGTAGTGTTTGTTACAGAACCGTCGGTGTATGCATGGGTCCAGTCCATGCTTGGGTAGCTTTTCGTTATGAAGCTTAGGGTAGTGTCTCTCCTTTCTTTTTCAGTCTGGCAGTTTGTGTTTGCAATACCTGGTATATTTTCTACCACCTCTGGAAATATATCCTGCCTCCAGGTAGGTTTTCGTACAGTAGTGATGGGTTTTGGTGTTGTTAGTGCGTTTATGGGATCTTCGTGCATCTTTGCTTTGGCTATTTCTGCAAAGTTTCTCCGCTTTAGTTTCCCATTTCCCAAATTGTTTAGTCTCTGGTACATTGGATGGTCCGTCAGTCTTCGGAGTTTCTCTGACTGCAGCTGGGCTCTGCAGTCTCCTCTATCGGTCATGGATTGCAGTTTTGTAATCTTTTCAAGTTCTACAATTGGCGTTGACTTCATGCCACCTGTTATAATTCTCATGGCTTGATTTTGAAGTTTGTTAACTTTGTCGAAGTTCGCCTTCGCTGCTGTTGTCCATGCCGCAATGCCATACTCGAGAACTGGTCTCACTCTTCCAGTATACAGTTTCTTTAGTATGCCTTCGTCTGCTCCCCAGCTTGTGCCAGCAAGTTTCCTCATGATTGCCATTCTTTCTCTGGCTTTCATTCGGTTTCTCTCAATCTGACTTTTCCATGTCATGCGCCGATCAAATGTGACTCCCAGATAGGTTGGGTTGTCGTTTGGCTGCAGGAATTTGCCATTTAGACTTAATTTGGTACTTTGGGGTTTTAATGAAAGCGAGAATATTGTGCATGTGGTTTTCTCCTCGTTTATTTTGACCAGCCATGAGTTCGCCCACTCTTCCATCGATGTTAGGGCCGTCTGCATCCGATTTCTTGCTATAGTGAGATTCTTTTCAGAGGTCCACATAGCCAGATCGTCTGCAAACATTGAGCTATGGACTCTTCTTGGTATATTCTCTGTAATATCGTTTATATATACCAGGAAGAGTGTGGGTGACAATACTCCCCCTTGGGGTACTCCCTGCTCGAGTGTCACCTTTTTGCTCATCTGCCCTTGTACTTGGACTCTGGCCGTTCTTTGTTTGAGGTAGTGGTTGATCCACTTGTACATCTTCCCACAGACATCACTTCTTCTTAGCTGACTCTAAGTTTGTCCTTCCAGACTTTGTCAAATGCCTTTTCCAGATCCACCCAAACAGCTACTGTGTGTTTCTGTGCCTGGTAGGCATCTTCTATCTCCTGGGCTATGAGGATGACCTGGTCCTCAGTGGATCTGTGCTGTCTAAAGCCGGCTTGCTGTGGAATTAGTATCCGTTTTTCTTCCAGATGCCACATCAGTCTGGTGTTTATCATCCGTTCCATCAGTTTGCCGACACAGCTCAGTAGGCTGATGGGCCTGTATCCATTTGGATCTGTTTTATCCTTTCCTGTTTCTGGTACTGGTACCAGTATTGCGTCTTTCCATGCCTGGGGTACAATACCCCTTTTCCAGCTTTGGTTTAGGACTGATAGTAGTTTCCTCTTCGCTGTTTGGCCCAGCCCCATCAGCATTTCGTTTGTTATCCCGTCTTTTCAGGGAGATTTCCTTTTCTTTAGTGTTCTCATAGCCTCTTCCATTTCGCGCATTGTTAGTTTGGCCATCATGTGCTCTTCATGAGCCGTATTTATGTTTTCGTGTCCCTTTAGCTCTTCGCTAATGTCTGTATGCTTATCTGCAGGGACCTCGATGTAGTTTGCTCTGGCATAGTGATCGACAAAGGGAAAGTTCGTTCAATGTCAGGTCTATGAACTAAATGAAGTTGTTACATTCTCTTGCCACCGATTCAGCATTATTGCGACATGTTGTCATTCCTCATTTCATTTTGCGTATTACACTCTGAATCATGGCAACCCAGACGTTATTGACACAGATCATGCGCTAAACAATCACAAAATGTGCATATCGTCTTCTTATTTGTTCTGTTTCTTTTTCTGTTTCTCTATTTTCTTCTTCTTCTTCGTCTTCTTCTTCGTCTTCTTCTTCTACTTCTTCTTTCTTCTCATTCTTCTTTTTTCTTCTTCTTCTGCTTCCTCTTTCTTCTCATTATTCTTTCTTCTTCTTCTACTTCTTCTTATTCGATCAATTGATGCAGTGATTCTGGCTTGTTAAAGTTTGCAAAGGAGACTGCGCTTCAGGTCTTCTCCTGTCCCAAACTACCTTTTCTAGCAGTGCAGCTCCACGGAGTAAAACATCATCTCATTCATCTGCAGAAGTGTGGAGTTGTGTTTGCTTGTGTGCATGCATTCGTACATGGCAATGTCTCTAAGACCCATTCTGTGGTGGTTGATCTTGAGTCTGTAATGTCCCGTTCTATGTTTTAAGATCGTTGTGTGCCCATTTCTACCAAGTTTGTCTATAGTGTCATTTTATAGTTTGCATTCAGTAATTGCTGGTTTCGTCATTATGTCGTCACGAATCGTTTGATGAGTGCCTTTGCTTCTTTATTGCACTGTGAAAGGCGAGCCTGCGTCCCACCACTTTCGGATTTTGCGAGCTGATTTGCCTTCTCGTTTCCCACAGTGGGACGGAATCCACTGCAGGACTGTCTTTGTTTATATTGCACAACAAAACCATTTGCTACAGTGACCAACATACGTGTACTTTTATAATTATCTTATCTCAAATTCCCTGACCTGATTATTCTCAATGATACTGCTTGTTATACCACTAAGTCCATCATCCGAACTTAACTTTAGGACCATATAACTATCACAGCATTTACAGCCTTGTGTCCATCCTTGATTCAGTAATCTTGCTACGGCTAAAACAATCCGAGTGTGTGTACTCGGAGTTCCAGTGTGGATTCAGATCTGGGAGATAACGCTCGACTTTGTTCTCTTTGACACGTTCGGGAAAATTAAGATTAGCAGAATCAACCCCTTTATATCGCAATTTTGTACTTTGACAAAAACAATTTTTTGGTTAGATGAAATTAGCTCTTAAAAATCTTCTCCGAATTAGGATGTTCAGCAAACAACTTTTCCTGAAAATATACTTCCACGAGGGTCTGAAGGAAATAGTCCAATTTGATGGTAGCAGATAATAACTTTTTTGTTAAACACGTCTGCTTCCTGGTCCAGACATTGTTTGGAATCATGTTTGCCCATTACTGAAGAAATCATCTGCTAATGATAATGAGTAAATCTACCTTCACACTTGTTCGAGTGGTCAGCTATTTAACTTTACAATGCTGAAAGTCAAAACAAAAAATCTGGGAATTCACCCTCAGGAACTTGCTTGTAGCTGATGATGTTATATGTGTCACCAACAGTCGGTAGAAATTTCAGAGCTTCATAGTTCGATTTGTTTAAGTAGTGCAAGGAATTTGCTCATACTGTGCGTCTGAAGGTCAAAACAAATGTGCTGTGACTGGAAATAGATGCACACCAACTTGTATCATCAAAAATAATGTTTTGGCAGATAGGTATCAATTTACATGTCAGGGGTAACTTATCGACACATTCATGTAGACCAATTAGCATTGACACATTTGCTTGTCTCGCAACGCCCGTTTCATAAATGATACAAATTAAAACGAAGGCTGCGGTTTACAACGCATGTGTCATCAACACGCACATGAACGGTAGCCAAACTTGAGTAGCCTATGCCAAACAAAAGCACGCTTTCCATCTACACGCCTGCAATATATTCTTGAAATTATATGGGGGATCAGACTGACAAATGCAGAGGTACACTTTCACTGTAGTCAACAAAAACATCTGCGCTCCTTAGGCAGCGAAGACTGCGATGGTTTGGTATGTTCGTCGAAACGAATATTCTCGTATCAAACACGGAAATTCCTTTAAGGACAATTGACGGATGGCAAAAAAAACAATCGACCGAGCACGGCTGATGTTGAAAGGTGTGTGTTTATGTGTGTGTCCGTGACATAAAAGCGTAGTTTGACTTTCTGGGAAGATGAAGCTGCAGACCCATCCAAGTAGAGATATACTCACACGAGTCTCGCCGAGTAAAGTGAAAGACGCTTTTGCGAAACGGAGAAACAAACAAAACATAGAAACGAAACAAAACGTTGCAAGGAAAGAGAACACCAGCAATTCCTGTCAGAGTTAACACTTCACAATCGCATCTTGTGATAGTCAGTTACGACAAAGATGAGCTACTCCATCTCTGGTATGCTATGTTTGGAAGTCCTTGACATGCTTGTTAAGATTAAATGAACATGTAGCACAAATGTTATTTCCTTTAGGTTGTGTAGACGCTGCCAATGCATTCATACAAACATCAGTGTCTATGTAACCATATTGTTTTTGTGACTTTTGCAGAAATTAATGTGTATGTAACAATTATTGTGTTGTACTGACTGCAGTAATTAATGTGTTTGTAGTCAGTATTACAGACCCACATACATTTTTTACTTTACTTACTTTTCAATGTCCATGTACCACGCCGTACAGCATGCATCCAGTATTCAGCGACATGGATTGTCCTACTATTTGCCTCAAGCGTGTCACAGCTATCGCATGATTCCGTAAAGTTCGGGAAGGTCATCAGATGGGTTGTGTTCTGTATTGGGCCACATTCACATGTGTCATCATCTGTGTAGCGCCGATTCTTCGTGTTTTTTTTTAATCGTGATACACCAGTTCGGAGTCTGTTTATAGATTCCCATGCTGTGCATGATAAATCGTGTCCGGGCCAGATTTCTCGAGGAAGTTAGATTTCTGGGGCATGTGTCACCTAACGCCATCTCTCGATACCACGGCTTCCAGGGCTAGTATCTTTGTGCTTTGTTCATTTAAGGAAGTCATGTCTGAATTTGAGTCTTGTGCTCTGTTCCCCACGTCCACATCCTGAGGATCTTGGGTCATGTTCCTGTTTGTCACGTTAGATTTCTGATGCGACACTTCTTTGGATTTCGGTGTGGTACTATGCCAATTTTGGGATATATTTTTTCGATACTGATTTCTTTTAGGCACCCTCGATATTTATGTATTGCAGTGACAACTATAATAGTTTCGCATGAATACATTTTTTTTAAAATTTTAGTCTGGCACGACAGATTGATGAGGCAGACAAAACAGAGAGCAAGTGCCGATATCCGAAGGACTATTGGATGTGCTCCCTGTGTTGTGCAGGTCAATATTTTGTTCAGAATGCTATAAATGAACCGTCATCGTCCGCCTTAATGATGATATGGTTTATTAAGAGGACACATCTGGTCGTTTACATCGGTTTCACCAATGAAAGTATTACAATCTATACAAAGGACGGTGATATTGACATCAATACTTAGTCTGCCATTATGTATCCATCTAACAGATTCCTTAACTGTTGAATTGTGGTAGCAAAATATAAAACGTAACACCAGACAATACACAAATTTAATACCAGAATATACACAACCTTAACACTAGAAAATAAACAAACTTAACACCGGAAAATACACAAGCTTCGCCACATACAATACATTAACAATAACAACATAGAACACATATCATAATACAACATAAAATATATAATCTGGAACAACATATAATACACAACCAATACACTTTTATATACTTCCTTAACAACATATATTACATAACCTTTACACATATAAAACGCGTAGCCTTTAACAACAACAACAAAATACTATATAATAATATAAAATACCCTGAAGGATTGTGTACTCTTAAATCAAACCCCAAATAGAGGGGACGGCGTGGCCTAGTGGTTAAGTGGCACGGCTCACAACCCGAAGGTGCTGAGTTCGACCCCCATCACAGCACCGGCCGTTACCCTGGGGAAGCAAACCCTTAGAAAATGCAGGAGGAAGCAGACCCTTACATAAAATGCATGTTGAAGTCGGATGCACTGGGCCGGCAGGCGCAAAAATAAAAACCACAGTGCAACGCACACCGCCTTGGGGATTAGAGAAATAAGGCGAATGCAAAAAAAAAAAAAAAACGCAATATCCGTGTAACGAAAGCATGTTCTTGCTACACGAAAGAAACACGGTCATATATTATGTAGTCGTCATACATTTTTGGACATGCCCGTAGTTGTCAAATAACTGCTGGTGAGCAATTCAATCATTCGAGCAAATAAATCAAAGACGTCGTTGCTTTTAGTGCAAAGGCCATCGACAAAGCCCCGGGCTTCTGCTTCTATCCAGGGGTAATTATTTAAGTTCAGTTCATTCTCACATTTTCTTCATGTATTTGTTGGTGTACCTCTCTCTGTCTTCCCTTGAGGATTCCACGTAACAGCATGTCTGGCTATGTTAGACTTAGCCTTCTGCAGCGTATGTCCTATCCAGTTCCATTTTCTTCGCTTAATGTGTAGGCTGTTATTGGCGCCTATTCCATAAATATCCATCGGTAACAGATGAAAAACGTTATCTAACTTGAAAATATAAAATAACAGTAAATGAGATATGCAAAACAGACATTAGAAATAGGTTAGTGCTAACTAAATCTGTTTTACTCACAAATAACTTACAAATTAAAAGTGAAGTGATCATTAATGTATAATGTATACAAATGATCGTTGAAAAACGATTGGAGAAGATCATTTATATAATTGATGTATGAGACATATCGAAGAATGTGGCGCATTTTCTAGAAGAAACGTAAACAAATAAGACATTCATGAAGGAATATTCTTCTTTTTAATTTTCTTCTTTCTCGTCTTATTATTCTTCTATACTTGTTCTTCTTCTACATCATAATCTTTTTCTTCGTCGTCTACTTTTCGCTGATCATGTTTTGTTTTTCAGTGTCAGGTTATAAAGAGATCTCTAGAAAGTGCCTTACTGGGTACATCATGCACAGTGGCATTCACCCTCTAAGGTTTCCCCGTTTGACAGTTTTTCGTGGTTGGTATTTGGCTTAGAATCCGTTGAATTTAAATAGCTTGTTGGGGACTGCTGTGAAGTGGTAGACTTGTTACATGGTCAAACCATTTCAGATACTGTTTTTTTTTTAATGTATTCTAAAACTGGTGTTGTACTCACTAGTCTCCTGATATCATCATTTCTGATCATGTCCGAGTGTTCTGCCAGGGTCTTTGTGTATGACAAGGACAACAATAGCATTAATGTCACACAGAGAGCATGTCGTAAAGGCGTCTAACTGTGTCACATAGCATACCACTTGCCATGGTTAGGTGGTTTATTTAGAACAGCAAATATGACCCCTAACAAGCTGCGGGTTTACTTTGCTCAAGCTTTGAGTATATTAAGGTGAACTTGCACATCGGTTAACCACCATCCGCAAACGAGTGTACTAATGCAGGGGAGTATTAAGCTGCTTGAGCCTAAACCGCTAAGCAGAAAATCTTTCTCTCGGCTACATCCAGCACATACCAGAGCTGGGACCTGCATAGGGGCATCTGCCCCTGTAGAAGTACAGGTCGACTACGAACTAAAAAGAAGGGCATGTCTCTCTTTGTTGCGTCTAATATTTTTCGCTGGCATTTCATTTCTGATGTTTCGATGTCTTGTTTTTCAATTGATATTAATGTCCAGTTTTGACATTGGTAGCAAAGTGTCGAGAGGACAATTGTGTTATTTAAAGCTCTATTGGTAGTTCTTGTCACGTTCTTGTAATTAAGTATTGTAGTTAATTGTCCAATGATCTGATTTTCCCCAATTGCATCTTTGTTGGATTTCCTCTGTGAGCCTTCCCTCTGCTGACATCGTGCGCCTTAAGTATGTTGAATCTTTCATCTGTTTGATTTTCTGATTTGCAATGAAGATATTGGTGTATTATATTTGTCTAGATATGTTTATCAACCCAGTTTTTGTATTCGTAGATTGTCATGCTGTATTCTTTAAATGTTGTGTTCAGTTTGTCCATACGTTGTTGCAGTTATATTTTACAAGTTGTTATGCGTTCTTGAACGTCTTCGAAAAGAAGTTTGTGGAAGATTTCTTAGAGACATTCAATTTATTAAAATAAGTGTGAGCGAGGACAGTTACGATATGTTGGTCCCATTGACAGAGATAATCCCCTACTATTAATAATACAGGCAAGAAAGGTGGAGTACAAACGTTCTAGGGCTAGAGACTTCTATAATTGGGAGGCTGACATATCTGGGGTAGTTGTCTAGCCGCAGCGACTCAATTTCAACCAGTGTTCGTAAAGCGATCTCAGTCCCGCCAGGCGGAGCGATAGCGCGGGCTTGCGGAAAACGCTCGCCTGCCTTTCCCCGTAGAGCGAATGGGGTGCGGTTTGTTGCAGCGGCTCCTCCACCGAGGTGCGCTGGTCTGGTCCGTATCAGGAAACGTGGTCCGTCCGTAGTGATTTATCTAAGGCTTATAGCAGAGCTCGACAGTACGTCTCGCTGGTGGTCCGACTCTCGCAAAGAGCTTGTGACCGGCAAATGGAAAGCAGGAATCGTTGCCTCGAGGCCCTGCGTTCTCCTACGGAGAAGGGCAGGCCGGCAGGCCAAATTGTCTCTAGTCCCAGTGAAATTCATCGCCGAGGTCGTTGGGATCCGTTCTGCACAGAGCGCTGCCATCCCTCCTCGAGCGAGCCCGGTCGGTCGGTCGTTTGGTGCGTGTGGGAGGCCCCTGTCAGGCGGTCCTAGGTCGACGGAGTGAGGGGCGGGTGGAACAAACCGTCCATCCGTCCCGTCAGTCGATCCCTGCGGCCGTCGTCCCAGCGAGGCTTTTTACACACCCTTCCTCCGCCGACCGGTGTGTGCTGTACGTACGTCTCCGACAGATATCTGGTTGATCCTGCCAGTAGTCATATGCTTGTCTCAAAGATTAAGCCATGCATGTCTAAGTTCACACTGTCTCACGGTGAAACCGCGAATGGCTCATTAAATCAGTCGAGGTTCCTTAGATGACACGATCCTACTTGGATAACTGTGGCAATTCTAGAGCTAATACATGCTTACCAAGCTCCGACCATCGCGGAAAGAGCGCTTTTATTAGTTCAAAACCAATCGTCGTTTCCCCTCGCGGGGTTGCGGCGTCCCCACTGGTGACTCTGGATAACTTTGTGCTGATCGCATGGCCTCATGTGCCGGCGACGCATCTTTCAAATGCCTGCCCTATCAAATGTCGATGGTACGTGACATGCCTACCATGTTTGTAACGGGTAAAGGGGAATCAGGGTTCGATTCCGGAGAGGGAGCATGAGAAACGGCTACCACATCCAAGGAAGGCAGCAGGCGCGCAACTTACCCACTCCCGGCACGGGTGGGTAGTGACGAAAAATAACAATACGGGACTCTTTCGAGGCCCCGTAATTGGAATGAGTACACTTTAAACCCTTTAACGAGGATCTATTGGAGGGCAAGTCTGGTGCCAGCAGCCGCGGTAATTCCAGCTCCAATAGCGTATATTAAAGTTGTTGCAGTTAAAAAGCTCGTAGTTGGATCTCAGCCGCAGGCGGGCGGTCCGGCTCGCGCCGGTTCACTGCCCGTTGTCTCCAGCCCTACCGTCTGCCGGCTCTCTCCCACGGGTGCTCTTCGCTGAGCGTCCTGGGTGGCCGGCGCGTTTACTTTGAAAAATTTAGAGTGTTCAAAGCAGGACTCGGCTGCCTGAATAATGGTGCATGGAATAATGGAATAGGACCTCGGTTCTATTTTGTTGGTTTTCGGAACTGGAGGTAATGATTAACAGGGACAAACGGGGGCATTCGTATTGCGGCGTTAGAGGTGAAATTCTTGGATCGCCGCAAGACGAGCTACTGCGAAAGCATTTGTCAAGAATGTTTTCATTAATCAAGAACGAAAGTCAGAGGCGCGAAGACGATCAGATAGCGTCGTAGTTCTGACCATAAACGATGCAGACTAGCGATGCGCAGGAGTTGCTTCGATGACTCTGCGGGCAGCTTCCGGGAAACCAAAGTGTTTGGGTTCTGGGGGAAGTATGGTTGCAAAGCTGAAACTTAAAGGAATTGACGGAAGGGCACCACCAGGAGTGGAGCCTGCGGCTTAATTTGACTCAACACGGCCAACACTGAAAGGATTGACATGTCGAGACCACTCTTCTGGGGTCTAATATGGAACTGGTGCTGGATTTAGACCCTCAGAAATCTGGGGCTATGCCCCCTGTGGCCCGGTTTGGTCTGCTTCCAGTGTTCTGAAAAAGGAATTGACGGAAGAGCACTATCAGGAGTGGAGCCTGAGGCTTAAATTAACTTAACACGCCAATACTGCAGAATGATTATAAAAAAGTACACCTTCGTGGGGTCTAATAGAGAACATGTGCTGGAATTAGACCCTCAAAAATCTGGGGCTACCCCCTAAGAAACTTGATTGTCTCGCTAAGGGAATTGACGGAAGGGCACCACCAGGTGTGGAACCTGCGGCTTAATTTGACTGAACACGCCAATACTGTAGAAAAACTGACAAATCGAGAGCACTGCCGTTTGGGTCTAATAATGAACGTACGCTGGTATTAGACTCACGGATGACAAGTCAGCTCTCAAACACTCAAATGAAAGAACGCTACGGAAATCGTGTTTAACTCCGCAGAAACCGCAGATTACAAATACCTGGTCATTGACAAACAAAAGCCCTCAATAAATTCGTCTGACAAAATAGTGAACGGGTGCTGGAAATAGATCATCTGAAGACAGGTCAGTTTTACCCTACAAATGACAGGGCGTTGCTACGGAAAACCAGCTCAAATCGAGAGGAGCCGCAGACACTTTGGTTCACGTACCAGGCTGATAAGCCAAACGCGCGAGGCTACCATGTGGGGGATTACGGCCGAACCCTTGTAAGCCACAATCCCGTCCAAAATCTCAGCACCACTGCAATGTGAGGCTCCTACATGCTCGGGACCTGGGGCTTGCGCCCCAGCCCTATCAAGTAGAGCCACAGTAAGAGGTCCTTGCCGTCCGCCAATCAAAGCGGGCGGACAACTGCTTGATACTCACCTTATACGGCGATTGGGTGCGAAACCACCAACCAAAGACTTAGTACCTGGTCGGGGTTTCGAAAACAGTAGAGCAGCCACCTCACTGTGAACTGTCAAGACTCAACCACTGACCATTAGAGTTGTCCGCACACCAGGCGAACAACATCTCTGTGACATTACCAGGCTTGTCCTCTGGCTAAATGCACTCCGGCTACGATATCTACCTCTGTACGTTATCAGCCATATAACTATCATGCTGGACGCAGAAGAGATGCAGACCAGCGGACATTGCACACCTGCCCCACTGTGTCAACACCCCAGGTAGCGGGGAATGCTAGGCGTACCATCCCTGCATAGAAGCCAAGAAAATAAAAGGAAAAAGAGATACCCCACTCACATGCAAATGCTACGTTTCTGGCAGGACGTGACGATCCTAGGATACAGACACACTGGACTGCCTCTCTTCCGGGTAAACCAGTCCATCTCATATATCATCTCACATATGTTCATTGCACCCTATAGACACGAGTAGTGAAGACTCGATAGTCTAGTAAGACAACTTCCATAAGAGAGACAACTCTGATCATAAACAACTGCTGCCTTGCAGATAGGCTGGGGACAGCCAAAGGCTAAGGAGGGCATCCCTACAGAAACGCCTGTTGAAATCGGATGCACGGGGCCGCAAGCCTAACAAAACAGTGCAACGTAAATCGCAGTATGATGGCAGTACAACCTATCAGAAAAACGCATGGCGCTCATCCTGCGGAATCCCGCCAGGCAGCGATAGTGCCGGGCCTCACGCCTCGAAGGGGCCCACCCTTGACTACTGGTGGTCACCCACCCATGTGACGTGGAGTCAAGGCACATGGCTATGGGGCAACTTCTATTGGCCAAAACCTCAAGACCCTCAAAATACTACAGTGGAATGCGGAGGGAGTCATTAACAAAAAACTTTCCCTAACACACCACCTGCATGAAGGTAAGATTGACGTGGCATGTATCCAGGAAACGCACCTAAACAATAACCATAACTTCTCAATCAGAGGATACCAGACCTTCCGTCTAGATAGAGAAGGCCACAAAGGAGGGGTCCTGATACTGACCAGAAACTGCATACCGAGTAGCGCGGTATCTGTCAATCACACCGGACAAGCAGAAATTGTAGGAGTTGACATAATGGCCCAAGAGACGAAGCTCCGCATTTTCAATCTGTACGGACCACCAAATAGAGACCTATCGCTCTCGAGTATGGAGGTCAGAGACTCCAACTGCATAGTAGTTGGAGATTTCAACAGCCACTCGGAGAGATGGGGATACTCTGACACAGACAGCAGAGGTGACGAAGTGGAAGATTGGGAGATAGATGCAAATCTCTCCCTAATCAATAGGCCGGAGGATAGCCCTAGCTTCTATTTAAGAACATGGCATACCACCTCGACTCCAGATTTGGCCTTCTCCACACAGGGCATACACCATAAAATAGACCGCCAGGTGCTAAACCAACTGGCAGGTAGCGACCACAGGCCTATCAGACTAACCATTGACATGGAAGTAGGCCCACAGGAAACAAAACCGCTCCCACGTTGGAATTACAAACGAGCCGACTGGGACAGATTTGCAATCCTGACAGATGGGCTGTGTGAAACCATCAACACACGACACTCAATAATGAAGCCCATGGTAGAGAGCCTAAGCAAGGCAATAATGCAAGCCGCCACTGAAACCATCCCAAGAGGAGCTAGGAAAAACTATAAGCCCTATTGGAATGATGAGTTGCAGAAAGTGGAAGATGCAGTAACAAATGCTAGGAACATGGCAGAGCGAGGAAAATCCATGGAGGCAAACATCGCCCTCAAAGCCGCCGCGGCGAAGTACAAACACACTCTCAGGCAAACAGCAAGAGAAAACTTGAAAAATAAAACGGAAAGTCTAAACCTGGAAAAAGACGGGAACAAGCTATGGAAGCTAGTCAGAGCCATGAACGACGAAACCCCGTCAAATAAACGAATTACTATCAAGCAGGGCGAGAACTTGATCAGAGGTAAGAAAGCCGCTAACGCCTTTGTCGATCACTATGCCAGAGCAAACCACATCGAGGTCCCTGCAGATAAGCATACAGACATTAGCGAAGAGCTAAAGGGACACGAAAACATAAATACGGCTCCTGAAGAGCACATGATGGCCAAACTAACAATGCGCGAAATGGAAGAGGCTATGAGAACACTAAAGAAAAGGAAATCTCCCGGAAAAGACGGGATCACAAACGAAATGCTGATGGGGCTGGGCCAAACAGCGAAGAGGAAATTACTATCAGTACTCAACCAAAGCTGGAAAAGGGGTATTGTACCCCAGGCATGGAAAGACGCAATACTGGTACCAGTACCAAAAACAGGAAAGGATAAAACAGATCCAAATGGATACAGGCCCATCAGCCTACTGAGCTGTGCGGCAAGCTGATGGAACGGATGATAAACACCAGACTGATGTGGCATCTGGAAGAAAAACGAATACTAATTCCACAGCAAGCCGGCTTCAGACAGCACAGATCCACTGAGGACCAGGTCATCCTCATAGCCCAGGAGATAGAAGATGCCTACCAGGCACAGAAACACACAGTAGCTGTTTGGGTGGATCTGGAAAAGGCATTTGACAAAGTCTGGAAGGATGGACTTAGAGTGAAGCTAAGAAGAAGTGATGTCGGTGGGAAGATGTACAAGTGGATTAACCACTACCTCAAGTACAAGGGCAGATGAGCAAAAAGGTGACACTCGAGCAGGGAGTACCCCAAGGGGGAGTATTGTCACCCACACTCTTCCTGGTATATATAAACGATATTACAGAGAATATACCAAGAAGTGTCCATAGCTCAATGTTTGCAGACGATCTGGCTATGTGGACCTCTGAAAAGAATCTCACCATAGCAAGAAATCGGATGCAGACGGGCCTAACATCGCTGGAAGAGTGGGCGAACTCATGGCTGGTCAAAATAAACGAGGAAAAAACCACATGCACAATATTCTCGCTTTCATTAAAACCCCAAAGTACCAAATTAAGTCTAAATGGCAAATTCCTGCAGCCAAACGACAACCCAACCTATCTGGGAGTCACATTTGATCGGCGCATGACATGGAAAAGTCAGATTGAGAGAAACCGAATGAAAGCCAGAGAAAGAATGGCAATCATGAGGAAACTTGCTGGCACAAGCTAGGGAGCAGACGAAGGCATACTAAAGAAACTGTATACTGGAAGAGTGAGACCAGTTCTCGAGTATGGCATTGCGGCATGGACAACAGCAGCGAAGGCGAACTTCGATAAAGTTAACAAACTTCAAAACCAAGCCATGAGAATTATAACAGGTGGCATGAAGTCAACGCCAATTGTAGAACTTGAAAAGATTACAAAACTGCAATCCATGACCGATAGAAGAGACTGCAGTCAGAGAAACTCCGAAGACTGACTGACCATCCAATGCACCAGAGACTAAACAATTTGGGAAATGGGAAACTAAAGCGGAGAAACTTTGCAGAAATAGCCAAAGCAAAGATGCACGAAGATCCCATAAACGCACTAACAAAACCAAAACCCATTACCACTGTACGAAAACCTACCTGGAGGCAGGATATATTTCCAGAGGTGGTAGAAAATATACCAGGTATTGCAAACAAAAACTGCCAGACTGAAAAAGAAAGGAGAGATACTACCCTAAGCTTCATAACGAAAAGCTACCCAAGCATGGACTGGACCCATGCATACACCGACGGTTCTGTAACAAACACTACACAGAACGGAGGGGCAGGAGCATTCCTGAACCTACCAAATGGCAGACAAATAACACTGTCACTCGCTACTGGTAAGTACACAAGCAATTTCAGAGCGGAGGCAGAGGCACTGAGGGCGGCAGTGGAAGAAATGGTGACACACAGTGAAAATGAGAGCCATACAGTCCTGCCTACAGATGCTCTCGCCGTAGTCACAGCGCTAAAAAGCCAGAAAAACACTGAGCTTAATGACTTAAGAGCAGCACTCTGCAAACTGTGCCAGCAGTATGCACCAAAAAGGGTAGTGGTACAGTGGGTTCCGTCACACTGCAACATCCAAGGCAACGAGGAGGCAGACAGACTGGCAAAAGAAGATGCAAGACTACCACAAACAGATACCAGTATGACGTACGAAGAGTCAAAACGGCTTATCAAAGCCAGATACATGAACAAATGGGAAACCGAACATACTGGTTACACCAAAAACGATGCCTTTTACCAGTTGAACCGAAGAGAGCAGGTCGTTGTCTTCAGACTTCGCACTGGCCACAACAGACTGAGGTACCACCTATTCAACAAATTGAAGATAGGGTGTACCGACGAATGCCCGTGCGGTACTGGTAAAATGACCGCTGAACATCTGCTGCAGAACTGCCCGACATACGAGGATCAGAGAGAGCAGATGTGGCCATTACCAGTGGAACTGCAAGACAAGCTCTATGGCAGTGGCGAGAGCCTCAGGATGACCGCCGCTTTTTTCGAAAAAATAATGGTTACTGTCTGACTGTGTACGCAGAAGAAGAAGAAGAAGGGAGGCTGACATAAAATGCAATTCAGACAGCAAAGTATGTCAAATTGTTTCTTCTACATCACAGATTATGAAGACATTTTCTGTTTTTCGTTGAAGCACTCCTTTCAGTTGCGTTTTCTGTGAGTCAGGGTTGCGGATGACAATATTTACCCAGCACTTCGACTCCAAGAGAAACGTCAAGGATAGCATTATGGCATGTACACAGTTATTTTCTACCTGATCAAAGTTTTTGACACCGTCAATAGAGAAGGACGTTGACAAAGTATGGCAAAGTATGGATTCCCCTGCAGCTGTCCGCTAGTTGCATGATGGCATGATAACTTGAGTACTGCAGAAAAAAAAAAGGCTGTAGCCTTCCGGTCACCAACGGTGTTAAACATGGACGTGTGCTGTCATTGACACTATTTATCATGCTTTTTCAGCAATGTTCACTGAAGAAGTACACATCACTGCTACTGACATGCATATCAAGTCCAGGAATCAAAGGTCAACTGTTCAGTCCGAGACGCCTGAAGTCTTGCACCGAAGTGAAAAAAAGTCACCATCTTGAATTTAATATTCGCTGAAGACTAGGCCCTTAATATTTGCACAGAACAAGATAAACAGTCCCCCATAATTGTGTTGTCGGCGGCATCCAGCTACTTTAGTATCAGGTTCAATACTAGGAAAACGCATGTGCTCTGCCAGTCTGCTCACGTCAAACTGTACAGCGAACAAACCTACCTAGGCAGTCCCGCCACTAGAGAAAGGAATTTCGACACTGAGTTCAGCGACAGGATTGCACATGGAAGTTCAGCAAGCAAACTTCGGGAATCGACAAGACACCAATTTCATCAACAAGGTAACAGTTTCTCGTGATGCTATGCTAATCGCTCTACTGGATGCTTCCGAAATATGGACAGTATATAGTATTCAACAAAACCGTTTTTACGTAAGCTATCGAGCAGTCTGGTCAGGATCAAAAGGCATGACAAAGTACATGCCCTTTAAATTATTAACAGTCAAACATATTCAACATGCATACTCTTCTGCAAAAAGATAAGACAATATAGACATCAAACTTTGGCATTTCTGAAGGGCGTTTCCTCAAGCAACTGTTAATTGGTGAGCTCAGAACATTCATCAGGGGCACATATAATCTGAGATCCCTTAAAAATGTCTTTGACAAGTTATAACATCAATGTTGTTCATTGGAGTTGCTTGTATATAACCTTTCCACCTGGTCTGCTGTCATGACACACGGTTCTCAGATCGCAGAGCGAGACTCCACCATCAAGGTCCAGAGAAAGCGTACTTCCCGAAAGAAGATAACGCACAACGTTACAGCCGACTCCTCATACGTGTGTGTCTCAGTTGAGGCAGAGGCTACCGTTCCAGGAAGGGTCACTACAAACATATGAGAACACTCTAGAAGCGCATGTCAAATGATGTCGCCATCTTCGCTTGCGATGGGCACCTATTAGAAGACATTACACAGGTCAGTGATTATATATCTACACTGCATCCTTATAGAGTGTCTTTGATTAATATAGTTACTGTATGTATGCTTGTTGCTTTTTCTTTGTTCCAATTATTTTTATTTTCTCTACTTCTTTTCTCAGGATGTTTGGATGTTTACAAAATTGTGGTTGTATTACACATCTGTTGTCGTAGAACATATCCCATACATATGACATCGTTCTGTTTAATTTATCTGTTATATCAAATACGATGTTTCCATTCGTGCACTTAATGCTCATTGACATAGTTTTGTTTTGTTTGAAATGTGTTTTTTTTCTGCGTGCAAAGCTCTTGCGTTAAACTTCTTTGTCTGGCCTTCTTTTACTTTGCATTTTGATTCTATCCTCTGTTCTTTTTGCAAAACTGCACATGTGTAGTAATGTTTCGGACTTTATTGGACTGTTATTTTACTCATCTTAGAAACGAAACTGAAGAATTTGACAATAGATTAATTTTATAGCAAAAATCCAAGACTTATTAAGAAAGGACATACTATAATAACATCATAACTACAGTTCGGATACTGATAACGTTTGAGGCCATCCAAATTAAGGACAAATATGTTCTTGCTTCAGAGTCTGTCATAAAGATAACCTGCTCATCGGTGACAAGATCATGCAATATAACACAACGTTTGATTGTGTTTTTTATTATGATGGCTGCTTGTAATAATAGCCCTGGATGCATTTGTGTGCAGCTACTTGCTCTGTGAATAATACCACAAGTCACAGTGTAGATGTTCAAATATATTCTTACTGTGATTTGGGATGTTGTGATTTACTGATTATTTTGACATTATTTATTGATTTGCAAATAATAAATCATGAATGCCATTTGTCAATTGAATACAATGTTATATACAATTCGTTCGTCCGTTCTACCTAGCCTGAGGGTGCTTCTAAAATATCTGGCAACATTCAAATAACAATTTTATCGTAATTTATTCCACTTTCCTGGTCGAGTTCCGTGAATTTAGAGGTGGTTTGACACATGCTGGAGACTGAGATGAGTACTAGATGTCAAATAATTGTTTCAGCATTGCACATTTATGTGTAATTGAATTTTAGACATGCATCATTTGACGTATCAATCTATATAATCATTTTTGTGTCATGGCTCGTCAGGACAAACACACGAAACCATATTTATGTAAGACCAGTATGTGCGTAACGTTTCTATTGTAACAGCAGTAGTCGATATTTCTACTTTCTTGCCATTGTATCCAGAGGAATATTAGTAATATTCGTATATATTGTTTACAGCTGTGTTCCAGTTGCAATGTTAATATTTATCATTGTCGATGGTAATCAAAATGAAGACTAAGATTATGTAATCCAAATATACTAGTGTAGTTTTATTTCACGTGCTTGTCTCAATTGAAAACGGCTGTCAAACCGTTCTTATAACATGTAAAAGGCAGTACGAGGTATAACTATGCAACTTATTATTTGTTAATCAGGCTTCATTTCTTGTTTTCTTTCACTTTTCATCATTTCTGAGTTTCATATTTTGTCTATCCAACTGACATCAGTATCAGACATAGATATGTGTGGGAAACGACAGCTGTAAGAATATAACTATTATTTCTAGCGTAGTGGTTAGCGCGCTGGCTCCACATCTGAGTGGTCCTGGGTTCATTCCCCAGTTTAGGCGGTAATGTTTTTTTCAGACCGCAATGGCTCTCGGGTCGACCCAGCCTTAAATGGGTACCGAATCAGTCCGCGAAGTAAAAGCGGCGAGGGCGAGGAGATAGCTATCACCCTCATATAGCCGAGCCTTTGAAATGTGAGATCGCTAACACCTCACACTCCTACAGCAGTAATGCTATCGGGGTTACTTTTTCTTGCAAGCTCCAAGAAAGGTAGATATTGCAATCACATTTTATTCATTTACAATGTTGTAAATGTCTTTTATCAGGATTGTCATTTCACACTATGCAGTATGTCTCGATTCTGACCGCAACAAGAATCATATATGACACAAGCAAAATACAGCTAACTTTAGAATTTGCGTTTTCAGTTAATATTTACTACCCAAAATAATGTTATAATTTATTTCGTCTGCGTGATGATTTCGATTTGTTAATAGCGCATGATATCGCTTGTAAATATATTTCCAATTATTTTAATCTAGGGACCATATGAACCATGTTTTATGTATGCCTGGCTTATAATGCAACTTGTGATCAGAAAAGTAAATAACAGCACATGTACAATAATTAAAGTCTCGCAATGAGATGCATTATCTACTTGAAACCATAGTTTTAATTCTTTTGATAAGCATGGAGGGAGTTACTGTCACAAGCTTAGAAAGTGTTTATGCGGACATTTGACAAATAATATGTGTAAGGGAAATATGCATACATAATTACTTACACGTTTCGCATAACCTAACACTTAAGGGAGGATATTAAACGAAAGAAATGATCACATTAACGCGCCAGTGTGGCATATTGTGAATATTTGTGTTGACCAACGGCGTATTGTGGATGTTACCCAAGTCAAAACCACTCCCGCAGGCTCAACTTTTCCAGACTATTCTGGTAACCACTTGTTGAAGCTTTTGAGATCGAAACAATCTGGTGCAAACAGGGAACCGAACCACGATAGTTCGTTTGGGAAAGCAGTGCACTATCCACATCGCTACTTTAAGATATTAGCTGAGAAGAAAAACCAGAGCGATTTTAATGAGCGCAATATGCTTGTGGCGCAACACGATTATGAACTCGCCATACATGACAGAAATGCCATAAAACCAGACATACCAGACATGCCATACATGACAGATATGACAGACATGACAGACATGACAGACATGCCATAAAACCAGACATGACAGACATGACATACACACATACATGACAGACATGGCATAAATGACAGACATGACAGACATAATAGACATGACATGCATGACAGACATGACATACATGACAGATATGACACATTGATTAATAACGATATAACAGTTGAGTAGACATACTGAAAAACACAACTACAAAGGCAATTCAGCAACATTATATAGGGACATCACGGGGACACTATCATCAACGAAGAACAACAGCAAGCATGTATATTGCAGTAAACTTTAGCAATAATATACTGCCATGTCAAATAAACATAGACTAAGCGTAGGTACCGTAGCGGTAACATTATATGTTCTCAGATATTGAACACAAAATGATAATCATATGAAATATAACATTTACATGTTCAACATCCGAGTAAAATTAGTTCAAATCTAAACTAGACTCTTCAAAACATATGTAGAATATGTCCTATTGCATGATCGATAAATGACATGTGATTTTCGCTAGTACACCCACAATAACTAACATCAAGCAAGATATACCTGGCCCACATTATCATATTAGATGAAAATGGGTAATACCTAGCATAGAATGTGTGCCAAAGTACAACATAAAAATGGATAGAATCAAAGTGATAAGGCATGCAAATGAAGCACCCGAAGAGAGCTATACATGCATAATAAACATATATTAAACACGACAAAGCTTACTGAAGTAGGAATATGAGCAAAGGCAGGAATGGAGACATCGTACTTGATGATAAGATATATCAAACAGGTGACACAAATATGTACGACAACTGTTCAACGACAAAATAGGTGGCACATCAACGTAAATTAATAATGCTGGTCCCTGCATTCTCAGGTCAAAAGAAAATATAGACACAGCATATTAACTTTTATTAGCGGGAAGGAAGAGAAACGTCTGGTCAGGAAAAATATACTGGCCAAGACCCTCACCGCAGCTTCTTTGTAGCCATCCATGTAAACGGGCTGTTGTTATGGCATCTTGGCTAGCCGGGTGAGGCATCGACGGGATTCTCGTAGTAGTGACCGACACTCAGATGAAACCAAGTATAGCACAGCCGCCTGGAGTACGCATGTCAACCTTCATCAGCACGCTCAGAATGTGAGGAAAGCCACGGCAACCCGCCACTTTACTTCCTTTGCAGTGCGGACACAATAGTAAATCTACTCATTGTGGAGATTCACAACTACAAGAACATATATTAGCACAGGTAAAACAGCTGGCAGGGTCCCAGTAAATATAGAAATACAAACGATTAATATGAATTCATGATTTTACAAACACAGCTCAAAAACACACGATGCGTCCTAAAATCAATAAAGCCGATACACGCATGGCCTAAAAGTCGCTGCATCGAGAGATACAAGGAGTTGAGGTATATCCCAGAGATCGCGAGGAACCTGCCCCTACAACATCATGGCAGCCATTAAACAGACTCCTAACTGGTGCATCACGATGCAAGAGGAACATGAAGAAAGTGGGATTCACAGATGATGACCTATGCTACGACGGCGAGATACAGAACCCAGACTACATGATGCCCTACCCCAATCTCCAGGTCACGTGCAATAGCTGCGACTCTGTTTGAGGCAAATGGTAAACATTCTATATCCCTGAATACTGAATGCATATGCTGTATGAATTATATATGACGTGATATATGTATATTAAGCTAAATGATTACATCTGTCATTATAACACTACAAAAGACATTGTATGTTAAATGTACATGAGAGATTTCAGCGCAGAGTAGACAACAAAGTTGAGTTGTCTGCATTGCAACGGAAAACGATGGCAATTCCTGCTATCAACATAGTGGATCCAGCTCGTGGTAATATGTTCTTCAAATGTAAATATGCGATGTATACTTTTCCTTTTTTTTTTTGAAGTTAATGGTTGTTTTTGTCGTCAATTTATATATTGTTTGAAGTATTACTAAACTATTTTGTTATATTTATCCTACTATTTTTCAGTTACTAATTAGCTTCACAATAGAAGAAGTAAGGCGAAATGTTGAAGGATTGATTACATGCAAGTCCACCAACAAATCAATATAAGAATGGTTTAACAACATCAAAATCAACAATGACATTGAATTTGACGTCAGAGACTGTTCGAGGTTTGATGACTGATACACAGTACATCGACGTGTTGGAATCCTGCTGCATGGTGTGGGTAGTAATGACGTTATTGGGCGTGTTTTCAAACATCGTCAATATCAGAACTTTTGTTATCATGGGACTCAATGACGGAGTCACTATTTCTTTCTTTGCTTTAGCCATCTTTGACCTGACCTATATGTTGATTACATTACCTAATGTGATCTCTGGGGCACTCTTCGTCTGTGAACTGAAATCTTCCACCAGATTTGATATAGAGCCATACGGTATTTTTGTTTTGTCAGGTCATGCTATGATCTTCCTCAACATACCTAATACTTTAGCTACGACATTTATTGCTGTTGTCCGCTGTATGTGTGTAGCTAGACCTTTACAGTTCAAGAATACATTTTCGCGAGCTAAAGCAACTATATTCATGGCTGGGTTTGCCATGTTTTCCGTTGCAATCTACATGCCAATTCTGGCTAATATGGGAATGGTTATTAGATTTGACAAACTCACCAACACTTCCAGACTAACGCTGTGGTCGTCCTCTAACAGGGAGGTCATTAAAGTTAACATCTGGATGTTGACAGAGACCTCCCTGCCAATTGTCACTCAGTTCATTGTTGTTATATGTGTTATCGTTATGGCACGCAGTCTTCAAGCATCTTCTAAATTCCGGCAATCTTCAGTTACTATGTCAAACAAGCTGTCTGCGAACAACCAAAATAAACAGAGATATCATCTTAGAGATAACACTGTCCTTGAGTCAAGCAGCTCAACCGACAAGTTGACTAGTAAAGATCTTCGAGTGGTTCAGCAAGTGGTTCTCATTTCTGTGATTTATATCGCGTGCAATGTTCCCAAGATTCTTATTAGCCTATTTACACTTATTAAACCAGAATTCTCATTAGGCGGCAGATACGTGAGGCTGTACGTGAGTGTCAACGCTTTGAGAAAACATTTTGAAATCATTAACGCAGCTGTTAATTTGTTCATATATTATAAATACAACACGAAATTTCATTCAATGTCAGGTTTGTGAGCTATCTTTAGTTGTCGTATATTTATCGAATTACTTTATTCAAATAGACGATCAGAAACTGTAACAGGTGAAGGGTTTAATCTATTTTGAAAATATTGATTAACAGTAAATGAGAGATGCAACGCAAAAATTAGAAATAGATTAGTGATTAATGAATCTGTTTTGCTCACAAATAACTGACAAATTAAAAGTGAAAGTGAGCATTACTGTATACTGTATACAAATAAACAGTGAAAAACGGTTGGAGAACACCATTTGTATAATTGATGTATAAGACATATCGAAGCATGTGGCGCATTTTCTGGAAGTAATCGAAAACAAATAAGACATTCATAGAGGAATTATCTTCTTTTTCGTTTTCTTCTTCCTCTTCTTCTTATTCTTCTACTACTTTTTTCTTCTTCTACATCATAATCTTCTTCTTCGTCGTCTACTTTTCGCTGATCATGTTTTGTTTTTCAGTGTCAGGTTATAAAGAGATCTCTAGAAAGAGCCTTACTGGGTACATCTAACACAGTGGCATTCACCTTCTAAGGTTTCCTCGTATGCCAGCTTTTCGTAGTTAGCATTTGGCTTAGAATCCGTTGAATTTAAATAGCTTGTTGAGGACTACTGTGAAGTGGTAGACTTGTTACGTCGCCAAACCATTTCAGTTACTGTATTTTTAATGTACTCTAATACTGGTGTTGTACTCACTAGTCTCATGATATCATCGTTCCTGATTATGTCTGATCATGTCCGAGGGGTTTGCCGGGGTTGTTGTGTATGACAACGATAACAATAGCATTATTGTCACATAGAGAGCATGTCGTAAGAGGTGACTAACTGTGTGATATAGCATACCACTTGCCATGGTTGGGTGTTTTTTTTAGAACAGCGTATATGGCGCCTAACAAGCTGCGGGTCTACATTGCTCTAGTGTTTGAGTCTATTAAGATGAACTCGCACATCGGTTAATCACCATCCGTAAGCGAGTGTACTAACGCAGTGGAGTATTAAGCTGCTTGAGCCTAGACCGCTAAGCAGAAAATCTTTCTCCCGGCTACATCCAGCACATACCAGAGCTGGGACCTGCACAGGGGCATGTGACCCTGTAGAAGTACAGGTCGACTAACTAAGAAGAAGGGCATCTCTCTCCTTATTGAGTCTAATATTTATCGCAGGCATTTCATTTCTGATGTTACAATTTCTTGTTTTTCAATTGATATTAATGTCCAGTTTTGACATTGGTAGCGAAGTGTCGAGAGGACAATGGTGTTGTTTAGAGCTCTTTTGGTAGTTATTGTCACGTTCTTGTAATTAAGTATTGGAATTCATTGTCCAATGATCTGATTTTCCCCAATTGCATCTTTGTTGGATTTCCTCTGTGAGCCTTCCATCTGCTGACGTCGTGCGCCTTAAGTATCTTGAATCTTTCACCTGTTTGATTTTCTGATTTGCAATGAAGATATTAGTTGATCCTGCTTGTCTAGATATGTTTATCATCTCAGTTTTTGTATATTTAGATTTTCATGCTGTATTCTCTCAATGTTGTATTCAGTTTGTCTATACGTTGTTGCAATTATATTTTAAAAGTTCTTGTGATTTCTTGAATATTTTTGAAAAGAAGTTCGTTTAAGATTTCTTAGAGAAATTAGAGGCGCAAAAGCAATTAATTAAATAAATTTTGAGTGAGGATGGTTAAAATATGTTGGTCCCATTGACAGAGATAATCCCCTACTGTTAATAATACAGGAAAGAAAGGCGGAGTACAAACGTTCCAGAGCTAGAGATTTCTATAATTTGGAGGCTGACATAGAATAAAATTTAGACTGCAAAGTATGTCAAATTGTTGATTATGAAGATATTTTCTCTTTTTCGTTCAAGCATTACTTTCAGTTGCGTTTTCTGTGAGTCAGGTTTGTGCATGGGTGCGAAGATGGCTCGACTTAGGAGGTGCATACTCGCAGTCAGTAAGGGCATGGGATATTCGTTTTACGAAACAATTATAGTTCACGGACTTTTCTAACGTGACTCTGTTCTTCTGCTGCAGCCACGTTATTCGGTTTTCCGCAGCATATTCTCATGGTTTGTGGTTTAGGCTGAAAGCCTTTAGAAACATTTTAAACGCGTCTGTACAGCGTTTTTTGCTCCCCCCCCCCCGCCTAACCCCCCCCCCCCCCCCCCCAAATGTTTGCCTTCTGTACTTCACCATAAAACATTATTTGTAATAATCGATTGTCTGGCATGTGCATCACATAATGTGCCAAGTGAATCTGTGATTGCATCATGGAATAGGTACTAGCGATACCATATCTCTCAAGCACAGTAGTGTCCGTTATTGTGTTTTAATATTGAATATTCATCAGCCTCTTGAGACAAATTGTACTATAACAGGAAGATACATGTGACGTTGGAGATCTTTTGCATCCTACCTTCTCTTTGGAGAACTACACATGTACTGAACGTTACTCGCTTTTCAGGGACGTCTCAGCCACGAAATGCTCCGACATGCTGTAGGGGTCGAGTTACGGGAAAAAAGCCGTGCTTATTCTGAAAAGCTGCTCGGGCCGCTCTTGCAACTCCTTGCAAAAACAGATCTCCATCTCCCCAACTGAACTGCAGGCCGCATTAGACGCGGACATCGGGCGTGATCATGGACATGGTCTGGTCGCCTAGGAGTATTACTGATTGATTGACTGAACTGAACAGACACAATGTAGAAATTGCTAATTAGATTAGTCTGTTGTCTAAATAGACATGAATGTGTGTGGTAATATAGTCCTTACTCCGTCTATCTATAAAATAACCATATTCCGATAATGTAATTTCTCATTGCATTGTAACATTGTGTATATTATAGTCATAGTCATAATAGACGTTGACTTCTACAGTGTTGGATTTCCGTGTGCATGCCCCAGCTTTGGCGTGGGCTGGATGTAGCCGGGAGAAGTATGTCTTGTTTAGCGGGCTAGTCTCAATCAGCGTATTACTCCGGTGTGCAAAACTATCTTAATACACTCAAACACTACAGAAAAGTAGACCCGCAGCCAGTTAGACATCATCTATGTTGCTTTTAACAAACCACCTACCTAACATGGCCGGTGCTATGTCATGTCCCACAGTTAGCATTATATATATATATATATATATATATATATATATATATATATATATATATGTATATATATATATATATATATATATATATATATATATATATATATATATATTCATACATAAATACGAAGCGTGCTCAAATGATACCAGACCAAACTGCAATAAGTGAACATACGTACCATGCGCCTAATGACGTTACTTCTAGAGCAAAAATCACATACCAACACGTCAAGTTTGCAAAATTTCATTATCATAATTATACTCATAGTTTCCTCAGCAGACCGTTGAAAATATAGCCCGTGTGATACGGAATCCATCCAAAGTTGATCAGCGAGCGCTGATTCGGTTACTAACAGTTGAATGATGTCGACCAGTTGACAGAAGATAATGCAATTTCGCAAACTTGACGAATGGTATGTGTTGTTTACACCAAAAGGGACGTCATCATTTGAAGATGCATTTCTATAGATTTCACCCTTTCGTTGCTCAAGAAACGGATAACAGAATGATGCTTCTCTTTGGTACATGCCAATAGTGGAGCGTCCATCTTTCAACTGCAATTAGGACGTCATATTGTTTGCACGCGTCAAGTACACTCTTTACATCCTTTGCAACCATATTAACAAGTTACAATACAAATACATGCTTTATCTAATATATATCCAACTGTTAATGTTTTTCATTTGAAGCACCCTTATATGTATATATATATATATATATATATATATATATATATATATATATATATATATATATATATATATATATATATGTTTGGGTAAAATGTTGAACCTAATGTTTATGTATTTAAATTTAACATCTGATCTATTGACATATAGTTTAATATGCTGATGATCGTGGCCAATCAACGCGTAATCTGTGCATTTTTTTCATGAAAGAAAATGTGATACCCATAACCATGCATGCTGATAGAAGGTACTTCAATTGACGAAGTTTGTCAATATCTTCCTCACTAGACACATCTGTATCCACGTGTTGGCGCATATAAAAAACACTGAAGATCTTCAGAAGCAGTCGGAGGTTCTTCTGAGATGAAGCGCTGGTAGCATGATTATATCTTGCGGAATGAATACCCTATTCCCGGCTCGAAGTGTCTCAGTTTACCCTGAGCAGGCTAACGAGCGTTGTCTTCCAGGGTTTAGAGTCAGAGTTTACTTTCTCTTAGATTGGCTTCCAACCAAGGCAAATAAGCCCAATCTTCCCGCCCAGTTATACCGCTGAGTATATGGTCGCGCCCCATAGCAGGCTCAGTAGGAAACAAGGGGCCCTTCATGAAGGAATGCACGTATAAGGACAGAATATAAACGTATAAATAATGATTATGAACATTATGTTACCCCTCATAATAACAGAACAAGAAGGGAGTAGAAAGTCCACTTTGTTTTCACATGACGTCCCTTACTAACAGACAAAAACAATCTTCAAACAACAAAAGTTGTATGGAGTATGAAATAATTTTTCAAAGAAGAATCTTTAAAAAAGCATTCAAAAATAAACACCACTACACGATTCAAAACATTCCACAGTAATACCAATATGGAACACAAAACGTAATAACATAAAGTGTGATACATATGCATTTCACTATTAACGTGTACATGCACAATGTTATCGACAATACAAAGCAAAGAATAAAACTATTTGTTTAGCCTAACCTGAAAGAATTTCATTTCGGAATCAGTAAACGAATAATGTATGCATATGCCTTAATGAGCTTAAGACAATTAACAGAAAGAACAATAGAACGTGTCAACAAATATTTTAACATAGCATTTATATATCTAGAGAAAGGTTTACATATTTTATATCAATAAAGTCTACGCCATATTAGAGGACAAGAAGGTACAGTGATATATACTCGTATTAACAAATACGACGTTCCTTTGTACGACCAAAAAACTACACACACACACAAGAACAGCATCGCTGATGCTTTCGAAATAAGCACAGTCGTACAACAATGATGTTTGCTTTCATAATAGATGTTTGGCATCTACATATATACGTAGCAAAAGAAGGAATGTGAATTACAGCTCCAGATAAAAGCTAATAACCCACATTCAGCACTACTTTTTTCAAGACGACTAAGTTATACTGGTCGACTATAAGCCACATAAGCATATGAATGAGTACATATGTTAATTAGTTAGTTGCTCATCTCAAGGGATGATGGCCACATCATCAGATAGTTTTGTCTTAATGATGTAACTTGCGCTGCACTTGGATTATAATTAGAAAGAAACTGTGCTGGTCATCAACCTTACTCTCTATTCATGCTACCTTGGACCAGTGACCAGAGATAAATCAAGACGATTTGACGTATGTATGAAAGCAGTCATTCTGTTCCCATCTCCCTTGCAACCTTTGCTCGCTTGAAAACTAACGGGATTCGATTGTACACCGTATATGTTCATTGTTTTATGAGGCGAGAGTCGTGCCTGACGACCACAGAAGACTCTGCACAGTTTGTCGTATGCAACCTCTATCGCATCATGTCGTGTAGTTTCGTCACAAAGTTGTCAGCGGTTGATTGAATTGTTCATGTCTCCACAGAAGTCTCACCATCGAGGTCATGCTTGATGTGTAGACGCCTGGCTGATTAATCAGGGGTTGGGATTGCTTTTGTATTTCCTGATCAGTGGACCATGCTGGTCAAGGTCATTGGTTTTACTGACTGCAGTGCCGTCCATCAACCTCCACCTCATGATGTTTACTTGTAAATGGGATGCCTCATTAGTGCACTAATGAGGATGCTGTGACGTGGATTTCAAATATTTTCTACATGATATATCCATGAGAACGGGATGTGTGTAGACAATACTATTAATATTGATGGCAAGGCGATAGTTGACAAGCTCTCAGTGGCCTACAATAGCTAGTGACGTATACAACAAGTTAACGGTTTGAATTGATGACCTGGAACGTTGGGCAGGAGGAAATGTAGTTTACGACATAACTACCACACATCGTAATGAACACAGTGGTAAGATCCGATACACGATTCAACTAAACAATTGTCATTGACTGATTTTTGACATGATAATACCTCACCAACTCACTCGAAATGTGAAATTATGATGAAGGAACGTTTTAGACTTCAATGAATGCACACCCATTATCGATAACATGTGGCAAAATGTGTATATGATTGGATGTCAGAGATAAACACAGCACGATGAAAGAAATTATGCACAAAACGTATCCAAATAGGAACCCCCCATTGGCGGCCCGCCATAGAAAATATGATATCAATCCATGTCAGGCGATGAAAGCACACGGAATAACACAAACAACCGGATGGACGGATTACGCAGTCTATTTGGCGATAGGCTGAAAAAACCAAAGAAGCCAAAACAATACGAAGATTAGTACATTAACTGTAACAACTGTGAAGGTTGTTGTTATTGCTGTTGTTGTTTGTTGTTTGAGAATGCCCACAATGAGTAGGTTTACTTTTGTGTGCGCCGTGAAATGGACGTTAAGTGGCGGGTTGCAGTAGCTTTCCTCACAACATGAGCGGGCTGATGAAGAGGTCCCTTAGGCGGTTAAGAAATAAATATAAACAACATTAACTGTAATTATATCATAGAGTCCAGTTACCCGTGAAGCATGAACAATATATACTCTGATATAGCAATTTGACTTGGCTTGGCTTGGCTTCGTTCGTTCTCAATCTCCCGCTACCAAACCCTGAAAGGCTTAAGTAGCTGGGTGTAGTCCAGAGAACGGAATGCGTTGTTTCGTAGTTTACAGCTTGGCTGCGAAATTTGCACATTTCGGTCCACCACCTCCGACTTCAGCAAGCATTTTTATGAGTACCGGGTTAGCATTCCCTCTTCGATCCTTTGTCCTTAGTCAGTCTGCCCTGCTGCAGCCTGTTATCCAGGATCACCGCGTAGAAGTGTAGAAGGGTCTTGACAGCTATGGTTTGCAGACCCTGACGCTAGCAGTCAGCTATGGGTTGCTGACCGCTGCAGCACATGCGCTGCTCAGCATCTTGATCCAATATAGCAATTTAAAGAAGATACCAGAAAGCATATGTGTTGCTTGTTTTATGCACCACTACGTAAAAGCCCGAACGTTAGCTTAGTCACAAGCGAAAACGAATGCACAGTATAGTTATTGCAATTATGTATTGTAAAGGTCAAACGTAATTCTTTTCTAGGGCACAATATACGAACATGAAGTATTTAACGACATGGTTTAAACATGTTACTTATATAACACGGATATATATAACATAAATTAGGACATATTGACACATCTTATTCAAAACACAAATCAGTATATGTGAAACAGATGGGAGTTTGGTCAGTTACAACATACTGACCAGAACGTCTCGTCATGGCCAGGCACACTATACTGACCAAGACCAATGTATCTCTTCCATAAATTGTTCTCTGGAAACAGGCTGTTTTCAAGACAGTCTGGTTGAAGACATGTGGATAAATGTGATCCGCTTAGTAGTGAGTGTACACGAAGATGCAACCAAGCATAATACAACCGCCTAAAGAATCGGGGTCCACCTTCATCAGCACGCTCGGGATGTTAGGAAAACTACTACAACCTGCCACTTAACGCCCTTTTTAAGGAAAACCAACGAAGACTTACTCTGTGTGGGCTTTAAACAATAACAATAACAAACCCATGATCAATAACATCAACAACAACAACAACATCAACAACACCAACAATCAGCACATAAAATAACGTGGTTCAACTATATCATGAGAACACAATCCCATCAACGATTACTACGTACATTAAGCACGTGATTTCGTTACTATTCAATATAAAACACCAGGTCTTGGTTATGTGGTTAGCAGAGCGGCATAGGTGGCGTCTGACAGGCTGCGTGTCTACCTTGCTCTAATTTGCGCTTACCCCACCACCAGTACCCAAAATAGACGTGTGTGTATTCCAGGGAGTAACAGATGATGTGATTGACCTGGCAGGTCACTAGCAGATTTTCGCCTGCTAAACAAACAAAAAATTAACAAAATATATTAAACAAAGGAGGTCACACCTCTCCACGACGTATAAACGACACTAGTGGACTGAAGATAAATAGATCGATATCGTTACTAGTATCGAAGAAGGCTACGTGACTGTCGGACAGATTGTCCATCACAAATCTTACAACACAAGCAATCAGCTTTAGACTCAACACACTTTGCCCAAAAAAGTAAACTTCAACTCACAATAGCGCTTTATGGGCAATATATAACAGCGAAGTAAAATAGAAGACATATGGTATTTATTATGTAGATTCCTATTTTATGTGTATTGTCATCGTTTAGATTTCGCTTTGACTTACTATTTTATTGCTCATTCTGAATATTACTATTTAACTTATTTAACATAACGTTTTAATGTTGGTTTATAAAACTCTACAGATTGTGTGCACAACCAGTTTATTTTACATTTCCTTGATCTAAAAGCTATGCTCATCCGATATATTTATGAATGCAGTTTAATTGACACTGTCTCCACTATTGCATGTGGACATGCATTCCAAGCATTCACCACTCTCTGACTAACAACATATTTCCTAATATCCAATCCGAACCTTCCTTTAATTAATGTGTAGCTGTGCTCTCTTGGTCTTATTCTTAAAAATATTTTTTAAATAGTTATAGTCTAACCAATCCTTTCCGTTGGTGTCAAATTGAGCGCACGGGAAGTATCACGGCAACTGTTCCAGACCGGTGCGCCTTGGGTTGAAGTTAGAAAAATTTCGTAAAACACGTGAAAAATGTTATTTCCGAAACATACACTGGTACGGCAAACATTGTGAAACGCACTATCGTTATTATATGTTTGTTTTATCAGTGCCAGTAAACAGTCTGCATACCATACATGTGTTGTTTCTGTGTTCTTTGTAATGACCAATTCATGAACCTGATTGTTGATCGCATTTCAGATTAGCATAATTTAACCATCTGCTTATCTTAGAATATTTATTGATTCTAAATCCCTATGGAATTGTGACATTTTATATGTTGCTTACTTACGTCCCCAGTCCTGCACATCTTGTCAGACTTTATGTTTCCAATGTTCAGCAACTCTGTTGTTGTTTCTGGGAATACCCACAATGGGTAGGTTTACTCTGTTGTGCTCATGACGTCGCGTCAGAGTCCAGCACAGTATACGAAAACTAGCGTTTCCGTTGCTCTTCCAGGGCGGTATATCGATACACGATAATGAAGGGCATAGGTCTCAATCCTTGCTACCCATTCATGCCTTATGTAAGTGTTCTGAAACAAGGTTTGACTGCTGGATACGTTTATGTTGTTACTGTATAAAGAGGTCCTAGATAGCTTCTTCAATGCCGAAGAACCTGCCTCACTATCCATCTTCATTTTGAAGGCAGCCATGGCATACGCACCGTTCAGTAACGATTCTACCTCTCACACTACCAGAGAAGGCTCATTATCACTATTTGAATATAAGTTACCATCAACATCATTGTCATTTGTGACTGATGCAGTAAGTTGTGCACTCCAGGCAACATAAATGGTCTGGTCACATATTACTACGAAACGATGGCCAATGGAGTATCATGTCAGCAATCTGGTACTTCCGATGTTATGAAACCGCTGTGAAGACCTCCAATACGTTGGTCAGACTCCCTTGATGTGCGCTACAACATCGATACGGTTTTGGAGGAAGACGTACCGTGAACTTCACTTCTGTCGTCCAAAACGAAGTTTGGATACACAGCTACGCTGATGAACGGGTTATCAAGATCAAGATTTGTTTAACCTGAAGGTCGACTCTCTTCATTACATATGTCACTCATCTTCTCTCCATAATGTTCATGGCTAGATGATAGTCAGTCATTGTATCTCCATTGCAGTGTAATGGAATTAGTTCTAAGTTGAACTAAACAATTAATTAATTAAACTTTACCAATCAGTACGTTATAATTTTTTTTTTATAATTTAAATTAAATCACAATTTTATTTTCAAGAATGCAATGAAGTAAAGGAAAGCGTCGACACATTCCAGTTTCAATTCTGAGTTTCATGAGACATGACATACGCTATTCCTTCCCCATCCTAGAGACATGTTCTCTACCGTGACATGGATGGATGGTGTGTGTGTCTCGCCGACCCCGTAAGCTATGTTGCAATGACCTCGTGACCAGGTTAAACTAAGCCAAATATATCTACAGGAGAGAGGTCATGGAAATACTGCACGTTGTCAACTTGGCTCGAAGTTGTAATCAACAATCTCAACACAAACAGATTCAGCTGCTTCAAAAATATCACTTAATGCTTAAATATGAAAAGCTAAAACATGGGTATAGACCGTTGTATTATTTGTCCCATTTGACATACGATGGATCATGTCCAGCTAAAGCTAGAACCGCAACTGTTACTGTCCGTTTAGTAACATTATAGTCCTTCTCTACCACAGATCAACAGACCGTTCAGTAAGAGTAAAGTCCTTCTCTACCACAGATCAACATTCCGTTTAGTAACATGATAGTCCTTCTCTACCATAGATCAACAGACCGTTCAGTAAGAGTAAAGTCCTTCTCTACCATAGATCAACAGACCGTTCAGTAAGAGTAAAGTCCTTCTCTACCACAGATCAACAGTCCGTTCAGTAAGAGTAAAGTCCTTCTCAACCACAGATCAACAGTCCGTTCAGTAAGAGTAAAGTCCTTATCAACCAGCGATCAACAGTCCGTTCAGTAAGAGTAAAGTCCTTCTGAACCACAGATCAACAGTCCGTTCAGTAAGAGTAAAATCCTTCTCAACCACAGATCAACAGTCCGTTCAGTAAGAGTAAAGTCCTTCTCAACCACAGATCAACAGTCCGTTCAGTAAGAGTAAAGACCTTCTCAACCACAGATCAACAGTCCGTTCCGTAACATGATAGTCCTTCTCAACCACAGATCAACAGTCCGTTCAGTAAGAGTAAAGTCCTTCTCAACCACAGATCAACAGTCCGTTCAGTAAGAGTAAAGTCCTTCTCAACCACAGATCAACAGTCCGTTCCGTAACATGATAGTCCTTCTCAACCACAGATCAACAGTCCGTTCGGTAACATTAAAGTCCTTCTCAACCACAGATCAACAGTCCGTTCGGTAACATTAAAGTCCTTCTCAACCACAGATCAACAGTCCGTTCCGTAATATTATATTCTTTCAAAACGAAATATAGACGGGAGAGAAGACTAATGTCAGAGTTAGATAAGGCATACATCATATGCCATTTAAGCTCCAAAGATGGTGGATATTGTAATCCTGAACTTGACAAACTATTCCTAGAAGCAAATCAACTTCTTACATCTCATGACGTCAGAATAGTTAGGCAGTGTATCCCTGGTCACTCCAATTCACCTGATAATGACAAGGCAAAAAAACTATCTAAGAATCCAAGAAGAGTTCAAGGTATCACGATTTCGAACAAAGTGCATTGGCTGATCAGATGGGCAACGGGGAATCATGGACAGAGAAATCTACAAACATATGGTCATCACAAATCTCAAAGACAACATCAAAATCCTAAAAATGGAAAGATCAAAGCACCATTTTCCTTCTTCGCACTACACGTATACAAACTAAAAAGCACTTGAACAGAATCAAACCAGAACATACTCCAGAGTGCCGGTTGTGCTCACATCCCTACGAAAATGTTGAAACTGGTGAACATCATCTTTTTGAAGATCCAACGCTAGCCGGTGTTAGGAAAGAACTTCTTCCTCGGAGGCCATATAGATGGAACACTGTGTAAGGAACTAAAGAACACCTTACAAACACTTGCATATACCACTATATGACATTGGGCTAAAGGGCAGGAACCCACACGACGCTGGAACCAACCAACAAACCAGCCAAGATGGGACATACTAAACAAGAACCAACCTCCCGTTGTCTTCTGCCTCCTGCAAAATATGTGCTACAGCGATCTGAAGAAGGAGTTGGCGATCGTCATTAAGACCCGCTTTCTTAGGAGTTTGGTATTGCGGTAAAGTCAGATGGACAATCCTCCACATTCTCAATTGCGCGTCTGGATACGAGACACTGTAACTCACCACCACCAAAGCGTTGCCAAAAGATGAAATGAATCCAAAACAAGTGGTTTCCAACAACAACTGCTTCAATAACTCCAACAATACATAATCAGAATGTGACTGTTCCTGTAGTAGAAATATATTTCTTTCAAACCCAAAAGTTACTGTCAGATCAGCACTGCTCTAATCCTCCCGACACCAAAGTTTCTGTCCGATCAGTACCGTTTTTTCAACCCCAAGGTTACAGCCATATCAGTACTAAGCTAGTCCATCCAACCCCAACGTTACTGTCAGATTAGTACTAAGCTAGTCCATCCAACCCCAAAGTTTCTGTCAGATCAGTACTAAGCTAGTCCATCCAACCTCAACGTTACTGTCAGATTAGTACTAAGCTAGTCCATCCAACCCCAAAGTTACCGTCTGGTGAGTACTAAGGAAGTCCTCCCAACTCCAAAGTTACTGTCAGATCCGTACTTAGCTAATTCTTCCCAACCCAAAAGTTACTGTCCGATCAATACTGTTCTAGTTCTTGTTAACCTCATTGTTATTGTCTAATCAGTACTGTTTTATTACCCCAACCACGAAGTTATTGTCCTATCAGTAATATTACGTTTCATCCCAACTGCATAGTCCGTCTATTAAATAGCTGGTCTTTCCCTATCACATAATTACTTTGTACCACAACATACACTAGTATTGCGTAACTGGAGATGGTTATGTTGGTGCATGGGTGCTACTCTATATATTTAAATGACCTTGAGTTGAAGGGACTATGACTTCATAACGGCGTACTTACTACGGCTTACCTGCAGTTAGATATGTGCAATGTGTGCAACGCATTGCAGATTGAAAGAACTATATACTCCTGTTAAGGAGAGTTCCTTCATGATTTAATGTTAAAAATCATCTAGATTTCATTCACTCACAGTGATGGTGTTGCACAATTTGTTATTTATAAAGAACATAAGCCTATTAACCGTGAAATGGATATTGAGATTTGAAAGAAAGCTCTATGAACAAATATAATGATGGAATAGAAATAAAATGAATATTTCGCTTAACGCTCAACAGAAGTCGCATTTGGATAAGAAAGAGAAAGTTTTCCAAGCTATGAATACATTGTTCCGATAATGATATACTTTTGTGAAAACGTTTATAGTAATTCTAAACATTTGGTGATGCCAGACCGTTGTTTGAATGAACATGTCAAGAAAACAAAGAAATTAATAAACACGGAAAGGCCATATTATATTAACGGAAATTTGTATAAAATGTTCGCCGTGCCATCCTATTATTACAAAAAGATTACACTACGCCTGTGAACATAATGGCTGCAATTTTCCAATATTGTAGAAAATCATTTGAAACGTCTTATAAAGAGCAATTCAGCTTCACTTGACAATAACTGTTCATCGTAAAATTAATGTGACACTGCATTTCCAAAAGTGAAGTTATTGAAAATGTGTAGGGCAATTTGAAAACACTAAAGAATATAATAGTTGTGTTTTGTGACTAACCAAATTAATGTTCTAGACTAAAATCTATAAACACTATTTCGTCGGAGAAAAGTTATAATTGTTTCAAGAAAATACAAAGCGAGAAATGTAGACATACAGAAGTGTATAAACTAAAATCACCAGATTAACTTGAGTGTGGGACAATGCTATGTGACTTGCAACTGTCCTGAACTTAAATTTGACATAAAAAAAGCATTATTCATAAAAATAGTCAAATTATCATGCACTTTCTGTGATAGCCTTTATTCAAACAAAAAATATTCTAACGGGTCTGAAAAGTTTTTCTGGTGACATAAACTTGGCAAGAATTGATTTTTGACACTTTTGTCGTAAAAAAACCAGCCATTGCTGTTTCATGTGTCAAGGGCATAATATGATACAAGTACTTTTTGATGCTATATTTCTTAACATTTAAGTGCAGGATTCATTCGCTTGCACCGATATAGCAAAATGACGCAAACAGATACTGTGAATGTTGCTTTTGAAGTTCATAAGAAGGATGTTGTGTCTGATGCCTTTGTTAGCAATACTATTAGTGAGATATTCCAGTGGGTGTTCTACTCTATGGTGTCTGAGATGATGTCTATCTTTGGCGTGGCGACGAACATTATAAACATTTTCTGTTTTGTGAAGCAAGGGTTTAAAGAAGTTGTCAACATTAGCTTGTTGGGTAAACCTGATGTTCTGACACTTATATGTGCGATGGTGTTACTGTATACATTGTTTTCAATAGCGTCAACAACTTATATTATACACTAACATACCCGAGTGGTCCGCCGGGGTCTTTGTGTATAACAAGAACAATAATGACCCCACTGGACCGCATAGAGCATGTCGTAATAGGCGGCGAACGTTTCTACATTGACTACCACCGGTTTTGGGTGATTTGTTTAGAGCAGCATATATGACGCATAACAGGCTGCGAGTCTACTTTTGCTCAAACTAGAGCTGGAATATGCACAGAGGCATCCGCACTTGTATAAGTACCAACATTTAAACTAAAAACATTATGCAATTGGTGCCCTTTTATTGCAGCCAATCACGTTGAGTTCTCTAAACTAGGCCATCTTTGTTTTATCTCATTTCTAGCGAGTTAGCAGTATGTGGAATTATTTCACGGGGCAAACACATACCCAGATGAACCTGGGTTTTGCCGATTGTAGTGCAATGCACTCACACACAATGGATCATAGTGACCATTTGCAAAAGTGTTGGTCAAGCTGATATAACACAACATATGCCCAAGAGCCCTGCGTGGGGAGAAAAGGGGGGGGGGGGGTAATGTCAGTTTATATCTTATCTGACCCTGACGTCCCTTTGTGCCCCCATCGTGTCTATATAAATGGTTTAGGTGTTTGACTAGATTATTTCCAGTCCAAATTGTCACAGGACACCGAAGATACAGTCGAGTGAATGAGATGACAGCAGCCAACGAGTCGCATATGCATGGCTGCATCAGTCAGCGAACCAGGGCTAATTAAGACCATTTTGCACATCCAACTGATGACCCTAGATACAGTCTGTACTAGTGTGATCTGGTTAAGAGTATATGGATCGCATAAGGAAATCCAAATCAGTCCTTAAATGTGTACTTAAACAGTACGTGTCAGGCCGAAAAGTGCAGATATCACAGTCTCACTGTAAACTGGCAAGCACAACGTCATTTTAAAATATAAATAATGAAAAAAATAACCGCCACAGGAACTATACCACCAATTAGAAGTGTTTTGAAGTGAACAAAGTACATGGACAACAGTGATATCACGGTACTGTTCCTTCAACGTATAAATTGTTGAAGAATTAGTGCAGATGGAAGAATCCAGAATATATCCTGCTGGACTACCCACTTATGCTGACCAATGAGCGAGAGAGAGACTCTAGCCCGAGCAAACGATATTGCTTGAAAAGCTGTGGGGGACCGGCGGGGACCTAAACCGCACAGTCTCACGGAACTAAAAGCATACCGTCAGATGATTGAAAAAAGATAATTATAATAATAAGCAGAAGAAGCAGAAAAAGAAGAAAATGAAGAAAAATGCATTTTATGAAATAATTGTTCGTAAGAAACTGTGATGAAAGTTATGTTTATGTTAGTATTTAACACATCAATAATGCCATATAATTTAATATATCAACCAGAACCTAACTTTCTTTTTAAATTGTAAAACGATTTTGCTTTATCGTTTCAATTAACTAAATCATATTTTGTATTAAACGCCTCAGTAGAAGTTGATTCTTTTCCGTTCTCAAGAAATCGTGGACTACTGACTAACATACTCAGGGACTTCAACGCGGTATTGTGCCTTTCAGCGCATCAATACACTTTCTCAACTCCTATCAATCTGAAGACATTCATAGGACCGTATCCTAGTTCAAGTTTTTTGTTCATTGTTCTTTCCAAGTTCCACTTCTGGCAGCCACGTGCGCCTAGTGCTACACATGTTCACGTTGAAAAAACGTGTATGTATGTGTTGTTTATTTTGAAAATAGATTGTTCTGAAGCAGACAGTATAGTCCGGGAATTTATAAATTACTCACAACTGATGAATCAGTGTGACATGATTAATCTGAGAATTGCGAGCGTAGAAATGACTTTCTCCGCAGTGCGTGCATGAGCAGCACGCATTTCTTAGTCTTAGATCGTGTCTTAGATAAAGTCTATTTTGACGGGCAATTCTCATGACATGTCCTAAGCTTAGTTATTAATACTGTTATTACCAAGCCTCAGACACTCGAAGTAGTTCATACAATAGTTACGATATCATCATGACCCATTTGTATCTCTCCTACTGACATTAATAACTGTTACCTACGGATCATATCACACTAAGCGACACCATTTCTGACACTGGCAACATCAAATTGGTACAAAAATACTTGTTAATCATTGCAGTTTAGAGTTTAAGTTTCAGTGATCTTAACCTTTGCGCTTCTCCCCACTAGTGGGTGACTAGCTTATAGGTGGGCGGTAACAGAATAATGACATTCTGTATTACAACAAACTGAGAAAACTGACAGAATACCAGCAAACCAACAAAAGTGATACTTTCGAAAACCTGTATTGTTTCTGTGGCAGCATGCGGCTGTAAAACACGGACATTTACCAAAACACACCAACAAAGATAATTCAGTCTTTCGAGTCGAAATGTTATAGAACGGGCATCCAAATAGCGTGAACGCGTGGACCGTAATAAAGGAACAATGCACACATTCGGCAATAGGTGTGCAAAGAGTAGAACTGGTTCACACATTCTAAAGACCCAACGGTCTTGAGAGAAGGGTATTGGAAGGTAGGGTGCCGGGCGGAGACCGAGGCAGATCAATAAATGATGTCAAGGAATGCTTGAACAGGACGATGGAGCAGGCTGAGGATTTGTCAAGGAATCGAGTTTATTTCAGACGAGCTGTCATGTGAGCGATATACTACAAGATAATTAAACGCATAACAAATGCACAGGTTCAGTAGAAATCGCAATTTCGATTGTAATGGGCGGTAAGAACAATGTACCCTCACGAAAATTATAAAAGGAGGCGCCAAGTACAACACAGTTGAAGAGCACTGGTTTAGAGAATCGGAATGTACTAATATCACATATACCTAGCTCAAAGTTGGAATGGCAAACTGGGTAACGTGCAACTAACATAGAGGTATTAACTTGGATACAGAAAATGTGTATTTCTTTATTAGCTAGTTGGTTACGTCAGACGGTCAATCATACACAAACTGTTATCAGCTTTAAGGACGGCATCGTACTGGTTGATAAATCTATTAATATATTTCGTGTACGATCAGAAGAGGAATATGGCTTAACGGTTCGTCCAGTAACCTAAATGCAAACACATTGGTGTGTGATCGTTAGACAGATAGCGAAGTTGGCAGTGTTGAACGGTAATGTACATACAAGAGGTTAATGCTGAGGTATACATTATATTAAAGAAACGAAAAACAAAACGTGTTCTTTCAACAACAACAAAATATAAATCTTAAGCTAAAGAAAGAGGGAGCGTCAACAAATAGTATTGAGACGTTTTGACATGTCATGTGCATCAGTAGTGGACAAGGTTCTGTGGCTACTTCAAAAGTCTTGTACAGTAGGTGATGGTGGAGATCAGAGCTACTCCCATCGTTTTCTGCTCCTCTAAATGGTAAACGCTAGTTTGAGATTTAGAATTGTTAAACTTCCTGATGGGAAAATACAAATCTTACGGTTTGAATGCATCTCATAAGTTCGAGAATTGTTAAACTTCCTTACGGGAAACTAAAAATCTCACGGTTTAAATACATCTCCTAAGTTCGAAAATCGTTAACCTTTCTTATGGGATCCCTCAAATCTCACGGTTTAAATACATGTCACACCTTTGTGTATGTTCATCAGCTCATTCGTAAATTTTTCATTTTATCTATGTGATCTTCCATTATCTTTACTTTCCCTCTTTCTCTTTCCTTTCTATGTGTTTGCATTCAATTCCGAAGCCCAGTATATGAGTGTTTATTTGTGCTTGTTTGCATGTGTTTGTATGTGTATATGTGTATCTCAATGTGTCTGTGTATGGTAGTTAATACTCATAGATGTATGTATGTACACATATTTGCATATGTACGTATGCATGCACGTATGTAGTAAACATGTGCAAGTATTTTGTAAAACATACGTTTTTGTATAGTCATAATGATCAATTATTGTTTGTCTACATTGTCATAACTGAAAGATATTGACCATTATTTCTCACACTCCTGCACATACTTCCTAGCAAATGGCCGCCACTGTATTCATTGAATACCTTGTATGGGGTCGAAGATGTATCAGGGAGTGGGGTGAGAGCAGCCATCGATGTCTAGCTGGTTGCGTGCATGAGTGGCTGCAAATAATAAGTGACAAGACCGTATTGCCCTTCCAAGTCGCGAGCACGAAAACAGGCTGCACTAGTGTAGTCTGTTTAAGATAATATGGACCGAAGAGGGTAGGCCAACCAAGTCCCCAAAGTGCCGTGCTGCAAAGGATAAGTTGGGTCGAAAGTCGTAGATATCGCATTGTCTCATTGCAAACCGTATACACTTTATACACACACACAAACATACACATACACACACACACGCGTGCACACACTTGCATTAATTATAAGCCCATTATGTTTCTTACAACCAAAGGTATGTCTCTGTCCAATTATATTGAAATATGTTTTATTGATTTACAAGTTATAAATGACAACCAGGGGCTGCTATCGAGTAGGACTCCATGTAGATCACAACGTCTCAGCGTCATTTGTAGAATTAACGCCAGAAAGGGAAAAGTCAATATGATAAGCCAAGTACATGTTAATGGTTATTGTTGTAGTTGTGATTCATCAGGTGTTTTCATGTCTTATTGATGAAGACCTGAGGGCTGACAAGAGTCTTGCTTTATTTATGTCTCGGTGTAGGATCTGAGCTTCATATGTCTATGTTGACATTGGCTTTAGACGATTTAACAATACTTTATTGAATGTCGTAGGCAAGCAGGTGTACTATTATCAAATTTAGTATATATATATATATATATATATATATATATATATATATATATATATATATATATATATATATATATATATATATATGTATATATATATATATATATATATATATATATATAAATACATATATATATATATATATATATATATATATATATATATATATATATATATATATTTAAATATATATTACACAGAACTGATTGACAAGATGATTGGTTATACATTAATATATTGAATTGTGCTAGCAATGAACGGGTAGTTTTATAATTTAAAATATATTACACTATTACCTGTTACAGCTAAAATACAATCAGCAATATGTAATATTTTAAATAATGTTGTCAGATGTATTTGTAGGAACACAATGAATACTGTAATAGTGTTAACAAAATCATTAACCCATTGTAACAACTAAATGGAACGATTTATGTAAATTGGCCATGCAGTCCAACCTCAGTTAAAATTACCTAAGGTGATCAAATATTCTTGGACATAATTTTCTCACAAAATAATTATAAATAGATGTGTACATTACACCTCTTATCAAGTAATTACGAACTGTATGTATGTTCACAGGTCTGGCTATATCTGACTTGGGATGTCTCTTATCGATGATATGGTCAGGAATATGTTACAACCCCGCCTTCAATCGACTTGACTTACCTTTCGAACCAATAGAATTCCAATACCTGACAGGAGGTTGGCCACATGTTATTTTGGCACGAATAACAAGCTGGATCACCGCCTTCATCACTCTGGAGAGATGTTTATGTATAACATTGCCACTGAAGGTTTGACATTATCTAGTGCAATAACAGATATCAGTCAAGACCACCAAAAGCATTCATAAATACATAAACCGTTCTCATATGTGTCTAAGTGTTGCTGGGTATAACTGGATTACTGGACGACCCGTTCCTCGTGGGCGGATACGCCGCTTTCAGTCCCAACTTTATTTCCATTGTCTTCTATCTCGGTCCAGGGCGGACCAGTGAGTGATAAGCTTCCCGTTTGAAGCATCGAAGATATTGTTTCTGAGTTCGAGGAAGACAGACCAGCGCTTAGGTGGTCTTTCCCGTGGTCGTCTTCTGTCTCGTAGGTACCAGACGTATGTCACTGTGATCCAACGGACATCAGTTCTTCGGAGCAGGTGGTCAGTAAAGCAATGCTTTGCCTTTGCGTGGGTAACTGCAACCTTCAAAAATGACATATGTCGTACGTTGGTGTTGGGGAGACCTTTCAAACGTTGGTTGTAGAGCGTGAGGCTGATCATACGTCTCTCGAGGGAGGCTTGGGGAACTCTGAGTTTGGACTCCATTTATTTTGTAAGAACCGATGCTTCTGTGGCATAACACATTGCAGGTAGAACTTCGGAGTTGAATAGAGAGGCGCTCATACTCTGCTCGTGGGTATGGTCTAGTGCCGTCTTTATGGGCGAGAATTCCGCCTAGCCCGCCCGTCGTATCTTGTTAGTTCTGGATTTACGTCGTTCTGCATGTTCTTCTTCTTCTTTTTCATCGTACGCAGTCAGACATCAACCTTTATTTTTTTCGAAAAAAGCAGCGGTCATGCTGAGGCTGTCGACACTGCCACAGAGTTTGTCTAGTGTTGCCACTGGTGATGGCGACATCTGCTTTCTCTGGTCCTCGTATGTCGGGCAGTTTTGCAGCATATGTTCAGCGGTCATTTTCACGGTGCCGCACGTACATTCGTCAGTGCCACCTATCTTCAATTTGTTGAATAGCTGGTACCTCAGTCTATTGTGGCCAGTGCGAAGTCTGAAGACCACGACCTGCTCTTTTCTTTTCAACTGGTTATAGGCATCGTTTTTTGTGTAGCCAGTATGTTCTGTTTCCCATTTGGTCATGCTGCATGTTCCATAAGCGTCCCACTTAGATGTTATTCTCTACGTTCCCCAGATTCTTGCCATTGAGGATGACTGGATCTTTTGTAACGAAATGGTTACGCATGTCTTTTGCCTTGGATGTGGTCATCTCGAAACCGGCTTTTCCCTACTTTCTGAAGCATAGTTGCAATCTGATTGGGATCTTCAGCTGTTTCTGTAATGAGCACAATGCCATCTGCGAAGCAGATATGGTCAAGTCGCTTGCCATTATTATTGATGCTAAAGGGGGCCCAATCACATTGACCGATGATGGACACCAGGCATAAAGAAATGAGACGTTCATGAAATATGATCCACCTAGCGAACACTTTCTCGGCGGATACTATTACTGGTCTTTGGAATGGCTGGAAGTATGTGTAGCAGTTAACAAGAATTCTGACATAGCATGAATCGATGCATTGGTTCAACACAGAGGTATCAGACGAAGAGTAGCGCTACAGTCAAATGTCTTCTTGTAATCGATAAAGGTGAAGATCAAATACGTTTAGAACTAACGGCCAGTCTCAATTAGGCGGCAGCAGGTTGAGATGTGGTCCATTGTGCTGAAGACTCGCCGAAAGCCAGACTGTTCGATTATTTTCGCCGGCCGATGTGGTGACGGATCCTAGCGAGTATACATTTGGGAAAGAGTTTGTAGGTGATAGAGAGAAGCGTAATTTAACGTTAGTTTCCAAAGTCTTCATTGTCTCCTTTTTTATGTGGGAATATTGTTTTCGAGTAACGCCATACCGTAGATATTGCTCCCGTGTGGAGGTATGTTGTATAGCGTTTAGCTTAGGCTTGAAAGAGTGGTACTCGATGGGTACAATATATCTATATCTATAATACTAGCTGTCCATCGTTGTCGATGAGGACCGCCGACATCATCCTTGTCACAGATTTCCCTGTTGATCGTGGGTGCGCATGTGCCGGAACAGGCCAATGCGAGCACGAAATCATCTGTTACATATCGGGCACAGGAGGTAGTAGAAGGTGATGGTGTTCCCGCTGTTCGGGATTTCCAGGTCTCGCGTCTGCTCTGGGCTTTCACAACACAGTCGTCTTCACCGGCAGCTACACCCGATTTGACTGCGCTTCTCTAGTCAGATCTGTTTTGCGCAATACATTCCCAGGTGTCGATGTCTATCTGACAACCTTTCAGTGAGTCCTTCAGACCGTCTTCAAAACGTTTCTTTGGGCGCCATCCCTCTCTCGGCTCGCCATAGAGAATCCTCTTTGGGAGCCGCTCGTCGAACATACGAACGAGGTGTCCGGTCCATCCTAGTCGTGCTTTTTCTAGCAGTGCGTGGATGCTGGGCATGAGAGCCTTCGAGATAACCTCGATGTAGGTGACACTATCTTGCCATCCGATGTGGAATATTCGCTTCAGGCAAACCTGTGTGGAAGTGGTTAAACCTCCTTGCATGTCCAGAGTATACAGTCCAGCTTTCGCAAACGTATAGTAGGGTTGGAATGATGGTTACACGGTACACTTTGAGTTTGGTCTTGACGCTGATGCCATAATGTGCCCACGCTATCGAGCGCATTCTACCATATATATATGTTGTAAACGTATCCCTTGTTTGGGACGGAACATTAAAATGACTCACCTGAAGGTTTGAAACCCTAACTCCTTTCAAAGTCCTCACCATTGGACTCCACACACTTCTCCCAGCGGTCCCGCTTTTGCTGGATGCAGTTCAGGGATGCCTCTTTAGGAATGGATTACAGCTGGGTCGTCGCTTTCCGTATAATGCATTCTCGTGACTCAAATGTAGTGTCTTTCAGCGGAATGTCTATCTAGGAAAATAATCGCACATAGCCTAGTCAGGAGAATAGTGAGCTTGTCAACCAAGAGGGGTTTTGTGTTTGTTCAAGAACGTCTGAATCAGAGGCAAATAATGGGATGGTGCGTTGTCATAATGGTTCTGATAAGTTTCCGTTATCGCCAGGTCCCGTTGTTTGCGTCGATCAACATCACGAAGAATGATGAATGACATCCAGCTCTTTAATAGTTTTGACGTTGCGGTGGGTATTCGTGATGCACATCCTCACGGAAGTCCAAGAAAACGAGAAGAACAATTTAATTATTTCCGTCATTGTGAAGGACACCGGACGGTTGCTCACTACACTTAACACAGAAAGGATGAACGCTAGCGATTGAAACAATCTATGGGGGGAGGGGGAATCTGCACATGCGCCCGACGGTCTCCTAAACCTCTCTGTGAAAGAAAAACAATTATGCTTCATTTGTTTCAGCGGACAATTTACCGTCAGACACTTTTTTAACACACACTGTAAATACTGTTCATTCAATGTGTAACTTGCAGTTATTACAAATGATGCTCAGGAAATGTACATACAGTGTGACGTTTTATAGGCACATCATAATATAACTGTGTTACTTTGACATGCTAAATATTTTCCCTAGGCATAGCATGACATGTCTGTGGAATGTTCATATGATATGTACATACGCTAGGCATTGCACATGTTGTTCGTCCATTGGAATTGTTGAGGACCACTTTATCAGCATTCACTTTTCGTAGGCGTTTAAACATGGGTATATAAGCCAATTTGAATCTTGAATTGTGTGTTGCATGTTGTACAGTGAAATAAGACACCCTCTTTACCCGGGTTGAAGTAGGGTTGCTGTGAGTGTATCATTGGTGATTGGAAAATATACTAGGTGAATGGTTCCACACGTCTGTTAGTGTGAGACAGGGTTGTATACTCTATCCAACACTCTTCAATGTATTCTTGGAGTGCAAAAATAATGTAGGCGGCCCTGGGAAGACATGTTGGTACGGTCAAACCTACGATTTACATATACTATAGATGGTCAGGCAGCCACGGAAACGGAACTCCAGGAGCTGATTAGTAGATTGGACAGAGCTATGGCATTGAGATAGAAAACTGCAGAGAAAACAAAGATGATGACTAATAACACATAAGGGTTTACATATATGATAAAAACAAATAGTAAGGAGCTCGAAGTTGTACACCGGTGCACATATCTGGGATCACTGAAAAGTGACGAGGCCTCGCAGCTTGAGATGGTTTCTCGAATAGCACAGACAACAACGGCGTTGGAAACCCATATGGCAGGATAAGCGCCCCCCCTCGGAATACAAGTTAGACTAATGTGCTTATTGGTGCTCTTAATATTTGTGTATGCCTGTGATACTTGGACCATTACTGCAGAATACATGCAATGGAAATAAAGTGCTTTAGAAGACTATTAAATTTTGCATATGAGGATCGTGACACGAATGCAGTAATAAGACGAAGATCGGAAAACCTAATTGGGCCTTTTGATGATTTGTTCACAGCTATCAAAAGGCAAAATATGTCTTGGCATGGGCACGTCACAAGGTACAACGGATATACAAATTTGATACTGCATGGTTCCCTACCAGGAAAGAGACGACGTGGACGTCCACGGAAGAGATGGACAGACAACATCACTAGTGGTCAAACCTTCGTCCCAGTGAGGCACGATCGGCGGCAGTGGACAGAGAAATATCGCGTGGGATAGTATAAGTGTTTTCAAGTGTGCCCCAACGACCTGATGGGTTTCGGGAAGAACTGAACTGAACTGAACTGACAATACAAAGTCAAATACCGGACTTTCTTCCGTAAAATAAAAACAGATACAAGGGAATTGAAATCAGAAAACAAATATGTCGCAGCACCTTTTCAACACCTTTTCGTTTCTTCTGGCACGGCTTAAGGTGAATGTGTGGCTCAATACCACAGCAAGTAATGTTCATGTGCCATGAAGAACGGCCAAATGAGCCTCCTCAGCAACCCATAGCTGACTGCTAGCGTAAGGGTCAGGGCATCAGAGCTGCCAGGAGAAATCTCCACTTCCACGTGGTGATCCTGGATAACATGCTGTAGCAGAGGTAACTCCCATAACAGACACTGTAGTCGAGGTAGAACTGTGACGAACTTCAATTTAATAGAGCGCGGCTTTTTTCGCTGCATTTCCTTACCTGACAGTATGCCGGGTACCAATTCCAGCTGGGTCGACTGGAGAACGTTACAGGAACTTAACATTGATTCACATGAAGAGAGAGTGATCTACAGATGTGGTATATGTAAACATACAAATACACTAAACACACACGCACAAACACATGCACACACACACACACACACACACATATATATATATATATATATATATATATATAAATACATAGGTAGGAAGGTATGTACAATGACTGTATGGACAACAATTGAATTTCGTGCCAATCGTCAATGAGCACGACGAGTCACTGAGTCCCAGCCGGTATCCATGGGGGATGGGATTTAGATTTAACCAATCTAGACGGATGGTTGACTTCGGCGTAGTTTCGACCATAACGGGGTAACGGCCGGTGCAGTGATTAGGGAAGGGGTTCCGCATCTTTGGTGTGTGAGCTGTGTCACTTAACCACTAGCCTACGTCGTCCTCAAGCTGTCATTCACTTTCTGATCTTTTGATTAGTCCACTGCGGATATCGGGCTGATATATGTTGTGTTCTTATAACAAACAATCCAATAGTTCTGATTTGTTGTAGGTTCAGATGCAATAACATGTTATGTTCTTTATCTTCATTTTCATTTTCCCCATGTTCTTTGATCATACTGATTTTGCCTGCAGCGTCCCAGTTAGAACGCATGCGTGAACTTCTGTTTGTGCTATGTGGGAGGTTGTGCTATCCATCATGGACCGGTTTTACTACAATCATACAAACACCTATATACACACAGGCCCCCTGATCACAACCTAGTTAATCACTTACGATGTCTACCCTTATATTTGGAGAACTGAGACGCTAGTCCATTCAGACACATCATACTGACCAGGACGTTGTATCAGGGCCAGGCACAATACACTGACCAAGACCACAATTTCTCTTCCATAGAGGGTTCCCCGGAAAAAATGCTGTTTTCAAGGAAGCCTTTCTGACGAGATGTGAATCAGTGTGATCTCCTTAGTAGTAAGCGCTACGCAGATGAAGCCAACCATAGCACAACCGACTGGAGGACCATGCTCCACCTTCAACAGCATGCTAGAGATGTGAGGAAAGCTTCTACAACCCCCACTTAACGCCGTTTTCAGGGAGAACAAACAAGTAAACTTACTAATCATGTTAATTAAAAAACAACAACAAGAACAACCCTGATAATCTGTTATTTATTTCAGGTGAAGGCGATACTGACACGAAAACGAGTCACTGCCATTATCGTGAGTATTTTCGTTTTCCTCATCGCAACTGCGGGAGAAGTATATTACGTCAACAGACTGGTATGGCAATTTTCTCCCAAGAGAAACAAAACCTTAATTGGTCTCACATTTACGTCCGACCGAGAGGAGATTGAGTCAGTTGCCTTTGCAATCAACAATGTGTGTCTTCCATTCACTGCTTTTTTAATAGTTGTTGTGTGCACAGTTGTTTTAGTTATCAAATTGAGAAGCAAATCAAAATGGCGGAAAATGTCTATTGTTGCTGCCCAAAACGAGACCACTTCTAACCGTGAGCAGAAAGTCACGAAAATGGTCTTAGTAATATCCACACTTTTCATCATCTGTTTTCTGCCTATCTGTGTGATGGTTGTTGGTATGATCTTGGAGCCAGAACTATCGATAGTAGGGAAGTACAAACATTTGCTGACAGTGCTTTGTAGTATCGGATTCACTTTAGAGTCTACAAATTCAGCGATGAATATTTTCGTGTACTACTATATGAGCAGTAAGTACAAGGCCGTTTTTCGACATACCTTTTTTGTAGCAGGACTAAAAGATTGTCGATCCCGATGATTCGTTATAATTCTACTTTATATTATACTTGTACATGGTCTAACACGGTTCATCATGGCACAAAAAGGTACATCATGGCACAACACGGTACAACATGGTGCGACATGGTACTATATTGTACAACGTGAAAAACATTGCAAAACATGGTACAACCGGGTAGGACATGATACAACATGATACAAGATGATAGAGCATGATACACCATGGACTGACATGATAGAACATTGTAGGACATGATATACCGTGGTACGAAATAAAACATGGCAGCACATGATACAACACGGTACACCATGTCACAATATGGTACACCATAGTAGGACGTGATATACCATGGTAGAACATTATAAACATGGTAGGACATGAAAAAACACGGTACACATTAACACAACTTGATGCAATACGGTACGCCATGGTACAACATGGTAGGACATGATACACAATGGATATACCATGTTACAATATGGCATGACATGATACATTATGGCAGGACTTGATACTTCTTCTTCTTCATCGTACGCAGTCAGACAGTAACCATTATTTTTTCGAAAAAAGCGGCGGTCATCCTGAGGCTGTCGACACTGCCATAGAGCTTGTCTTGTGGTTCCACTGGTGATGACCACATCTGCTCTCTCGGATCCTCTTATGTCGGGCAGTTCTGCAGCAGATGCTCAGCGGTCCTTTTACCGGTACCACACGGGCATTCGTCGGAACCACCTTACTTCAATTTGTTGAATAAGTGGTACCTCAGTCTATTGTAGCCAGTGCGAAGTCTGAAGACTACGACCTGCTCTCTTCTGTTCAACTGGTAATAGGCATCGTTTTTGGTGTAGCCGGTATGTTCAGTTTCCCATTTGGTCATGTATCTGGCTTTAATAAGCCGTTTTGACTCTTCGTACGTCATACTAGTATCTGTTTGTGGTAGTCTTGCACCTTCTTTTGCCAGTCTGTCTTCCTCCTCGTTGCCTTGGATGTTGCAGTGTGATGGGACCCACTGTACCACTACCCTTTTTGGTGCGGACTGCTGGCATAGTTGACAGAGTACTGCTCTTAAGTCATTAAGCTCAGTGTTTTTCTGGCTTTTTAGCGCTGTGACTACGGCCAGGGCATCTGTAGGCAGGACTGTATGGCTTTCATTTTCTTCATGTGTCACCATTTCTTCCACTGCCGCCCTCAGTGCCTCTGCCTCCGCTCTGAAATTGCTTTTGTACTTACCAGTAGCGAATGACAGTGTTGTTTTCTGCCATTTGGTCGGTTCAGGAGTGCTCCTGCCCCTCCGTTCTGTGTAGTGTTTGTTACAGAACCGTCGGTGTATGCATGGGTCCAGTCCATGCTTTGGTAGTTTTTCGATATAAAGCTTAGGATAGTATCTCTCCTTTCTTTTTCAGTCTGGCAGTTTTTGTTTCCAATAACTGGTATATTTTCTACCACCTCTGGAAATATATCCTGCTTCCAGGTAGGTTTTCGAACAGTAGTGATGGGCTTTGGTGTTGTTAGTGCGTTTGTGGAATCTTCGTGCATCTTTGCTTTGGCTATTTCTGCAAAGTTTCTCCGCTTTAGTTTCCCATTTCCCAAATTGTTTAGTCTCTGGTGCATTGGATGGTCAGTCAGTCTTCGGAGTTTCTGTGACTGTAGATGGGCTCTGCAGTCTCTTCTATCGGTCATGGATTGCAGTTTTGTAATCTTTTCAAGTTCTACAATTGGCGTTGATTTCATGCCTCCTGTTATAACTCTCATGGCTTGGTTTTGAAGTTTGCTAACTTTATTGACGTTCGCCTTTGCTGCTGTTGTCCATGCCGCAATGCCATACTCGAGAACTGGTCTCACTCTTCCAATGTACAGTTTCTTTAGTATACTTTCGTCTGCTTCCCAGCTTGTACCAGCAAGTTTCCTTATGATTGCCATTCTTTCTCTGGCTCTCATTCGGTTTCTCTCGATCTGACTTTTCCATGGCATGCGTCGATGAAATGTGACTCCCAGATAGTTTGGGTTGTCGTTTGGCTGCAGGAATTTGCCATTTAGACTTAATTTGGTGTTTTGGGGTTTGATTGAAAGCGAGAATATTGTACATGTGGTTGTCTCTTCGTTTATTTTGACCAGCCATGAGTTCGCCCACTCTTCCAGCGATGTTAGGGCCTGCTGCATCCGCTTTTTCTTGCTATGGTGAGATTCTTTTCAGAGGTCCACATAGCCAGATCGTCTGCAAACATTGAGCTATTGACTCTTCTTGGTAGATGCTCTGTAATGTCGTTTATATACACCAGGAAGAGTGTGGGTGACAGTACTCCCCCTTGGGGTACTCCCTGCTCGAGTGTCACCATTTTGCTCATCTGCCCTTGTACTGGGACTCTGGCCGTTCTTTTTTTGAGGTAGTGGTTGATCCACTTGTACATTCTCCCACAAATTTCACTTCTCCTTAGCTTGACTCTTAAGTCCGTCTTTCCAGACTTTGTCAAATGCCTTTTCCAGGTCCGCCCAAACCGCTACTGTGTGTTTCTGTGCCTGGTAGGCATCTTCTATTTTCTGGGCTATGAGGATGACCTGGTGCAGGACTTGATACAACATGGTAGGACATGACACAACAGGGTAAGACATGATACACCATTGTAGACCATGACACACCATGGTAGAACATGATGCAACATAGTAGGATATGATACAACATAGTAGGACATGATACACCATGGTAGAACATGATGCAACATGGTAGGATATGATACAACATGGTAGGACATGATACACCATGGTAGAACATGATGCACCATGGTAGGATATGATACAACACGGCAAGACATGATACAACATGATATGATATGACGCACCATGGTAGGACATGATACACCTTAACAAGACATGATACAGTATGGCACAACTTGGTACATGCTAATTTATTGTATCTTAGTTAAGCCTGTATGCAAGAAGTCGTGCCGTACTTGCAAATAATAATATATTATAAACCGCGTTGTTTTCGTTGCTGATTGTGTTGTTGAATGCCTACAATTAGTTGTATTACTCTTTGTGTGCGCCCTGAATATGATGTCAGATGAAGTGGTTCAGTAGATTTCCTCACATCCCTAGCGTGCTGATGAAGGTGGACTGGGTCCTCCAGGTGGCTGTGCTATGCTTCGTTTAATTGCGAGCCGCTCATTTCTACGGGACGATGGTCTTGGTCAGCAAATTTTGCCTGACCCTGACTGACATATCATATCGGTATGTTGTGAATGAGCCTGCCTAACATGCCTTATCAGTATGTTGTGCGTACAACTAACTAATATGTCTGATCAGTATATTTTGCCTGACCCTGATTAACATGTCTGATCAGTATTCTGCCTGACCCTGATTAATATGTCTGATCAGTATTCTGCCTGACCCTGATTAACATGTCTGATCAGTTATCTGCCTGACCAAACGTTAGTCTGTGTCCCGATATATAAACCGTCCAACAATACTGCAAACATTGACTGAAAAGCATTACGTTGCTACAGAACTTATTCACAACTTTGGATGAAAATAAAAGTCCCTGCCTTGCTTTTATGAACACATTAGTTCGTATTATAATGTTAAAGTGGCTGAAACACACAACATATGCAGTGCAACAAATCAGCGTCACACATTAAATGCATGTCAATATCTTCTTAAGAAGTACTTCTTCTTCTTCTTCTTCGTACGCAGTCAGACAGTAACCATTATTTTTTCGAAAAAAGCGGCGGTCATCCTGAGGCTCTCGCCACTGCCATAGAGCTTGTCTTGCAGTTCCACTGGTAATGGCAACATCTGCTCTCTCTGATCCTCGTATGTCGGGCAGTTCTGCAGCAGATGTTCAGCGATCATTTTACCAGTACCGCACGGGCATTCGTCGGTACACCCTATCTTCAATTTGTTGAATAGGTGGTACCTCAGTCTGTTGTGGCCAGTGCGAAGTCTGAAGACAACGACCTGCTCTCTTCGGTTCAACTGGTAATAGGCATCGTTTTTGGTGTAACCAGTATGTTCGGTTTCCCATTTGTTCATGTATCTGGCTTTGATAAGCCGTTTTGACTCTTCGTACGTCATACTGGTATCTGTTTGTGGTAGTCTTGCACCTTCTTTTGCCAGTCTGTCTGCCTCCTCGTTGCCTTGGATGTTGCAGTGTGACAGAACCCACTGTACCACTACCCTTTTTGGTGCGGACTGCTGGCACAGTTTGCAGAGTGCTGCTCTTAAGTCATTAAGCTCAGTGTTTTTCTGGCTTTTTAGCGCTGTGACTACGGCGAGAGCATATGTCAGCAGGACTATATGGCTCTCATTTTCACTGTGTGTCACCATTTCTTCCACTGCCGCCCTCAGTGCCTCTGCCTCCGCTCTGAAATTGCTTGTGTACTTACCAGTAGCGAGTGACATTGTTATTTGTCTGCCATTTGGTAGGTTCAGGATTGCTCCTGCCCCTCCGTTCTGTGTAGTGTTTGTTACTGAACCGTCGGTGTATGCATGGGTCCAGTCCATGCTTGGGTAGCTTTTCGTTATGAAGCTTAGGGTAGTATCTCTCCTTTCTTTTTCAGTCTGGCAGTTTTTGTTTGCAATACCTGGTATATTTTCTACCACATCTGGAAATATATCCTGCCTCCAGGTAGGTTTTCGTACGGTAGTAATGGGTTTTGGTGTTGTTAGTGCGTTTATGGGATCTTCATGCATCTTTGCTTTGGCTATTTCTGCAAAGTTTCTCCGCTTTAGTTTCCCATTTCCCAAATTGTTTAGTCTCTGGTGCTTCAAAGTTTCTCTGACTGCAGCTGGGCTCTGCAGTCTCTTCTATCGGTCATGGATTGCAGTTTTGTAATCTTTTCAAGTTCTACAATTGGCGTTGACTTCATGCCACCTGTTATAATTCTCATGGCTTGGTTTTGAAGTTTGTTAACTTTATCGAATTTCGCCTTCGCTGCTGTTGTCCATGCCGCAATGCCATACTCGAGAACTGGTCTCACTCTTCCAGTATACAGTTTCTTTAGTATGCCTTCGTCTGCTCCCCAGCTTGTGCCAGCAAGTTTCCTCATGATTGCCATTCTTTCTCTGGCTTTCATTCTGTTTCTCTCAATCTGACTTTTCCATGTCATGCGCCGATCAAATGTGACTCCCAGATAGGTTGGGTTGTCGTTTGGCTGCAGTAATTTTCCATTTAGACTTAATTTGGTACTTTGGGGTTTTAATGAAAGCGAGAATATTGTGCATGTGGTTTTCTCCTCGTTTATTTTGACCAGCCATGAGTTCGCCCACTCTTCCAGCCATGTTAGGGCCGTCTGCATCCGATTTCTTGCTATGGTGAGATTCTTTGCAGAGGTCCACATAGCCAGATCGTCTGCAAACATTGAGCTATGGACTCTTCTTGGTATATTCTCTGTGATATCGTTTATATATACCAGGAAGAGTGTGGGTGACAATACTCCCTCTTGGGGTACTCCCTGCTCGAGTGTCACCTTTTTGCTCATCTGCCCTTGTACTTGGACTCTGGCCGTTCTTTGTTTGAGGTAGTGGTTGATCCACTTGTACATCTTCCCACAGACATCACTTCTTCTTAGCTTGATTCTAAGTCCGTCCTTCCAGACTTTGTCAAATGCCTTTTCCAGATCCACCCAAACAGCTACTGTGTGTTTCTGTGCCTGGTAGGCATCTTCTATCTCCTGGGCTATGAGGATGACCTGGTCCTCCGTGGATCTGTGCTGTCTAAAGCCGGCTTGCTGTGGAATTAGTATTCGTTTTTCTTCCAGATGCCACATCAGTCTGGTGTTTATCATCCGTTCCATCAGCTTGCCGACACAGCTCAGTAGGCTGATGGGCATGTATCCATTTGGATCTGTTTTATCCTTTCCTGTTTTTGGTACTGGTACCAGTATTGCGTCTTTCCATGCCTGGGGTACAATACCCCTTTTCCAGCTTTGGTTCAGGACTGATAGTAATTTCCTCTTCGCTGTTTGGCCCAGCCCCATCAGCATTTCGTTTGTGATCCCGTCTTTTCCGGGAGATTTCCTTTTCTTTAGTGTTCTCATAGCCTCTTCCATTTCTTAAGAAGTACATAATATATTCAACGTTGTGACATAGAAATGAGTGAGAGTCCTGATCAATCAAATTGAAGAATGAAACATTGCAATGAATATGCAAACAATACATGAATGTCCTACTATTAATACACAAGTATAATTTGCAGCGTTAACATGCAGCGTTTTGTGTTTATTGCTAATATTTTTTTGCCTGAAACAGTTGTGAACAGTCTGTCGCAGAACGCGCCGTTTTGGAATTTCCTATTCTACAGATACACTTTTTTGGATTAAAATATATGCATCACCGAAATGGGCCGTAATTCACCGATGCATTTATATAGGTTTCACCCGTTTACAGCTAAAAAAAAACGGATAACAGAACGCTGCTCCTCTTTGGGGCATGTTAAAAGTGAGGCGGCTATCTTTTAACTCCAATTAAGATGTCACGCAGTTCGTCTGCATCTTCAAGACACCTCTGACATCATTAACAACCATATAAACCAGCTATATAAGCCATGGTTTTAACATTTATATCCCAGTATTAAGGTTTCCATTTGACGCTTTCTCGATTAAGATAAAACATGTTGCATTACGTAAATATTTTGTAGAGGTAACTAACCGTAGATTGTTAATAATTGTCATTTATTGATTGTATCAATAATTTACTATGTATCTGTTGCATGTCTAAAACGAATTTCATATTATTTTGCCACTGTGTAAATGTAATATGTGTGTAATTTTGGTCATAAGAAATTAATTCAAGAATTTTCCATGTGTTATTGGACCCAGTTTTCTGGAGGTAAGGTGTCCCCCTTGGTCGCGAGTTCCATAACGCAGTGGATACATATATTTGTTTCACGTTGATCTTCTAGTAAAAATTGTTCTGATCTCTGAGTAGTGAGGTCTAGCTCCCGTGTTTAGTGCAGAGCATGTTAAACATTCCTTGGTTGTTGGAAATCGAAAAGAGTAGTCTTAATGGCTGCTACCCGGACAAAATTAAAATTGAAAACATATACTAGAGTTATTTGAACCTTTTCTCAATTGGTTTGTTAAGAACAGCTGTAGATAGTGCCTAACTAGCTGCAGGTCTACTTAACTTTAGTATTTGAGTCTATTAAAATGAACTCGCACATCGGTTAAAAAAAAAACACCCTTCAAGAAACTGGTTGTACACAGACTCTCTAGAGTCTTCTAAACCAGTATAAAGACGTTAGGTTACCTTAAGTGTTTGTTATTATAGTTATTATTACGTGCTATATTGTCTAAAAATCACATTATCTTTACCTAAGTAATATCATCGTCTAGCATCGCAATGTGAAACTGCCACCTTATTTTGATCATCTAACAAAACAGTCAAATCGCAACTCTCTTGAGTCAGCTATCTGTTCTGATGGAATATGTTAATCTTGATGCTGTGTCTAGTCTACATCTGTAGATATTAATACTTTTCGTCAGTATGGTTCTATTCCATTTCAACATAAATAAAACAACTCAAAATTTAAAAACAGTCCACATATTGTTTACTTTATTAAAAGTCAGATATGTATACACAAATGATGCTCTAAAGCAAACCCAGCCGACAATTGGAACCTGACTTACAGTTAAGGTAAGGCAAGGCAACAAAGAAACTGGAACTTAGTACAATTGCATGCCTTATATGTCGTTGCCAGACCAGTAATTATTGATTCATGAATAGTGTTCCCTTTTATATAAATCAAAAATTAATAAATATTATATATATATATTTAACGAAAAAAGTAAATTACCATCTTTTGTATATGTTTTAACAATACTGTAGAATGACTGTCAAAAAGAGAGCACCTTCGTGGGGTCTAATAGTGAACATGTGCTGGTTTTAGACCCACGGAAGACAGTTCAGTCTCCAAACCCCAAAATGAAAGAGCGCCTGCTACGGTAATCTGGTCTTCACCCTGCAGAAATCGCAGGTTCCAGAAACTTGGCTATTGACAAACTAAAAGCCCTCTATTGATACGGTCTGGCTAATATTGAACGGGTGCTGGAAATAGACCCTCTGAAGACAGGTCAGTTTTACCCTACTAATGACAGGGCTTTGCTACGGTAATCCTGCTAAGCCCGAGAGGAGCCGCAGACATTTGGTTCACGTACTAGGCGGATAAGCCAACGGTGCGAGGTGAGGGATTACGGCCGAACGCCTCTAAGCCAAAAATCCCACCCAAAAGCAGCCCAGCACGAATGCAACGGGAGGCTTCGACATGGTGGGGACCTGGGGGCCACGCTCCAGCCCCCGCCCGGTCAAGCCGCAGAATGAGGTCTCTGCCGTCCGCTGATAAAAGCGGGCGGGAAGCTGCTCGATATTCACCCCATACGGCGATGAGGTATGAAATCATTTGTAGAAGACTTAGTTCTCGGTCGGGTGCCCTAAGCAGTAGATCAGCTACCTCACTGCGAACTGCTGAGATACAACCCTTGACCATGAGATATGTCCGCTCCCTAGGCGGACAACATCTCCGTGCAAGACTAGGCTTGTCACCTGGTCAAATGCACTATTTCGAGAGGAATCACAGGTCGCTGACATTTGGTCCACGTGCTTGGCTGATAAGCTACCATCTGAGGGATTACGGCCGAACGCCTCTAAGCCAGAATCCCGCCCAAAATCTCAGCACCGCTGAGATGGGAGGCTACAACATGGCTGGGGCTTGTGTCCCGGCCCGATCGAGCCGCAGGAATGCACCTGGTAAAATGCACTCCTTCCTCGCTCTTTGCACCTGTCTGCTATCAGTCTTTCCAATGGACGCAGAAGAGATGCAGTTCAGCGGACATTGCACCTCCTGTCCTATGGTGACAAGCTCCCGGGTGGCGGGGAATGCTAAGCGTACCATCACTGCAGATGAGCCGAGAAAATAAAGCGAGCAAAAAGATACCTCACTCATATGCATATGCCAAGTTTCTGGCAGGACGTGACGATCCTGGGAAAAAGTCACTCTGGACTGCCTCTCTTCCGGGATAGTACAAACTAGTACATAGTCCATCATATCATTGCCAAACGCTATAGACACGAGTAGGGAAGACTCGATAGTCCTGCAAGACAACTTCCCAAGAGAGACAACTCTGACCAAAAACAACTGCTGCCTTGCAGTTAGGCTGGGGACAGCCAAAGGCTAAGGAGGGCAACCCTACAGAAACGCCTGTTGAAATCGGATGCACTGAGCCACTGGCTAACAAATTAAATCAGTGCAACGTAAATATCGCTGTAAACAGTGTACGATGAAGAAGAAGAAGAAGAAGTATATGTTTTAATGTTTGAAAGTTGTAATGTAATTTGTGATCAAGATGCTGAGCAGCGCATGAGCTGCAGTGGTCAGCAACCCATGGCTGACTGCTAGCGTCAGGGCCAGCGAAACAGAGCTGCAAAGACCCTTCTACACCTCCACGCGGTGATCCTGGATACAGGCGGCAGCAGAGCAGACTTGCTAAGGAGATGGGATCGAAGAGGGAATGCTAACCCGGTACTCAAAAAATGATTGCTGAAGTCGGATGTGTTGGACCGAAAGGTGCAAATATCGCAGTCAAGGTGTAAACTACGACCCAACGCAATTACGTTCTCTGGACTACATTCTGCTACTTAAGCCCATTCAGTATTTGGTAGTGGGAGATTGAGAATTAACGACGCCAAGCCAATCGCTGGATTGAACAGGACGCAAGTCATTCGAACTACCGGCGTGGTCCCTTTTATGGATATATTTTAATAATCTTTATTACCTTAAAATATCAGCAAACTTAATGGTATGGCAAATACATTTGAATCAGTGTGCATTTACATCTTTGTCTATTTCTACATTTTTTTAAAAATTACATGTACTTAAGTATTTGCGGAGAACCGATGTAACCCGCCATCAGAGAATGCTCATGGGGTTGGGCCAAATTGCAAAGAGGAAGTCACTTTCAGTACTGAACTAAAGCTGGAAAAGGGGAATTGTACCATAAACATGGAAAGATGCTGTACTTAAACCATTACCAAAGAAAGAAACAGATAGAACAGATCCAAATGGATACAGGCCCATCAGTATACTGAGCTGTGTAGGTAAACTGATAAAGCGTATGATAAACACCAGACTAATGTGCGTGGCACCTGGAAGCAAAACATTTATTAATTCCACAGAAAACAGGATTTCGACAACACAGATTCACTGAGGACCAGATCACTTTCATACCACAGGAAATAGAGGATGCTTACCAAGAGAAAAAGTATACAGTAGCAGTTAGACCTAGATTGGAGTACTGTGTACAGGTGTAGAGTCCTTATCATAGAGGGGACATAAACATGCTAGAAAGAATACAAAAAAGATGATAGTGGGATTCCAGAATTACAGTTATGAGGAACGACTCAGAAAAACCGGTCTACAGTGTCTCGAAGAGAGAAGAATTCGTGGTGACTTAATACAGATTTATAAGATGATCAGAGGAATCGATAAATTAGACTATAACAAGTTTTTTAAAAAATACAGCCACCTACAATAACACGAGGGCATAGCTACAAGCTGACTAAAGATAGGACCAGGTTAGATATTAGGAAATATTTTTTTAGTCAGAGAGTGGTGTCTGCTTGGAATGCATTGCCAGGGGAGGTAGTGGAGGCAGGGACAGTTAATGCATTTAAGAATAAACTGGATGCGCATAGCTTTTAGAGCAAGGTGATGTAAATGTTAACTGGTTGTATACAGACTATGCAGGGTCTTCTAAACCAGTATAAAGAAGTTAAGTTAAGTTAAGTTTAGGTGTATCTAGAGAAGGGATTTGACAAGGTGTGGAAAGAGGGACTTAAAGTCAAGCTACGAAGAAGTGAAGTATCTGGAAAAATGTACAGATGGATCAGCCACTACCTCGAAAACAGAACAGCCGGGGTTCAAGTACAAAGGCAGATGATCAAAAAGGTGACACTGGAGAAAGGAGTACTCCAAGGGGGAGTACTGTGACCCACACATTTTTTGGTGTATATAAACAACATCATTGGGAATATACCAAGAAAAGTCCACAGCTCCATGTTCACAGACGATCTGGATATATGGACCTCTGAAAAATGCAGCAGGCCATAACATCGTTGGAGGAGTGGACGAAATCATGGCTGGTCAAAATACATGAAGAAAACACAACATGTACGATATTCTTGCTTTCAAATAAACCACAGAACACCAAAATAAGTCGTAACCGCAAATATCTGCGGCCAAACGACAACCCAAACTACTTGGAAGTCACATTTGATCGGCGCATGACATGGAAAAGTCAGATTGAGAGAAATCAAATTCAGCAGACCACCCAATGCATCAGAGACTAAATAGATTTCGAAAATGGAAACTAAAGCAGAGAAACTTTGCAGAAATAGCCAAAGCAATAATGAGCGAAGACCCTATGAACACCATAGCAACACCAACGCCCATCCCTACTGTACGCAAACCCACATGGAAGCAGCATATCATTCCGGAGGTGGTTGAAAATATACCAGGTATTGGAAACAAGAACAGCCAGACTGTAAAAGAAAGAAAATACATAACCATGAGGCACATAGCGATAAACTACCCAAGCTTGGACTGGACTCATGCATACACCGACGGTTCTGTAACAAACACAACACAGAATGGAGGGGCAGGGGTATTCCTGAGCCTAACAAATGGTAGAAAAATAACACTGTCAGTGGCAACTGGAAAATTCTCAAGCATTTTCAGAGCGGAGGCATAGGTACGGAAGGCTGCAGTAGAAGCAATGCTGACATGTGAAAGTAATGACAGCCAGATAGTCTTGTTTACAGATGCCCTGGCCATGGTTTTAGCACTAAAAAGCCAGAAAAATACTGAACTTAATGATTTAAGAGCAGTTCTCTGTCAACTATGCCAGCAGTCCGCACCAAAAACAGTAGTGGTACAGTGGGTTCCATCCCACTGTAACATCTAAGGCAACGAGGAGGCAGACAGACTGGTAAAAGAAGGTGCAAGACTACCACAACCAAATTCTAGTGTGACCTATGAAGTGTCCGAAAGGTTTATTAGGGCCAGATACATGGCCAAATGGGAAACAGAACATACTGGCTACATAATAAATGAAGCCTATTACCAGTTGAACAGAAAAGTGCAGGTCGTGATCTTCAGACTCCGCACAGGCCACAACAGACTGAGGTATTACCTATTCAATAAACTGTAGATCGGTGGCACTGACGAATGCACCTGTGGTACAGGGAAAATGACGCTGAGCATCTGCGCAAAATTGCCCGACATACGAGGACCAGAGAAAGCACATGTGGCCATCACCAGTGGCAACACTAGAAAAGCTCTATGGCAGTGTCGACAACCTCAGGATGACAGCTGCTTTCTTCGAACACATTTAAGTTGACGTCTGACAGCGTACGAAGAAGAAGAAGACGCAGAAGAATAAGAAGAAGAAGAAGAAGAAGTTTTGGTAATAGAGTGGTGAATGCTTGGAATGCAGTGGTACATGAAGTTGTGGAGCCATTTAAGCATAAATTGAATTCGCATAGCTTTTAAAGCAAGGAAATGTAACGGACTGTTTACAGACTCTCCATAGTCTTCTAAACCAGTATAAAAGCATTACGTTAAGTTATATGCATACACTTTGCAGGAGATTCTATAGAAAAATAAATGGAATTTTCACTACTTGAAATAAACATTTTTTTTTCTTACAAAAAAGTCCCTGTTTGATTAGAGCCCCTATCTTATTTGCATTTGACATTACTAAACTATCCGTTTTTTATACTTCATTAACTTGATTATTTTCACTTTTACTTGTTGTTGCCCTTCAGAAAAAAAACAAAACATTTCGTACATTTATTTAAAATATAAGATTGTAATTAACATCGCAAATAGCCATGACATAAAATAATTTGGCCTGCAATTGTTTCGGTTCGAAACTATAAAGGTGAAGGTCCATTTAAACATAATATATTTTAAACATAAACTAATGTTTCAATTGCATTCAGTAAATGATGTGCCAGCTTGTTAATACTGTACATATTGTATGTCTGTTGACGTATATATTTGTTATTTAACATCATTCTTATAAACTTCATCCGTGGACAAGTTTGGGGGACCGCAGATGAATTGCGATTGCTTACATTATGATTATGTTTAGATTTAAATATAATGTTGCATAGACTAAACATACAAAGGAGTCGACGACAATACCGATAATTATTATATGTTTTATAAAATGGCAAAACAAACTAAAGTGACAGAGACAAAGTGCACATATCGGCATTGAGACAACCAGATATAGTTCGGACATACGAGACGTCAAAAACAAATATCAATGCTTAATGGTGAAAAGCATGGAGAAGTTCAGTGGAGAAAACCCTCAATAGAAAATAAAAACATCATGGGAATGTCATATATCCAGTATACAAACATCAAATGCAAATTTGACAGTAGAAATAGTCATACAACATTAATAAGAGAAACCGAATAAAAGGTCAGAAAAAAGGAAGTCCAAGAACAACTCGGAAAATGTACAAACAGATAATTATGTGCGAAGGTGTACGAGACAGAACTATGACAAGTACACACATTGTAATACTTGGACATCCACATAAGATCTGATGGGAAATGCACTTATGAAATAGAGAACAGAATACATATATTCCGCGTCTCTTATCCTTTATTCCTACATCTTTCGGTCAACTTCTGTTTCTATATTGCTTTTCTCTATCTCACTATATCTATATTTCTCTCTCTATGTCTATCTTTCTTTTTCTATGTCTCTCTCTTTCTACCTCTCTCTCTTTATCGCTCTCTTTCTCTCTCACTCTCTCTATCTAGATTTGTCTGTCTGTATGTCTCTCTCGCTCTCTCTATCTCTCTCTCTCTCTCCCTCCCTCTCCCTCTCTTTATGCCAGTGGTTGGTTCAGATTTAAACCTCATTGTTGTCTGATGTCCATACATGCCCACCACTCGCACCAAACAGAATAGCCCATTAACAATTGGCCCTCCAGCAACAATAGTACTACTGCTACTACTACCACTACTACTACCTGTTCTACTACAATTACTTTCTCCCTTACTAACACTAAAACTGGTCAGTAGTCGCCTACACACCCGCCCTCATAGCCTCCCAGGCACCAGGCCGTGCACAAATTCACATGGCTGTGTTACCTGCCCTCATGTCATCCTTTCTCGCTCCATTACCTTTCCTAAGGCTGAATTCTTCATCAAAGAGGGGTTCACATACAAATCTCGTAACCTCATCTTTTCCATCATCTGCCGCCAGTGTGGTATGACTTACATTGGGGAAACTGGTATGGAACTACGGGAGCGTTTCCGCCAACACCTCAACGACATCCGCAACCGCACTGGTTCCCCAATTGCCAGCCACTTCAATAGTCCTGAGCATCGGGGTATGGCTGACATCAGTGTCACTGGTCTAGTTTCGTGCTTCTCTGACGATCGTCATCGATTCGCCCTTGAGAACAGACTTATCTCGAGTATGGGCTGTCTCCAACCACATGGTATTAATATCTTCTATACGTTTTCTCAAACCCTCTCTCTGGTTCCCATCTATTTGTCTTCCTCCCCCCCCCCCCCCGCCTCCCCCATTCTTCCATCAGTTCTCTTCCCCCCTCTCTTATATCAATATCACGCCCTCCCGGCTTATATTGCCTTCTCATTGTTCTACTATCTGGACCACTATTTGGCCACGCTTGGCTTATCAGGCAAATTTCGCCACTGTTTGTTTGACCGCTCCTATTTCAGTTTCTATCGAGTACTTGGCATAACCGGTCGCTTAGACAGAAAGCGTCTCCTACCTGAAACAGATGAGTTGACCCTTTTTTTCTTATATGTTGATTTGTTAGTTCAGTGTTGTTGTCCCTGATGAAGCCCTATTGATCGTAACGTAGGTTTTGTTTGTGTTCTCGTCTCGGTGCGGTATCTGACCATACCCATTTTTAAATTTTGATTAAGCTCAACCTTAATCAACTTTTACTAGTTTTTGTTCATGTTTTTTTCCCATAACACTAAAACTACTACCTCTACTACTTTCCGTATCACTATTACCGCCACACTACTACTACTACTAGTACTACTACTACTACTACTACTACTACTACTACTACTACTACTACTACTACAGCTACTAGTACTACCATTACACATAACCCTACTTCTTCTACTACTAACGCTACCACTACTACTACTACTTACATTACTACTACTTCTTTTACTATCACTATTACACCTATACTACTGCTACTACTACTGCTACTACTACACCAAACACTACTGTTTACCACTACTACCACTACTACTATCACTATTACAACTTCCAGTACCGAGAAACATGACGCTATGCCAGTCAGGCACAACATTCTTTACAGGACGTCGCATGAAGGTCAATACATTGACCAATACCATAATTTCTCATCCATGTAGCGTTCGTTAAAAACAGGCTGTGTTCAAGGCAGCCTCGCTGACGAGATATGGGTCGATGTGTTAGCCTTAGTAATCAGCTTCACGCAAATGAAGCCAATCGTAGCACAACCGCCTTGATGACCGCAGTCCACCTTCACCAGCTTCCTAGGTATGCAAGGAAAGCTACTACATCCCGTCATTTAATGCCATTTCAGGGCTCGTAAAAGAGCAAATGTACATATTGTGGTCATTAAACAACAACAACAACACGTACTACTACAACTCAATATACTATGACTATTAATACACCTGCACATACACAAACTTTTACCATTACTACTACTACTACTAATACCACTATCACTCCCACTACTACTATTAACACTACTACTACCGCTACAACGTCCATCACTACTACTGTCACTACTACTACTGCTACTACTACTACTACTACTACTACCATTACTACTCCTACAACTACTGCTACAAATATAATTGCAAATACAATTAGACAATTTTTAAATTAAGGACACTACAATTCTACTACGACTACTGCTACAACTACTACTACTACTTTTACTGCTACTACTACTTTTACTGCTACTACTACTACTACTGCTACGGCTGATATTTCTACTACTACTAAAACGACCACTACTACTACTAAAACGACCATTACTACTACTACTAATACTAGTACTACTACTGATACTACTACTACCAATACAATTGCTAGTAAAACTATACACTTTTTTCCATTAAGGACACTACACTTTTACTACTAAGAGTACTACTACTACTACTACTACTACTATTACTACTACTACTACTAGTACTTCTACTACTACTACTAATATAACTACCACTGATACTATTAATACTACTTCTACTCCTACAACTTCCATCACTACTACTGCCACTATAATTAATACTACAACTACTACTGCTACGGCCGCTACTTCTATTACTACTAAAACGACTACTACCACTACTACTACTACTAATACTGCTAATACTACTGCTACAGCACCAACATCAAGAACTACTACTGCTACTACCACTACTAATGCCACTACAACTAATACTATTCATACTACTACTAATATTACTACTACTACTAATACCACTATCACTACCACTTGTGATTGGACTGGACAGTTTGAACTGTTGACTGGACTCGAAAAGGTTACACTGTTTGCTAGACTATTGGTTAACCCTTTTCAGTCTAATGAACAGTTTAACATATTCCAGTTCAGCCGAAAGCATAATCCTTTTTCAGTCCAGGGAGCAGTTTAACACTTTCCAGACAACACATATATTTATATATAACTAGAACAGACATCAGCTAATGATGATAATGTTGATGATTTGTGTTAATGTGTGTGTGTGTGTGTGTGTGTATTTGGGCATGCGTTTCGTTTTATGAGAACTAAAATAAAATATAACAGAACAAAACACTTCCCTAACTATAACTCACTGCACAATGCAAACACCATACATATGTATGAAAGAACACCGTCAATAATTGTTTAATGCCGTGACAACATACTTTGTATATTTTCTACTACTCATAATTATACTGTTACTACCACTACATATAACACTATTATTTCCACTACTAACAATAACACTGCTACTTACAATACTACTGCTTCTTTTACAATCACTATTACCACTACACTACCGGTACTACTACTACTACTACACCAAACACTACTTTTTAACACTACTACCACTACTACTATCAATATTACAACTTCCAGTACCGGGAAACATTGACGCTAGGCCAGTCAGGCACAACATTCTTTACAGGACGTCGCGTCATGGTCAATACACTGACTAATACCATAATTTCTCATCCATGTAGCGTTCATTAAAAACAGGCTGTGTTCAAGGCAGCCTCGCTGACGAGATATGGGTCAATGTGATACCCTTAGTAATCAGCGCCACGCGAATGAAGCCAAGCAAAACACAACCGCCTTGATGACCTCATACCACCTACACCAGCTTCCTCGGTATGCAAGAAGAGCTACTACATCCCGTCATTTAATGCCATTTCAGGCCTCGTAAAAGAGTAAATGTACATATGGTGGGCATTGAACAACAACACGTACTACTACTACAACTCAATATACTACGACTATTAATACACCTGCACATACCAAAACTTTTACCATTACTACTACTACTACTACTACTACCGCTACGGCCACTATTTCTACTACTACGAAAACGACCACTACTCCTACTAAAACGACCACTACTACTACTACTACTACTTCTTCTACGACCAATGCAATTGCCAATAAAACGATTCACTTTTTCCATTATTGACACTACACATCTGCAACTAAGACTACTACGACTACTACTACTACTAGTACTACTACTACTATTACTACTACTACTAATACTACTACTATAACTACCACTACTACTATTAATACTACTTCTTCTACTACAACTTCCATCACTACTACTGCCACTACAACTAATACTATTAATACTACTACTAATATTACTATTACTACTAATACCACTATCACTACCACTTTTGATTGGGCTGGACAGTTTGAACTGTTGACTGGACTCGAAAAAGTTACACTGTTTGCTAGACTATTGATTAACCCTTTTCAGTCCAATGAAAAGTTTAACATTTTCCAGTTCAGCCGAAAGCATAATCCTTTTTCAGTCCAGGGAGCAGTTTAACACTTTCTAGACACCACATATATTTATATATAACTATAATAAATATCAGCTAATGATGATAATGTTGATGACTTGTGTTAATGTGTGTGTGTGTGTTGTGTGTGTGTATTTGGGCATGCGTTTCGTTTTATGAGAACTAAAATAAAATAAAACAGAACAAAACAAAACACTTCCCTAACTATAACTCACTGCACCATGCAAACACCATACATATGTATGAAAGAACACCGCCAATAATTTTTGAATGCCGTGACAACATACTTTGTATATGTTCTCCTACTCATAATTAAAATAAGCGCAATCTGGACAGACACATAGGTGTTCTCTCTATTTCAGCTGCGCACTGAAAGTTCAAGTATTATAATTTCCTCCAGAATACCCTCCATCTCCACCCTATTACCCATGCCCTCTTTGTTCATTAAGAATAACAAATCAAAATCTTGCGGTAAGTGTGGTAACACATTATTTGATTGAATGTAATAATTTAGAGAATTCCAAAAACGATGATACTACGATGATGCGTTAACACACTCACTCAAGAGTGCATATTGAGGCCCACTGGTAAACCATACAATGAATACTATATTAAGGGTGCTGTTTAAAATACCAGTTATTTGATTGTGTGTGTAGTAATATAGGTTAGGGACATATGACTTTAAAATACAGATACCAACTATAACATAGTAACCACATGGAACAGGTGCAGTGACTGGAAAATCATTAAACACTTGCTGTAGTGTACGTTAGAGAATGCTGAAACTAAACAGTCGGTATTCAAAACAAATGAAACAATGCAGTGAATCCACAAGGAACATTTACTAACGAATCTAAAGTATCAAGTAGCAGTCAGCAAAATACATAGATAAAACATTAATCGGAATACATTAATGGTCTCGTGTTTTGGATATCGATCTTTATCAATGCTAACACGTGTTAACATCTGAGGTGAAGTTTACTTGTTTTAAAAAAAATGGCGGTTACAGTTAAAAATGCGGTTAAAGTGCATAGCTGCAACAATGGTAAGGGATATTTCTTCTCAACCCAGTAAATCTTCCAAGTACAGCTCAGCTCAATAAATCTTCCAGGTATACATCAATCAATCCAGTCTTCCTGGTGTACCTCACACCAACAAATATTTCAGGTATAGCTCATCCCAACAGATCATCCAAGTGTACATCAGACCAATAACTCGTCCAGGTATAACTGAACTCAACCAGTCATTCAGGTGCGCCGCAGACCAACAAATTGTCCAGATATATCTCATCCCAACCAAATCTTCTAGTTCGATTATTTCTACAATGATGATTATAAACATTTGCCTACGTTGCTTGAATCTTCCGTGACGTTGTGACATGTAAGTATTCACTTGTCCTTATCAAGGTGTGTCACAGACAGTTTGTTCACGATATTGCGATGTAGCATATGCTGATGTTTTCTTTAAAGATTTCATGTTTTTGATTACGAATGTGACAATCTAGTAGAAAGTATGTGACATATATATAGTTTGTTGATGCTTCATTAGTTATTGTGACATGTCATGTTTTGTAATCACATAGTGCCAGTTTTTGTATTTGTATTGAACTATATAATCTTAGTATCATAAAAATACTATAGACAGGTGCAATTGATAGTGTTCTTTTAGAAGTACACGAGAAAAAAACAAAAAACTACATATTTTAATCTGAATGCCAATGTTTTGTTCAATAAAAAATAATTAGTTCTTGTTTTATTGTAAGCAGTTTTACTCAAGATATATTTAAAAAAAAAAAATAATAAGTACAAGAAGAACGTATAGAATAGGACAGGTAGTATTTGTCAGGTTAGATGTTAATTGTCCAACACTGTTTTTGTTTACACTGATAAACTGATAACAGCACTACTTCATGCTGGCGCCTGCAATATAAGAAATCTGAGAAATCTAAATCAATGTAAGAACAGTATAATACGATCACATTTGTTTCGACGTGTCGTTTTGTTAGTGTTCTGATGGAAAAAAAAATGTGTCAATCTTACACGTGTGCCATCCAGTATTCGTGCTAGCTTGGATTGCACTTTCGCATATATTCGGTTACAGTGGTAGGATCTCAAAAGAATATAAATAATTTCGGTCTTTTCAAATGCATTTATTATATGTGACAGTTTATACTTGGGATTGACGACAATTGCTCATATCTAATCAATTAACATTACAATAGCAGGTTGAATGTTATCACCACGTAACTACATTGATATTACATGATTATTACATCAATAGCTGACTAAATACAATCGTCAGACACCAACTACATGTCTACAGGATGACGATAAATACGATACAATCTTCAGAGATTACACACTACGAATTGCACATAAATTATAACAAATTGTTCTAAAAACCTTTGCTGCTTTTTGTGATTACCGTTTATTGGGTTTAAGTATTTCCAATCGGTACAGTTATGTTCATGCACCTATTTTCTCACAGTTCCACACAATTTATTTTTTTGTTAAACGATACATGCCATATAATGTCATAGGGTTGTGTAGTACTCACATTAGGTGGAAAGAAAATTTGATCACCTAAACTCGTTTTTAATATATGATCTTTGGGTTTAATGATGGTTAATTTGTTTTACTGCATAAAATATGTTATTTACGCAATTATAAATAGTAATGCTTGAGGAACTTTCAACGGGATATTAGACAAGTTAAAACCATGATACATAGTTAAGTTGGAGGTAAGACATAGCAGTATAGATCAAAATAACAGCACATTATCACATATGTTAGATACATACATGTTCGTGTGATGGCAAACCGTAACACAACACAAGTCATTCTAAACTTGCCCGGTCTGGTTACAGATGATCAGTACATTGCTATTCTGACCTCTGGCGCCGTCGTGTGGTCAATCTTCTCATTAATCGGTATAATTTCAAACATCATTAACATCGGAACGTTTGTTGCCATGGGACTCAGTGACGGCGTCACTGTTTCTTTTCTAGCATTGTCTGTTTTCGACCTGATTTATCTAATTACATCATTTTGTTTTGGAATTTCTGCATCGTTTAGCGTTATTGAGATGGCGTCCTTGAAACAGTTTTCAGTACAACCATACGGTATATGGATATTTGCAGGAAATATTACCATTCTCATTAACGTAACTAATGTACTGACCACAACCTTCCTAGCACTTGCTCGCTGTATGTGTGTCGCTAAACCTCTTCATTTTAAGAACTCTTTTACTCGAAAAAAAACACTTTTCTTCATTATTGCCTTCGCCATTTTTTCGGTGGCTATCTATACACCAGTCCTTGCCCACATGGGGATGGTACCGAAGGAAGACAAACAGACCAACACTTCTAGGCTAAGTTTGTGGACATCTTCCGACAGAGAGGCCATCAAAGACATTGTGTGGGTAGTTATAGACATGATATTTCCTGTCTCCACACAATTCATTATCTTAGTATGTATCCTGATCATGGCCGATAGCCTCCGCGCAGCTTCCAGGTTCAGGCAGACTTCAGTGCAGATAACAGGGTCAGTATGTGATAAGAAGAGTAGACATATCGTTATCACTGGTAACAAGAAGAAGACGAACACATCTTCGGCTATTTCCTCAGACAGACTCGTAGGTAAGGAGCTTCGTGTTGTACAGCAGGTCACACTGATATCTCTCGTGTATATCATATGTAACACTCCAAAGATCCTGATCAGTACTATCGGCAACATCGAACCTGAATTTACTATCGGTGGCCGCTTCAATAATTTATATTTGACAGCTCATGGATTCAGAAAGCATTTTGAGATTTTTAACGCAGCAATTAATACAATAATTTATTACAAATACAATACAAAATTTAAAACAGCATTATTATCAACTAAAGAAAGCATTCTAAGAAAGATAGTGCCTTTCGAAAGGACATTTAGTAATCCTACATAGCTTTAAATGACGTTCCGGAGTTTAGTTATCATATTAGTCGATGAGAGAAAACGTCAGCTGCCAACTGCATAACTAGTTCACGTAGTCTGATAAAGCACAATTACACAACTACTAATTAACCTTGATCCAAACGATTCAGTTTAGAAGTGGCGGTATTTAATTTTGTTTTGTTCATAAGATCCGACTTAACTGAACTACGAGAATGTCCAGAAGTTCTCAGTCTCTGTCATTAAATATCGAAAGTTGTAGATACTGACTGTTCCTATAGCTCGGTTATATACAATCTCTCGTGTGGGCCACCCAGCTCGTAACTGTTATAACGTTTTGTTGCGTGTGAATTGGTGCTTCAGCTATCGTGGTGTCATTATTAAGCAAGCGATCATTGTCGCTTGAAAATGTCATTCCAATCCATATCTAGATTGACCAGAATGTGTATTGATAAAGCAATATTTACAGCACATTAGTTATTCTCAGTTGCCACTTGACAACGGTAAAAAGACGGAAACTAACTTGGGACGGCCACGTATCGATATCAAACGGTCTTGCAAATACTACCATGCACATGAAGGTGCACGGCGGACGGAAGACGAAGAGTTCGTCCCCAGAGAACGTGGCAGGTCAACATAAAATAATGGACCAATCTTCTATTATAGTAGACACAGGCAGCTGCAGTTGACTGAGAGGGGTGACGTGATGCCGTCTGCATGGATACCCCAACTACCTCACTGGTTACAGAAGCATCTGACCTAACATTGTTGTCTGCATGGATACCCCAACTACCTCACTGGTTACATGAGGACCTGACCTGCAATTGTTGTCTGCATGGATGCCCCAACTACCTGACTGGTTACATGAGGACCTGACCTGCAATTGTTGTCTGCATGGATGCACCAACGACCTCACTGGTTACATAAGGACCTGACCTGAAATTATTGTCTGCATGGATGCACCAACGACCTCACTAGTTACATGAGGACCTGACCTAAAATTGGTGTCTGCATGGATGCACCAAGGACTTCACTGGTTACAGAAGGACCTGACCTGAAATGATTGTCTGCATGGATGCACCAACGACCTCACTGGTTACATGAGGACCTGACCTGCAATTAGTTATCCTCAACCTTTTCATAGAAAGTATTTTACATTCACACTAACCGATGGATGCTTTATGGATCTACAGTTGCTATCCACTAATGCATAATCCATCCAGTATGTACCATCAGAAACATGAAGTAGGAGACTTACCGATGACCACAATTGCTAAAGAGCAGTGATATGTCGTTTTATACATCCGAGGTCGTTGCTTTCATCTCCATGCTCATCCTGGAGTACGTTGTTATATAGTACTCACCATGATCATCTTCAAGACGGCCACTTATTTTAACAGACCGACCATCGAAGATTAAATATTTAAATCCGTGTGAAGATATGCGTGAGTGACTATCCGCAGTGATATCAATTATCAATTGGTTAACCCCGAACTTCGCTTGCCCGGTGAAGTATTCTTGTGTGATATATGTAGAAATACATTCATGACAACATTTGGCTTGGCTTGGTTTGGCTTGGCTTCGTTCGTTCTCAATCTTCCGCTACCAAACCCTAAAAGGGTTTAAGTAGCAGAATGTAGTCCAGAGAACGGAATGCGTTGTGTCATAGTTTACAGCTTGACTGCGATATTTGCACATTTCGGTTCAACATATCCGACTTTAGCAAGCATATTTTGAGTACCGGGTTAGCATTCCCTCTTCGATCCCTTCTCCTTAGCCAAGCTGCCCTGCTGCAGCCTGTTATCCAGGATCACCGCATGGCGGTGTAGAAGTGTCTTGGCAGCTCTGTTTCGCTGGCCCTGACGCTAGCAGTCAGCTATGGGTCGCTGACCACTTCAGTTCATGCGCTGCTAAGCATCTTGATCCCAAGACAACATTTAACGCAGTGGTTTATATTTTAATTTAATCTCATCATCTAAACAAGAACTTGGAGGCAAATCTAAGTGTCTTCGCCACCATAACCATGAATGTATCACAGTATACGCAATATATTTGGCAGCGCTATGAATTATATCATAAATGAATAAATTAGTATACGTATATTTTTGTATGCATTTTAAACATCAGTTTATAAATATATCACGGTGTACAGCTGCGTGAATTGCTGTACACAAGATGTACAGCGATACTGGTTCATTTCACATTCCTTCTCTTATGTTCTGGTTTTTAAAAAAAAATTTTGATCAATTGAAACACGAGTTACTCACACTTCTATTATTCTATTTTAGAAAATATATAATAAGTATATCATTCACAATTAAAAGAACAGATCATACTTGGAGGGCATGCGAGACATGTGCTAGTGGTTAGATGCGTAAGCCCATGAGTGGGAGAGTCTTCACCCCATAGGGAAAGGTAAGACGATTTTAGAATATGGTTGGTGGAAAAAATCTGGATATTCTGCGTACCTTCCTGGCCCAAACAAAACTCTAAAAGTGTGTGGAAAAAGGACAACAAAACGATGCTGAAACATCAAAACTAGTATCAGCACAGAGGGAACAACACCTGGTGTACGATCTCGTGTCTTTCTTTAGCGTCACCATTATTGGGATACATATTGATTTTATTATAATTTTATCACATTTCAAATTGGGAAATGTGTGATTTCAGAGCGTCTTATTGATCTGATGTATTTTTATATAGTTCAATATTTCAATCATTGCCTTCATCCATTCCTTGAGTCCTTCATGTAAGGGAATACAACGTTTGTGCACGTTATTAACATACTTTATTCATTCTTGTTTTGAAAAGTAATCGTAACATGTTGTACTTCGAAACATCTTTCAGGAAATTAACAAGATGCCATACATTTATATTGTCGCATTAAGATTATCTTTTCTGGTTCTTAAATTATGATTTTCACTAAAGACATACAACTATTTAATACCACGAGATCCATTGATTGTTCTTTATATGTAATTTCTTGCCAAATAAATACTTACAATGTTGACCTTATTTTTGCTCTTCTTTCTCTTTTATGTAAACATACATGTTTGACGCCTAAGCCTACATTTTATCACGCGTATTGTGCTGAACAAATGTTTGTAAGTATATCCTGAGCAATGAGAAGTAGTTTTACAAAATGGTAATATAATTACTGCCCTTTTTTGAGTCGTGTTTCATCTGCAATTGTTAGCAATTATTATCTTTACTTCTATACACATGAATGTTAATACAAATAATACAAGACAAGTTAAAAAATGTGCAACGTGTAAATGCAATGAACAATTGTTGAGTTGTATTATCAACATTTGTTACAGTGTCAATCCATAGTACACGTTCGTAGTGTCAGCATTTGCCGGTATACAAGCTACTTCGAGTAAGTAACTGTATAATTACATGGAAACAACTCGTGAAAGGAACAACATAACCATTCAAGCGTCAAGTTTGAAACAACTTAACCAAATATTTTGAGGAGATAATTAGTATATATATTTATATATATATATATATATATATATATATATATATATATATATATATATATATATATATATATATCATCATCATGTAGCACGTCCTTTGAAGAACGTTGCTCCCATCCCATTATGTCTAAAAGAAACTCGTTCTCTTGACAAAGCTCCAGCCTCCGCCACAGTCGTACTCTGACATTCCTGGATATCTTGGTGCCATCGTCTTCTTGGCCTATTCTTCCTCTTTTGCCTGGCACCATACCTTCCATCACCGTTCTCTCAAGAATATATATATATATATATGTGTATATATTGACGTGCGTATTGCTAAGCTAAAATACATAATTCTACGTTTATAAAAAAAAAAATATTTCATATTCATAGGTCATAAGGTGAAATGCATAGAAACTTGATGTAAGTTGCACTACTTGAACAATCGGCAATAGCATGTTCAGTGACAGTTTTAGCCGTACATGTCTTTCCGATCGTGAATTTTGGCGTTTTCATATACACACAAATTGAGAAATGCAGCTTATGTAGTGGTAAAATGTTAATATTTTCCCTGTGTAATAAACTGAAACCAATGCTCACAAAAAGTCTTAAAGCATACAGCTAAGACAAAGTGACAGGATTTCGCTAAAGCTCTCTTGTATGTGTTAGTTTCAAATATTCCAACCGCATTCATACCTTTATAAAAAGGAGGGAGTAGAAACCATGTGATTACTACAACGACTCATTTGTGAAATGTTTTTTTTTCCATTTATCTACAATCAGATAAATGCAGGAATATGTGTTTTCTAGTTGCTAAGCTCGGTCATCCTGACCAACACATAGCCGCAGCTACTGATCTTGCGGTAGGCACCATTATATCTCCCCGTGTCTAGGTTTGATACATTCATCATTGCTACCTGGTTCACTTGATCACATGAATCTGAAAGAGGATTACTCATAAAAGTAAAGATCCGTCACGCCATGTGGCACATAGGACATCACGGCACTCAGTGAATGATGTGGTCAGCCTCACGTAGCCGTCTTTACTTCCGAACTGGTCCGGTACCCATTTGAAGCTGGGTCGACTCGGGAGCCATTGTGGTTTGAAAAATGAACCCAGGATAAACCAGGATGCGAAGCCAGAGCGCTATCCTCTGCGCTACGCGGCTTCCACGGATTACTTATCATACTTCCCAAACCTGAATGATCCATATAAGTTCTTAGACAATCTTGATTAGTGTTTATATGTTTGTTCGCTGCTTCGTTAGTGTGAAATATGTACATCAGTCTTGTAAGATGGTTTCATAACATTTGAGTAAAGTTATGGTACATGGGCCTATGAATGCGAGAAAATAGCGCCCATCTCAGTGCAGCGATTTGTGCACTCATGGAAGAAAAAACGGATGCTTAATGTTTAGCTTATATGTTAAAGCCTACAATGCGGTAAGGAAGACTAACGACTGGTCAGACAAAACAAACTGATCAGACATGTTGGTCAGCGCCAGTTAAAATATACTGGCCAAGACCCACACCTCGACATACTCGCAGTCTTCCATGGCAGTCTAGCTAACGAGGTAGAGGACTGATGTAGTAGTGAGCGACACGCATATGAAGCCAACCATAGCACACCCGTCTGGGAGACCCTGGTCCACCTTCACTAGCACGGGATGTGATGACAGCTACTGCAGCACGCCATTTAACGTCCTTTAACGCGCACACAAATGTACACCTACTCATGTGGACATTCACACCAAAAACAACAAGGTTCCACTGCATTTTTTGTAAATAACGTTTTGACTGTCAAAGATTTGTCGGATAGGTCTGCAGGGGAAACGATGCTGTCATGTCAATAATGTGTCTAATTTTGTATCAATATTAACGTAATTTGCTCCGTAAAATACATCACCATTATTGCTTGTTTACATCATATTTCAGGAAAGAAGACTAACGTCTTGTCAGGCAAAAAATACTAATCAGACATGTTAGTCAGGTTCAGGAAAAACATACTGACCAAGACCCTCACCTAGGCTTCATAGTAGCCCTCACCGAATACACGATATTTTCATGGCAGCCTGGCTTATGAGATGAGGCATGGTAGTAGTGAGTGATAAGCAGATAAAGCCAAGCATGGAGGACCTCGGTCTGCCTTCATCAGCACGCTAAGGATGTGAGGAAAGCTACTGCAACTTGCCACTTAACGTCCTTTTCAGGGCGCACACAAGAGAATACCCATTGCGGGTATTTGCAAACAACAAACAACAACGTCATATTTCCATTTGTATGATCTTGATTATAAAAAAAAATTGTCAGCTCAAAGTAAGTAATGGAAACTGGATCACTCATTTAAAAAAACATGTTTTAGTTATTCTCTTATACTATGTTTCCATTTGAGCGCATGGGCTGCAGTGGCCAGTGACCCATAGCTGACTGCTAGCGTCAAGGCCAGCGAACCAAAGCTGCCAAGACCCTTCTACACCTCCACGCGGTGATCCTGGATAACATTTTGCAGCAGGGCAGACTGGCTAAGGAAATGGGATCGAAGAGGGAATGCTAACTCGGAACTCAAAACGTGCTTGCTGAATTCGGATGTGTTGGACTGAAACGTGCAAATATCGCAGTCAAGCTGTAAACTACGACACAACGCATTCGGTTTACTGGACTACATTCTTCTACTTAATCCCTTTCAGGGTTTGGTAGCGGGAGATTGAGAATGAACGAAACCAAAGCCAAGCCGTGTTGCCATTCTTGTTTTCTTTGCGAAGTTTGCACATTGTACGATTTCTCACATCTTCATGTTTTTAATCGTGATTTGTTCATATATCTCTATCCACTTTATTCCTTCATATTTGGCTTTTAATTTTTGTTGGTCTGTTCCATTTGCCTCAATATTTCATCTACGTGTAACACACATTTTCATCTGCTTAATCAAAATGACCTGATGTACTTTGTCTATTCATTATACATATACTTTTGATATTGTATTGCTAGTTTGAAAATGAATATGACTTAACCACACACAGGCAAAACGTTGTATCATAATTAGAAACAAAGCCCAAAGAGCAATTGATGATATGGTTTATTCTCTGTGCTGGCGATCATATGTGTGCGTGGTAATTCTTCATTGTATTGCGGGAGTGTGGCTGTTATTGTTTTCAATAGCAATTAAATTACAAATGGAAATAACAAGCAAAGAAATGTGAGCGGGTAAGGTAAGTATAAAGAAAGAAAATGAATTCTGAAAACCAAATTAACAAAAATAAGTACACTTTATTGCAAATAATTTTCTTTGTCATTATTTGCACTCAAATAAAGACTAATCCCATTACAGCATGCACACTTTTTACACTAGAAATGTTATTTCATCGATTATCCGTTTCACAATTTCCACTTGAACTGCAGTTTAAATTATTTTTTGTGAATGGGGATATATATATTACCATTTTCTGCAGTTTGATCGAGAGAATCTCTTTTCAAAACGGACTTCGACAAATGACAAAATAAAACGTTGTACTCCTGCGTACATCGAAAGTATGTTCACAAAACAGGCTTCAAATGAAATATATCTTTTTGGTAAATGTTTTCTGAAAACTAAACACTACTATAGCACCATAGTCATCATTGCGCTCGATACAGTCCCACGGCGTCTATTACGTGTATGGATTCCTGCAGAAAACAATTATCCTGGTCGCGTGTGTAACCATTCATGCACCACCTTCTGGACCCCTTCCTCTGTCCTGAAAGCCTTTTCTCACAATGCCTCTCTTAGTCGTCCAAAGACGTGAAAATGACTTGGAGCTAGCTCTGGAGAGTACGGTGGCTGTGGTAGATATTGAATGTAACGGTTCGTCGATGGCTTTTGCCGATTCACGGGCAATGTTGTTCTTTTAATTTTTTTTAATTTGCGTTCGCCTATTTCTCCATTCACCTAGGAGGTGTGCGTTGCACTTTGGTTTTTATTTTGAGCCTGTCGGCCCAGTGCATCCGGCTTCGGCATTCATTTTATGTAAAGCTCTGCTTCCTTCTACATTTTCTAAGGGTTTGCTTCCCCGGGGTAAGGGTCGATACTGTGATGGCACGTTTGGGTTGTTAACCGTGCCACTTAACCACTTGCCTACGCCGTCCCCGCACGGGCAGTAAGAGGTCGAGTTTTGTCAGGTTACAAAAGGACACCTTTACTCAGAAGCCTACACCGTTTTTGTTTGATCGCGGGTCAAAGTTGATTCATGAGAAGATCCGTATACATGCCGCTAGTGACAGTGTTCCCCCTGGACATGTAGTAGTCTAAAATAACGGCTCGTGTATCCCAAAAGAGGGTCATCATAACCGTCACTGTTGATTGCTGCGTGCGAAAAGTGGACGGTATCGATGAGAACAGATGACCATTCCTTGCTTCCTCTCTTCGTTTTAGGCTCGTAGAAAGAACCGGGTTTGTTGTTGTTCTTCGCCTTATTTCACTATTCCTAAAGGAGGTGTGCGTTGCACTGTGGTTTTTATTTTGTGCCTGTTGTCCCAGTGCATCCGCCTTCAGCATGCATTTTATGTAAGGGTGTGCCTCCTCCTGCATTTTCTAACTGTCTCTTTTCCCGGGGTAACGGCCGGTGATGTGATGGGGATCGGACCCAGCACCTTCGAACCGGGTTTAATCTGCAGTAACACATCTTGCTAGTAAAACATCACATTCTGGTTCAAAGCGCCGCAAAAGTTTTTACAAACATCAACGATTTGTTTTTTTTTCATTTTCGGAGTAAGCTGCAGTGGTACCAGCTTTGCAGACACGTTATGGTACTGTATCACAAATGGATGAAGTGGTGGGCTGAACCTTGACTGATGTACATATGTGGTGGGCTGAACCTTGACTGATGTACATATGTGGTGGGCTGAACCTTGACTGATGTCCAGATGTGGTGGGCTGAAACTTGACTGATGTCCAGATGTGGTGGGCTGAACCTTTACTGATGTCCAGATGTGGTGGGCTGAGCCTTGACTAATATACATATGTGGTGGGCTAAGCCTTGACTGATGTCCAGATGTGGTTGGCTGAACCTTGACTGATGTCCAGATGTGGTGGGCTGAACCTTGACTGATATTCATAAGTGCGACAATTTCAGTCACGGTCAATCACCACATTTCCTTTATTAGGCTGACGGCTGCAATCGACTCTGGAGTCACTACTCGGTGTGCATGACCATGTCGTGAACAGTCCGTCATAGAACTCACGCCATTTCTGAACTTCCTACTCCACTCACACATTTGCTGACGTTAAAAACATTTATTACAGTACTAGACCTTCAGATTGACCCTAAGATGTTTCACATATCCGATAATCGCCTTTCGGTGCAGCTACTAGACGGTCAATTGGGGGAGGGGTTAGGGGGAGAGTACATCGTCTCATAATTGCAGTGTAAATCCCATCAGTAATATAAAGCTATAACGGTTCTACACTTGGTGCAACTTTACATCCTTCTTCTTCTTCTTCTTCTTCGTACGCAGTCAGACAGTAACCATTATTTTTTTCGAAAAAAGCGGCGGTCATCCTAAGGCTGTCGACACTGCAATAGAGCTTGTCTTGCAGTTCCACTGGTGATGGCCACATCTGCTCTCTCTGATCCTCGTATGTCGGGCAGTTCTGCAGCAGATGTTCAGCGGTCATTTTACCGGTACCGCACGGGCATTCGTCGGTACCACCTATCTTCAATTTGTTGAATAGGTCTATTGTGGCCAGTGCGAAGTCTAAAGACAACGACCTGCTCTCTTCTGTTCAACTGGTAATAGGCATCGTTGTTGGTGTAACCAGTATGTTCGGTTTCCCAATTGGTCATGTATCTGGCTTTGATAAGCCGTTTTGACTCTTCGTACGTCATACTAGTATCTGTTTGTGGTAGTCTTGCACCTTCTTTTGCCAGTCTGTCTGCCTCCTCGTTGCCTTGGATGTTGCAGTGTGATGGGATCCACTGTACCACTACCCTTTTTGGTGCGGACTGCTGGCACAGTTTGCAGAGTGCTGCTCTTAAGTCATTAAGCTTAGTGTTTTTCTGGCGTTTTAGCGCTGTGACTACGGCGAGAGCATCTGTAAGCAGGACTATATGGCTTTCATTTTCTTTATGTGTCACCATTTCTTCTACTGCCGCCCTCAGTGCCTCTGCCTCCGCTCTGAAATTGCTTGTGTACTTACCAGTAGCGAATGACAGTGTTATTTGTCTGCCACTTGGTAGGTTCAGGAATGCTCCTGCCCCTCCGTTCTGTGTAGTGTTTGTTACAGAACCGTCGGTGTATGCATGGGTCCAGTCCATGCTTGGGTAGTTTTTCGATATAAAGGTTAGGGTAGTATCTCTCCTTTTTTTTCAGTCTGGCAGTTTTTTTGTTTCCAATACCTGGTATATTTTCTACCACCTCTGGAAATATATCCTGCCTCCAGGTAGGTTTTCGTACAGTAATGATGGGTTTTGGTGTTGTTAGTGCGTTTATGGGATCTTCGTGCATCTTTGCTTTGGCTATTTCTGCAAAGTTCTCCTCTTTAGTTTTCCATTTCCCAAATTGTTTAGTCTCTGGTGCATTGGATGGTCGGTCAGTCTTCGGAGTTTCTGTGACTGCAGCTGGGCTCTGCAGTCTCTTCTAGCGGTCATGGATTGCAGTTTTGTAATCTTTTCAAGTTCTACAATTGGCGTTGACTTCATGCCTCCTGTTATAACTCTCATGGCTTGGTTTTGAAATTTGCTAACTTTATCGAATTTCGCCTTTGCTGCTGTTGTCCATGCCGCAATGCCATACTCGAGAACTGGTTTCACTCTTCCAGTGTACAGTTTATTTAGCATGCTTTCGTCTGCTCCCCAGCTTGTGCCAGCAAGTTTTCTCCTGATTGCCATTCTTTCTCTGGCTCTCATTCGGTTTCTCTCGATCTGACTTTTCCATGTCATGCGCCGATCAAATGTGACTCCCAGATAGTTTGGGTTGTCCTTTGGCTGCATGAATTTACCATTTAAACTTAACTTGGTATTTTGGGGTTTGATTGAAAGAACTTTACATCCAATGTCTACCATATTGTTACACCATTTTACAACGCACTTACAGTCCTAGTGCAGTTATTCTATTTGAAAATGTTAAAACTAAACCAGCAAATAGCACACGATGTTTTCATCGGCAAACAGAGAACTGTCGATATGGTGTAAAAACAAATGAATTTTCCGTTTGAACAGGACGTAAAGCTTCAAAATTATCTGCTACGTTCACGTTATGGACTAAATATATTTTAATGTTCTAATTAGCTTAATCATAAGGCAAATACATTTGAATCCTTGTGGTATTACCTGTGTGTCTATTTCTACATATTCCTATAAATTACATGTGCTCAAGTTTGTGAATCCGCCATTAAATAATTCGGTCAAGAGCACGTAACTCTACAAGAAGCGTAATTAGCAACAACACCTTCATAGATTTTATTTTCTGTAATCTTCCTGTGAATGAAAATGGAAGTTTGAAGGTGTGTCAATATTTATATTGTTATACAACTGTTTGTTGCGTGCTATACATATAACATGGTGTAAGTGTCAACAAGTAATGTAAGTGTGTTCAAAATGTCTTAGGCACTCTTATTTACCAATTCATTCATAATAAGGTAGTATCATCTTAAACGTATGTAAGTTTCAATAAATCAGTTTATCATTATTGTAAATCAACTTAAATAATAGTTGACCATTTTTGGTTTCTGCTGAAAGTGTCTACGAACATAACGTGGAAACAACATGATAGATTGTTGCATTACCGTTCCTTGGCTTGTCGTGAAATTAATAATCAAAGGGGGACAACTGAATAAAAAGAGTTTTATAGAATTCGGACAGGCTAGCCTACATTATTATTGCTTTTGCTAATCAGTTTATGTAAAAAGTAACCGTAATTCAGTTGCAGTATCTGTATTACGAAAGCGTTGAAATCAAACCGGTACTTTTTGTTCTAATTCTACCTGAATGGGTTATACCGTGCTGGAACTACTATCATTAGTTAGTGGCACGTGTGTCACATTAATGCCACTTGGCCCACTTGCCATGGGTCAATTACGCCACTGATACATGAGGAGAACACTATTAGTGCTTGCATGGCACAGCCTGGTGTGATTACGTTTGTTGTGAAAGAAGGCGTGAAACCTCCGGAAATTTACATACGTGATGAGACACTCGTCCGCAGTTAGACATTTCAATGGTATAAACATTTTAGAGAATTCCGTACATTTGTAAGTGATATTTCCGGCCGTAGTGGCCCATCACAGTTAATCATTCCTGTGAATATTCAGAATGTGGAAAAGGGCAAAAATAAGGAAGGAAATGAACAACAGTAAATGCATACATTGATAATTTCGTGCAAAGATGAACAGGACAGAAGTACACACATGTCGATACTTGGACACCAACATCCGATGGGAGATGCACTAATCAAATAAAGAACATCAAATATATTATCGCCTCTTATCCTTCATTCCTTTTTCTTTCTTTCTCTCGCTCTCTATCTATTTATTTTTTCGTTATTTGTCTCTCTATCTATATCTCCCTCTCTCTCTTTCTCTCTCTCTCCCTCTTTCTATTACAGTGGTTGGTTAATATTTGAACCTTATTTCTATCTGCGGTTTCTCTTCGCCAAACGCTCGCTGCCTAAACATATAACCCATTACCAACTTCCTCCACCACCCCCATTATTACCACTGCTACCACTACTGCTTCCACTAGCACTGCTGCTACCATTGCCTATACTAGTACTACTACTACTATTACTGGACATTGAATAATCAAGGCCCACCTCTATACAATGGTTCTCAGTCAGTGATTGTGGAGCACCAAGCAAAAACCATAAAATATTCTGCAGGACTGAATTACCTATGCAGACCAAAGAGAGGCAGTCTGGCCCTTGGGGATCAACCATACTTGAAAAGCTGTGGGCGACTGGCGAAGACCTGTAACGCAGTCTCCTACGAGAACATTACCGGGCTAGAAGCATAGCATCAGTTGATCGATGAAGAAAAAAAAGAACTAATACTACTACTACTACTACTACTATTACTACTACTACTACTGCTACTACTACTTTTACTAGAACTAACACTATTGTTACCACTACTACTACTACCGCTACTATGTTACAGGTTACTCTATCACCACTTAACTTTCTTTCTTACAACTATAACACCTTGACTTAGAACCCTTATTAAAACACTAAGAAATTATCTTAATGTCAGCAAAAACAAAATGAATATTTATTACATAAGCTTCATACACCTTATGTCAATAAACTGGGCTCGTGAATCTTTATCTAATGTTCATCACACTCAACTAACTGTAATGTCTCACAAGAGTTTCGTGCAAATAGTACATGTATTTCTCTTATTTTTAATTAACACCAGGTGATCAATTCTAGCTAATGTTTCATTCTTTTGAGTCTTATCTCACGTTGAGTTGATTCAATACTATTTAGCTAATCTTTTTTGTCAATCGTTCTATCCTCGATTGTCTGGTGGTCTTATGTTCCTCCTCTCAGCTTCTGCAACGTCTGTGTCATAATAGCCTCTTGTCTCTGGTTCTTTCTTTTAAGTCCTCTAGTCAGGACTTCTGCGACGACTACAGCGGTTCTTGCACCATGGTAGTTTCCCAACTCAAGTCTAACGTCCTTGATGACAGGGGTTTTCGTGTCGACGACGGAAACAGTGGTTTTGTTACCGTAGTTGTCAGGCCAAGAGTGACATCTGTGCTACGACATGTTGTCCAGGACGACAGCTTCGTGTTTGAAGTAACACGTCTCCTTCTGACGAGCATGCAGACGAATGCCCCTCAGGGACTTGGAAGTAGGCTTCACGTGGGACAAGGTGTCATCGTCGAATTGAACAGGACAACCTACACAATAAAATGATTACAAGTGCGTGGTCTCTAGTTCCCTCTCAGTAACTATAATGTGATTTGGTGAATTGTCTGTTGTACCAGCGCGATATCTTTCTCTCTGGTCTGACTACTCACTTCAGCCGATGTTACTCAATATAGTACCAACTGCCCGGTAGTCATCTCTCTTCTGTAGTCCCTCTATAATATTATTATACCTCAACGTATATATCATTTTAAATAAAAAATATACATTGTCCTGAACATATAATTTGATCTACAAGGTCGTGGGATTTCCCAGTTGGACCCGTCGGGAAAATCAGATTTGGCTGTATATTCTTAAACGAGCATTGCTGAAAAATGTCAAACAATGACTGGTCAATGAACTCTATCGCTCTGACACGATTATAAGTTATGCGTGGATACCACCAACGGTGTTTTCAGAGCTTCCCTGGCCATTGGGATCTTTGTAACTGTTACAACTACTAACATTACTACAACCACTTTTACTACTAGCACTACAATTACATATAGCACTACCCCTAAATATACTACTAACATGAATACCACTGCACATACCACTACTTTTACCACTACTACTATTACCATTACCAATCCCACTAGATCTGCCAATGCCACTATTACTAGCACTACTTTTACCGTTACTTCTACTACTACTGCTACCACTGACATCACCACTAAATACATTTCTTCGTCTACTACCACCATTATTGCTACCACTACCACTAATTCAATGACAGCTACACCTACTACTACTATTAACACTACCACTACTTATAATAATCACTATGCGCCTCCACTACTACCACTACCACTACTTTTGCCACTACATTAATAATACCACTTCCACTACTACTGCCACTAACACTACAATCAATATTACTACCACCACTACTGCCATCATTGCTGCTACAATTACTAATACTAATACGACTGCTACTTATATTACTACTAAGACGACCACTACTACTACTACTACTACTACCACTCCCACTACTACTATGCTGCCATAACTACTCTCACTACCACTACTACTACTGTCATATGTACCAATATAACTACTACTACTACTACTACTACTACTACTACTACTACTACTACTACTACTAGTGATGCTTTTACCCCTGTCAATATCACTGTTGGATGTATTGTTGGACAGTGTTAAACTGTTGGCTGGACAAAGGGCTAACCCTTTCTAATCAAATCAACAATTTAACATTTTACAGTTAGGCAACATCATAACCTATTTTCAATCCAGTGAGCAGATTAACTATTATAGTTCAGCCAACAGTTTAAACTTTCCAGTTAAGCTAACATTTTAAGCCATTCTATTACAGCCAAAAGTTTAACCTTTCCAGTCACGCTAGCATTTTAACCCATTCTAGGACAGCCAACAGTTTAACTTTTCCATTCAAACTAGCAATTTAATCCATTCTAGTCTAGCCAGCAGTTTAACATTTCCTGTCCAGGTAACACTTTAACTTATTCTAGTCCAGCCAATAGTTTAACCTTTTTCAGTTCAGCCAGTGGTTTAACCTTTTCCAGTCCATCCAACAGTTTAACATTTCCAGTCCAACCAACAGTTTAACGCTTCCCAGTCAATTCAACAGTTTTAACCTTTTCCAGTCCTGTCAACAACTTAAAAGTGAAAAGTATATTCAATACGGTTTTATTTAAAACTCTTTGTGAACATTCCTAAGGAAAAACACATATTAGGAGCCGAAGTGCCTGCAGAGACGAGTTTGAATAGTCAGAAACACATTGACAAAAAAGATGAGGCAACATTAACAGGGAAGATTTACTTTAGTACTGGTGTTGATGAACACAAATATCTTCTCCACAATGAAAGTAATTGATGAGCCTAGCAAGTTCCAGGGGTAGTAAACGCGTTGTTCATTTTCTGATAGGTCAGTGTGTATGAGGTTAAAGTGAGATCATATAAATGTGTACTTTTATGTAATACATGCTCACGGGATGCGAATTGTATATATAACTATATATATATATATTTATATATATCATAATCATCATGTAGCAAGTCCTTTGAAGAACGTCGTTCACATCACAATCTGTCTGAAAGAAACTCGTCCGTTTTTCAAAACTCCAGCATCTTTCACAGTCATACTCAGGCATTCTAGGATATCTTGATACAATCGTCTTCTTGGTCTACCCCTTTATCTTTTGCCTGACACCATACCTTCGATCACCGTTCGCTCAAGACCGTTGTGTCTCTTGATGCATATTCATATATATATATATATATATATATATATATATATATATATATATATATATATATATATATATATATATATATGTGTATATATATATATATATATATATATAAATGTATACATATATATATATATATATATATATATATATATACATATATATATATATATATATATATATATGTAAATATATATATATATATATTATGTATATATATATATATATAATGTATATATATATATATATATATATATATATATATATATATATATATATATGTATTTATGTAAATATTACAAAAAAACAGATAGTAGCTCATGTTGATAAGGACTAGTGTGTGTGTGCGTACGTGCGCGTTCGTGCGTGTGAGCGTGTGTGTGCGTGTGTGTGAGTGTGTGTGTGTGTGTGTGCGTTTGCGCGTGCGTGTGCGTGTGTGTGTGTGTGTGGTTTGGTGAGAATTAAATCACTTACGAACTTGAAACATCGAAGAGGTAATATTTATACAGAACAAAAACCAACAAATGATTCACAATATTATAATATGTTTGGTAATTTATTGAAAAAAACCTTGCTCTGGAAAGACTTGGAACAAATCAGGTTGCATATTGTTGAGCGCACGTGAGGTTTTCTGAAACTCATTTTTGCTCAATGCAATAACATTATCTTGAAATAGTTGGTGTAATATAAAGTATTCAAAGACACACACACACAGACACGCATGCACACACGCGCACACGCACGCAAACACAGACACACACACACACACATCACACATGGACACACACATATTTGCAATTATGAAAAAAAATATTGAATACACAAACAAAACAATTTACGCTTCAATGGAAAAAAATACCTTTTCTAAGAAATGATTGCAACACAAAAGAAAATATGTGCCACGCCACATAGACTCGTTATTGTTCTCTATTGTAAAGTTTCATACCTTTATCATTTCTATAATCGCGCCCATCTTTATAGTAAATATTAACTACATATTGTCAGTTGTGGTGTTGTTAATCCAGTTGTTATTTGTTTTTTCAATAGTAGATTTTCTGAGCCTCCATGATCCTCTGAGCCTCCTTACTTAAAGGAAAGTACAGACCAAATGCACTCAATGCATGTTGAAAAAGGAGAATGAAGAAAGTTGAACTTGCGACTGAAAACACCATTACAAAGGCACATGCCTCGGTATAGCTCAGGCTTCCTAAAAGTGATACATTGTAGTGGTGGCCCTATACTTTGTCGGTAGTAAAAAAAATACAAGATGCAGAACAGCTGTTTTTTTCGATACAAGTGTCTAATAATAAGTCTATCATTGCTTTAGTGTAATTTCCTTAGTAATATTATATACATAAAACAATATATAGTATACACTCTCTTAGGATAGCCGCTTGGGGTGTTACTGCTAGAGTGATCGGTAGGATCGTTGCTGAGATCATTGTTGCATATTTGACAACAACTTCCAACATCATAATCAAATTCGAGTCAGTGACTTGACCCCTAAGGTGGCTTGTCTGTGGAGATGACTGTCTGGTGTTTGGGCTTGTCTGGTGAGGTGGCTTATCTGGTGAGGTGGCGAGTCTGGTGAAGTGGCGTGGCTGGTAAGGTGGTTTATCTGGTAATTTGGCTTACTGGTGGGGTAGCTTGTTTGGTAAGGAGGCTTGTCTGATGAGGTGGATTGCCTGGTGTAGGGGCTTGTCTGGTGAGGTTGCTTGTCTGGTAGTGTGGCTTGTCTGGGGAGGTGGCTTGTCTGGTGAGGAGGCTTGTCTGGTGAGGTGGTTTGTCTGGTGAGGTGGATTGGCTGGGACCTCTTCAATGAGGACTGTAATCGTTTCTGACTCAATCTTTGTTTTTTTAAAATGCAGATGGGATGGCTGTGGCATGAGTGTATATGGGACATACTGTACCGGCTTTGAAGGGATTTGCCAGAGGTAAAGAGCTGGCATCATGTACACAGAGGCACTCGCAGTGGGGTCATTGATAACTGATAGATGTAACATTTTGAAGTTTATCAACGACCGCCTTTTGGATGAAAACACTGCAGTCGATACACCAGTGATGCACATAAAAGATGGGATGATTTGAAATCATTAACTGCTCCCTCAGTGAGAGAGGTGCATCAGAAGACGGAGAAAGAGTGTATACAATCAGCGAGCTAAATGGCCCACCAGTATGTACAACAGGCCCTATAAGTCTGTCCGGAGTGCAATGCCGTTGATTCTTAACAAAACAGATCAGAGCACTTCCCTAACTACAACTAACTCAAACAAGCATACACCATACATTTTAGTAAAAGAACACCGCTAATGGTTCTTGAATCCCATGACAAAAGAGAATGTATATGTTCTCCTAACCAGAATAAAAATACGCGCAATAAGGGAAGACACACATAAATACTGAAACTATTTCAGCAATGGGCACTGATAGTTGCAGGAGTTTTCAGTAGGACACAATCCATCTCCGTCTAATTATATGCCACTCGATGCTCGTCCAGCGTATTATATCAACACGATGTAGTATCTTGATTTTGATGACCCGTTTATAAGCTCAGCTACGTGTCCCAACTTCGTCACTAGTGGATCCTGTCTTGGGCCACGGAAGTCCAGTGCGTGGTAAGTGCTTCTCTAGAGGCGTCTTGGATATTGCAGCGTACATCAAGGGCGTATGACTAACGAACTGGTGTTTTCTCCGCGGTCTCTTCTACCAGACTGATGGCGATGTGCTCCATCGACCATCGTTTCGCCATACCATGCGACCTGCCCATCTATGTTTAGCCTTGTCTGTCTGGATTACCGCATCATTCACCAGGGACACTCGTCTTATCTCAGAATAGTGAATACCTAACATACGTTGATTCCGGAGAGTGATTCTGACCAAGCGTCTGTCAGGGGAAGCATGGAACACTCTCAATTTGTCATTTTGTTAGTACCCACGTCACAGCACAGCAGCACATTGCGGAGAGTACAGTAAAATTAAAACATGAGGCTCGTAGGTCCTGGTCTTAGCAAATCTCCAGTACCGAGTTAATAGTCAAGATGGCTACCCAACCCGACGACTTATCAGTTCAAGTACCAGGTTATTCTCCATGTTGAGAAGGCGCATACGATATATGTACTGGTTGACATCATCTAATCTTACCTCTCCAAGAAAGAATGGATCACAGGTGGATTAGCGATTGCGCAACACTTTGGTGTTCGAGACACGCATCTCCAGTCACGCTTTCTTGCCCTCTCCATCTAGTAGGTGTGTGATTTGGTTGGCTTTTGCTGCTGACTATGTGATGAGCACTACATCACCAGCACATCGAAGGTTATTGAGACATCTACCGTCAATAAGGATGCCAAAGGTCTCACAGTTGCATCGCCTAGTGTAGTATGCGAATCACAAATACATTGATTGGAAGTGTAACACTTTAGAAATCTGCAAGGCCGTTGTTCCTAGAAAATTGTGTGTAGCACATTCACTCAAGTGCGCATACTGAAGTATTACTGCTAAACCAAACAGTGAATTTCAAATTAAGGGAAAATGTATAATACCAGTAATCAGATGCTTTATATACATTAGGTTAGGGACATGTGACTTTAACATACAGATAACAACTATAACAGAGAAACCGAATGGAGCATGTGTATCTACTGAAAAATCATTAAACCATTGCTATAGTGTATGTTAGAGAATGCTAAAACTAAACAGTTTGTATTCAAAACAATTACTACAATGTAAAGAATCCACAAGAAACAATTACAAACGAATCTAAAGTATCAAGCAACAACCGCTAAAACACATAGATAAAACATAAATCAGAAATTCATTAATGAATCGCGAGGTTCGGATGTCGGTCGTTATCAGTTATAAGTATTTTTCTATTGAAGGTTAACATTGAACATATGTGTACAGTGTATAGCTGCAAAAACAGCAAGGGATCTTTCTCCTCAACCCTATAAATCGGCGAGGTGGACCTTAGCTCAAAGATCAATCATTCTTGCTTATGAGCCTCCGCCCAACAAATCGTCCAGGTGTACATCAACCAAATACATCTTCTAGATGTACATCAACACATCCAGGTATTATTACTTAGTCGCTACTCAATTGCCGTGAGGTGTAGAGGCTTGCCAGAAAGAGAGAGCCATACAGTCTTTTCCAATCATCATTCGGTCACTTAGTGACTGTCGTATATTGTCTTCCCATCGTACTTTAGGACGTCCTGCTGGTCTGCGTCCTTGACTTTTTATCTCCCTTGACATCCTTAGTATCCGATTTTTCTTCCATCCTCCAGACATGGCCAAGCCATTGTAGTTGGGACTGCTCAATTCACGTCTGCAGGGATTGGGCTTACTGATGCAACGTATTGTCTGCTTGCGAATCTTGTCAATTTTCATCACCTGAACCACCTTTCTTAGGTACCGCATTTATGAAGTTTAGAGTTATCTTTCTTGGGCCAATGACTCCGTATGTCAGGACATGCACATAGGTCGAGCGGTATACATCTATCTTTGTTTTCCTGTTCATTTCTCTTGTGCAGAAAAATCCTATGTTTATTGCATGGCAAAATCTACCTGTTGCTGCTCTTCGTTCAATTAACTCATCTTTGAAATCACCCCTTCTGTATATTACCACTCCAATATATTTGAAGTGGCTGCCCTGCTCAAGTGGTCGTGTTCCAAGTGTTATCTGATGTCTCTTCTAATCTCTGACGATCACCATGATTTTTGTTTTAGTGTTGCTGATGTGCATTTCTCTCTCCTTCAACTCTTCTTCCCAGACCTGCAAGTTGATCTGGAGGTGCTCGGATTAAGGAATCAGGGCCACGGCATCTGCAATAGCAAGCTCCGATATGTAACTTAATCTCATCTTCCTTTACCCTACTTCAACCGTTTGTGCCCGTTCCTTGTTGGCTTTGATGACTTCATCCATGAGGAGTATGGAAAAGGTACGGTGATATAATATTAGCTTGTTTTACTCGGATAGAGTACCTGAACTCTCCTGACTGTTATTTGATATCCGCACATAATTTATGCATGTTTAATAGATCTGGAGTCCTGTGATATTCTTCGTTGTCAGGCAGTACCAGATTTTGTCCCAAGGGACTTTCGAAAATAGAATACTTTTTCCAAATCCACACAAGCAGAGATGTATCTCCTTATCAAACGTATGGGCCTTTTCGCTCAGCTGTTTGAGTGTAAAGATCCGATCTTTAGTACTTATGTTTGCCCGGAACCCACAGTGCGTGTCGTCCTCTTAATCGCCTTTCTAGAATGCTAGAGTAGACTTTCACAGAGACACTGATCAGGAAAATACCTATGTAATTTTCACATTATTATGGCAACCTCCCATTTTTTTGGTAGCATCGTGTGAGGGTAAGCTGCATTAAGAATCACCATGAATGGTATCTTTCTTGTCGTAACCATATACAAGGGGCTTGTCATAAGTCATTACCTTTACCATCAAGGAGTAAGAGGAGAAAGTTCAAATTTGGCACAGCCCTGATTCCTTCTCAATGTAGCTTTCACATAGAATTATACATTTCTGCTTTCTCTGCATGACCTTGAAAAGACTTTCAGAAAAAAATTAATTGATTTACGTACTAAACCAGTTATCACATGTCAGCATTACATCTTCGTCACTGTCAAACGGATTTCCTTTCAGGTGCTTTTAAGTTTTTTGGGGGAAAAAACGTCTGATGGAGCTAAATCCAAAGAATATAGTGGGTGGGGATGAATTTCAATATTCAAATCGTTGAATATTTGCAACACATGCCATGCTTTATGGGTGTGCGCGTTGTCTTGAAGCAGAGGCAGAATTTGAATGCGCGCTATCCCTCGTTTTCTCGTCACAGTCGTTTTTATTTGGTAAGGAGATCTACATAATATTGCCCATTAACCGTGTTGCCACGAATAAGGTAATCTTTTAATATGACACTTTTTGACGCCCCAAACAATAGTCAGCATCACTTTTCTTGCATATTTCTGTTCTCTTGGCTTGACATGTGTTGGTGATCCCAGAATTTTCCACTCTTTGCTGGAAATTTTTGATTCTGAGTCATAATGGTGAACCCAAGTAACATCTGCTGTCCCCATGGCCGGCAACATGGTTTTTGACCGACACATTTTGAGCAATTGGCCACAGCAATCGACCCTCGTTTGTTTCTGTTCACATGTCAGCAGACGTGGGACCCAACGAGCACCCACTTTTCTCATGTTCAGTCCGATGTATACAATTCTAAAAACTGCACTTTCATTCAGATTTGTTTACATATATATATATATATATATATTTATTTATATCATTTTTCATTTTTCCATACTGGTCAATGATTTCTTTTACTCTTGCAGCATTTTCATCGATGCACTCTGAGGATAGTGTTCCTGATCTTTGATGATCACCAACAAGGGAACGGCCACACTTTAACTGCCTTCACGTTTTTTTACAGAGGAAAACGAAGGACAGAATTCCTCAAACACTGTTTCCATCTTTCTGTTTATTTCGGTAGGTGTTTTTCTCTGCAACATCAAGCATTTTATCACAGTTCTGGCAGCTGATGAGAAAGTAAGTGCGTACTTTTCAAGTCCAAAATGAATTGAATGAGCTACATATCTGCCAAATTTCAACTTTCTCGTTCTACTTCTTCATAGCCAGGGAACGTGTATTTAACCATTTCTGGTGTTATACCATCATGTTCTGCTGCTCTACCAATCATAATTTTCTCAAATGCTACCTTTATTTATTCAAAATGATAGTATCAGTCCCCTTAATGACTTCCTTATCACGGAATGGACTGTCATATTCAGAGTTTGATTTTCTTCCACTCCAAAAAGATCTGAGAAATATTATTTCCATTATCTTTTAGGAGGTCTTTGAATTTAACTCTGAGCATTTCCATTTCTTCTTCAGATTCCCCGATCCTTTCCTATTGCTATTGTTGTGAGCCTTTGGTATCTCTTCTTAGCATCTGGTTCTCTTAGTTTGTAAAAATTAATTGTATTTCTCTGATTGTGTTATTATGTGTCTTACTTGTTTTATGTGTGTTATTTGGCTGGATCTTTTATGGCAGTGCTCTCATTTTCGTGTGGTGCATACAGTGACGATATCCATTGCAATATCCTCCTCGTGTAGATTTAGCACATCAGTCGTTCTGAAATGAACGTCCATCCCTTACTGTCTGCTTTTAGATTACTGTCCACTATACAGCCAATGTCTGCCTTGTCTCTAGCATGTAAGTGCCAGGACTGTCAATGTTGCTTTCTTCATCTCCTCTAACCTCCAAATGAAGAGGCCTTTTATCAATTTGCAACCCTCCTAAGGTACCTGGTATTAAGTAGGTTCCTCCCCGAGACTTCCAGGTATAGCTAAACCCAAACGGGCGCAATTTATAGTGTTCTTTCAGAAGTACACACTCGATATAAAACACCATATGTTACTATGATTGCCAATCTTTTGTTCAATTGCAAATAGTTATTGCTTGTTTTATTGCATGCACTCACTCAAGATATAAACACATTTTGTTTTCAAGGAATTATATACCAGTAGAAGGCATATAGCAGAACAGACAGTACTTATCAGGTTGGATGATAACTTTCAAACACTTTTCTCCTTTATACGGATAAAATTATAACAGTGTTACTTTTTTATCGGTGCCTAGAATACAACACATGTTATAATTAAAATCAAAGTTAGAACAGTATAAGACGGGCTCACATGTTTCGACGTGGTCTTTCTTAGTGTCCTCATGAAGAAAACAATCATGCCAAATTACATGTCCCACCTCTAAAATTCATTCTAGCTTCGATTGCTCTCTCACATATATTCGATCCCAGAGGCAGGCTTTCAAAAGAGTATGACTAATTTTGCATTTTCGAAGGCATTCATTACATAGAATAACATGTGGCAGTTTATCCCTTGGGTAGAATACAACTTCACATATCGAATTAATAATATCACAAAAGCAGGTCAAATGTAAATCACCATGTAACTACAGTGATATTACACGATTATTACATCAATAACTAACCAAAGACAATAATCAGACAACAAGTGATCGATATGAAAACGATAAATAAGTTACAAATCTTCAGAAATCACACTACGATTTGCACATAAATTAAAACAAATTATTCTAAAACGTTTGGTGCTTTTTAGGAGCAATGTTTATTTGGTTTACGTATTTACATTTGGTACAGTCATGTTGATGCCACCCATTTTCTCACAATTCCACCAAATGTCATGTTGTAAGCGATGCATCCCATATAATGTCATATGGTTGTGTAGTACTCATTTTACATTGCAAAATCATATTTTCTCCTAAACAGCTTTTTAATATATTTTCTTTGGGTTTAATGTTGGCTTAATTATTTTACGACAACAAATATGTTATTTAAACAATTAGAAATAGTAATATTTGAACTTTCAAATCTATATCAGACAAGTTATAACCAGGATGCATAGTTAAGTTTAAGGTAAGAAAAAGCAGTCTAGATGAAAATGACAGCACGTTATCAAATCTTTTAGATAGATACACGCCCGCGTGATGGCAGACCGTAACACAACACAAGTTATTCTAAACTTTCCCGGGCTGGTTACAGATGATCAGTACATTGCTATTCTGACCTCTGGCGCCGTCGTGTGGTCAATCTTCTCACTAATCGGTATATTTTCAAACATCATTAACATCGGAACGTTTGTTGCCATGGGACTCAGTGACGGCGTCACTGTTTCTTTTCTAGCCTTGTCTGTTTTCGACCTGATTTATCTAATTACATCATTTTGGTTTGGAATCTCTGCATCGTTTAGCGTTATTGAGATGACGTCTTTAAGGCGGTTTTCAGTACAACCATATGGTATATGGATATTTGCAGGAAATATTACCATTCTCATTAACGTAACTAATGTACTGACCACAACCTTCTTAGCACTTGCTCGCTGTATGTGTGTCGCTAAACCTATCCATTTTAGGAACTCTTTTACTAGAGAAAAAACACTTTTCTTCATTATTACCTTCGCCATTTTTTCGGTGGCTATCTATACACCAGTCCTTGCCCACATGGGGATGGTGGCGAAGGAGGACAAACAGACCAACACTTCTAGGCCAAGTTTGTGGACATCTTCCAGCAGAGAGGCCATCAAAGACATTGTGTGGGTAGTTATAGACATGATTTTTCCTGTATCAACACACCTCATAATTATAGTATGTATCCTGATCATGGCCGACAGCCTTCGCGCAGCTGCGAGGTTCAGACATACGTCAGTGCAGATAACTGATTCAGTGTGTTTTAACAAAAGTAGTCATATCGTTATCACTGGTAACAAGAAGAAGACGAACACATCTTCGGCTATTTCCTCAGACAAACTAGCAGGAAAGGAGCTTCGTGTTGTACAGCAGGTCACACTTATATCTCTCGTGTATATCATATGTAACACTCCAAAGATCCTGATCAGTACTATCGGTAACATTGAACCTGAATTTACTATCGGTGGTCGCTACAACAATTTATATTTGACTGTTAATGGATTGAGAAAACATTTTGAGATTTTTAACGCAGCAATTAATACGATAATTTATTACAAATACAATACACGTTTTAAAACAACGTTGCTGTCAAAAAAGGTAAACATTCTAAGAAACATAGTGCCTTTCGAAGGCACTTTTAGTATTCCTACAACGCTTTAAATAAGGTGCCGGAATTTAGTTATCAATTACCCGATGAGACAAAACGTCAGCTCCCAACTGCAAAATTAGTTCATGTAGTCTGATAAACACACATTTGCGCAACTACTAATTAACTTTGATCAAAACGAATCAGTTTAGAAGTGGCGGTACGTTTTCTGTTTTTTTTTTTTTATTAGAATCAACTTTACTGCACTACGAGAATGTCCAGAAGTTCTCAGTCTCTGTCATTGAATATCGGAAGGTGTAGATACTGACTGTTCCTGTAGTTCGTTGGTTGTGCACAATCTCTTACTTGGGTTACCCAGTCTTTAACTGTGTCGATTGTAACGCTCTGCTGCGTGTGAATTGCTACTTCACCTATTGCTGTGCTGTCACACACAGGCGATCATTGACATCTTCATACTGTCACTCCAACTTATATCTAGTTTGACCAGAATAATTGTTTGGGAAGCCATAATTACAGCTCTTTAGTTATCCCTAATTGCCACTTGGCAACGGTCAAAAAAGCGAAACTCATGTGACGCAGCTACATATCGATATCAAATGGTCTAGCAAATACGAACATGCACATAATGGAGGGAAAACGAAGAGTTCGTCCCTAAAGAAACGTGGGAGGTCAACATACAAGAATGGACCAAATGTACGACCAGAGGAAGCACAGACAGCGGCCGTTGACTGAGCGGGGTAGCGGGGTGTTATCTGTATTGGAACCAAAACGACCTCACTGGTTACGGCATGACCTGACCTGACATGAATTATCATCAACCGTTCCAGGAAAGGACATCAATTCACTCCACAAGATGGATGATTAATGGATCTTCAGCTGCTATCCACCCATGCCTTATACATCCATTCTATACCTTCTGATGTCAGATGTAAGAGTCTCAACTATGACCAGCATTGTTAAAGAAGTGTGAGATGTCAATCATAGAACTGAAGTCGTGCCATTAATCTCCTTTCTCGTCCTGGAGGATTTTGTTATGTAAAAACCACCACGCACAGCTTCAAGCCGACCACTTATGTTAACAGCCCGGCCAGACAATATTGTATCTTTCCCAGTAGTACCGACCAATGTATATGCTGGTATGACTATACGGAGTGCTTTAACTTTATCAATGGATTAACCCCGAGCTCCGCTTTCCCGTTGACGTGTTCTCGTGTGATATAGGAAGTACTATATTCATAACAACAGTTATCGCGATGATTTACAGCTGCATTTAATATCAGCATCTAAACACGAACTTGTAAGGAAATCTAATATTCTTCATTACCATAACTATGAATGATACAAGACTGCCTGACTGTATTCCCAATATATTTGGCAACGCAAGGTAATATACATGTCATTAATTTATAAATTAATACACGTATTTTTTTTTGTAAATGAGACGTTAGTCCAGTCAGGCACAACGTACTGACCAGGATGTCCAGTCAGGGTCAGGCACAATACACTGACCAATACCAATTTCTCTTACATGAAGTGTTCCATGGAAATATGCTATTTTTAAGGCGGCCTGACTGACGATATGTGGGTCCATGTGATCCCCGTAGTAGTGAGCGCCACGCAGATGAACGAAGCATATCACAACCGTCTGGAGTACCGAGGTCCACCTTCATCTGCATGCTCGGGATGCTTTAGTGTCCTATTCACGGCGCACAAAAGAGTGAACGTACTCATTGTGGGCATTAAACAACCTCAACAACAACGTATAGTTATTATATCTTGTCAACGTCAATTCCTAAGTAGGACATATGATGCCCTGTGAGTTGCATTATACATGATATATAGTGTCTCTGTTTCATTTGACAATTCTCCAGTTTTTTCTTTTTTTCCCTCAATCCATTAAAGCACGAGTTACTCACACTTGCATTACTCTATAATTCTTCTTCTTCTTCTTCTTCTTCTTCTTCTTCTTCTTCTTCTTCTTCTTCTTCTTCTTCTTCGTACGCAGTCAGACATCAACCTGTATTTTTTAGAAAAAAACCGCGGTCATCCTGAGACTGTCGACACTGCCATACAGCTTGTCTAGTGTTGCCACTGGTGATGGCCACATTCGCTTTCTCTGATCCTCGTATGTCGGGCAGTATTGCAGCAAATGTTCAGCGGTCATTTTCCCAGTACCGCACGTGCATACGTCAGTGCCACCTATCTTCAGTTTATTGAATAGGTGGTACCTCAGTCTATTGTGGCCTGTGCGAAGTCTGAAGATCACGACCTACTCTCTTCTGTTCAACTGGTAATATGCATCGTTTTTTGGGTAGCCAGTATGTTCTGTTTCCCCTTTGGTCATGTATCTAGCTCTATTAAGCCTTTTTGACTCTTCGTATGACACACTAGGTTCTGGTTGTGGTAGTCTTGCACCTTCTTTTGCATTCTGTCTGCCTTCTCGTTGCCTTGGATGTTACAGTGGGATGGTACCCAGTGTATCACTACTCTTTTTGGTGCGGACTGCTGGCATAGTTGACAGTGTACTGCTGTTAAGTGATTAAGTTCAGTATTGTTCTGGCTTTTTAGTGCTGTAACTACGGCCATGGCATCTGTAAGCAGGACTATATGGCTTTCATTTCTCTTGCTTGTCACCATGTCTTCTACTGCAGCCCTTAGTGCCTCTGCCTCCGCTCTGAAATTGCTTGAGTATTTTCCAGTTGCAACTGACAGTGTTATTTTTCTGCCATTTGATAGGCTCAGGAATAACCCTGCTCCTTCGTTTCTGTGTTGTATTTGTTACAGAACCGTCAGTGTATGCACAGGTCCAGTCAAGGCTAGGGTAGTTTTTCGTTATGTACCTCAGGGTTGTATCTCTTCTTTCTTTTTCAGTCTGGCTGTTTTTGTTTCCAATACTTGGTATGTTTTCTACCACCTCTGGAAATATATGCTGCCTCCAGGTAGGTTTGCGTACAGTAGGGATGGGCTTTTGTGTTGTTAATGCGTTCATAGGGTCTTCGCTCATCTTTGCTTTGCCTATTTCTGCAAAGTTTCTTCGCTTTAGTTTCCTATTTCCAAAGTTATTTAGTCTCTGATGCATTGGATGGTCAGTCAGTCTTCTGAGTTTGTCCGCTTGCTGCTGGGCCCTGCAGTCTCTTCTGTCGGTCAAGGACTGCAAATTTGTAATCTTTTCAAGTTCTACAATTGGCGTTGACTTCATGTCTACTGTTATAACTCTCATGGCTTGGTTTTGAAGTTTCCTAATTTTATCAAAGTTCGCCTTTGCTGCTGTTGTCCATTCCGCAATGCCATACTCGAGAACTGGTTTCACTCTTCCAGTGTACAGTTTCTTTAGTATACTTTCGTCTGCTCCCCAGCTTGTGCCAGCAAGTTTCCTCATGATTGCCATTCTCTCTCTGGCTCTCATTCGGTTTCTCTCGATCTGACTTTTCCATGCCATGCGCCGATAAATTGTGACTCCCAGGTAGTTTGGGTTGTCGTTTGGCCGCAGATATTTCCCGTTAAGACTTATTTTGGTGTTTTGGGGTTTGTTTTAAAGCGAGAATATCGTACAAGTTGTTTTATTCCTCATTTATTTTGACCAGCCATGAGTTCGCCCACTCCTGTAGCGAAGTTAGGGCCTGCTGCATCCGATTGCTTGCTATTGTGAGGTTCTTTTCAGAGGTCCACATAGCCAGATCGTCTGCAAACATGGAGCTGTGGACTCTTCTTGGTATATTTTCTGTTATGTTATTTATTTATACCAGGAAGAGTGTGTGACAGTACTCCTCCTTTGGGTACTCCCTGCTCAAGTGTCACCTTTTTGCTCATCTGCCCTTTGTACTTGAACTCTGGCTGTTCTGTTTTTGAGGTAGTGGCTGATCCATCTGTACATTATCCCACAAACTTCACTTCTAAGTAGCTTGACTTTACGTCCCTCTTTCCAGACCTTGTCAAATGCCTTTTCTAGATCCACCCAAACCGCTACTGTGTGCTTTTTCTCCTGGTAAGCATCCTCTATTTCTTGGGCTATGAGAGTGATCTGATCCTCAGTGGATCTGTGCTGTCTAAAGCCTGCTTGCTGTGGAATTAATATGTGTTTATCTTCCAGATGCCACATCCATCTGGGTTGTGTTGCCATCAGTTTGCCGACACAGCTCAGTAGGCTGATAGGCCTGTATCCAGTTGGATCTGCTCTATCTTTCTCTTTCTTTTGTACTGTTATAATTTCCGCATCTTTCCATGCCTGCGGTACAATTCCCCTTTTCCAGCTTTGGTTCAGGACTGATAGTAATTTCCTCTTTCCTGTTCGGCCCATCCCCATCAGCATTTCGTTTGTTAGGCCATCTTTTCCGGGCGATTTCTTTTTCTTTAAGGTTCTCATGGCCTCTTCCATTTCATTCATTGTTAGTTTTGCCATCATGTGCTCCTCTGGTGCCATATTGATGTTGTCGTTGCTCTTTTACTCTTCACTAATGTCTGTTAGCCTATTTGTAGGAACATCAATGTGGTTTTGCTCTGGCATAATTTTCTACAAAGGCGTTTGCTGCCTTTTTTCCAGTGAGCATGTTGTCGCCCTGCTTGATGGTAATTTGTTTGTTTGATGGAGTTTCGTCATTCATGGCTCTGACTAGCTTCCATAGTTTGTTCCCTTCTTTGTCTAGATTTAGGCTTTCTGTTTTGTTTTTCTAACTTTCTCTTCTTATTTTGTTTAGAGTGTATTTGTATTTCGCGGTGATGGCTTTATCGTGAGGGCGATATTTGCCTCCATTGAATGTTCTCTCTCTGCCATGTTCCTAGCATTTGTGACTTCGTCTGCCGCTTTCTGCAATTCATCATTCCAATAAGGCTTGTAGTTTTTCCTTGCCCCTCTTGGAATGATTTCAGTGGATGCTTGTATTATTGCTTTGCTTAGGCTTTCCACCATGGGCTTCATTTTGTTGTTCCGTGTGTTGATGTTTTCACGCAGCCCATCTGTCAGGATTGCAAATCTGTCCCAGTCGGTTCGTTTGTAATTCCAACGTGGGAGCGGTTTTGTTTCCTGTAGGCCTAGTTCCATATCAACTTCTAGTCTAATTGGCCTGTGGTCGCTACCTGCCAATTGGTTTAGTACCTGGCGGTCTATTATGTGGTTAATATCCACCGTGGAAAAGGCCAAGTCTGGAGTAGAGGTAGTATACCATGTTCTAGAATAGTAGCTATGGCTATCCTCCTGCCTATTGATAAGTTGGAGATTTGTGTCTATCTCCCACTCTTGCACTTCGTCACCTCTGTTGTCTGTATCCGAATATCCCCATCTATCCGAGTGGCTGTTGAAGTCTCCAACTACTAGACCGCTGGAATCCTTGATCTCCATACTCGAGAGCGACCGGTCTTTGTTTGGTGGGCCATACAGGTTGAAGATGCGGATCTTCGTTTCTTGTGCCATTATGTCGGCTCCTACAATTTCTGCTTGTCCGGTGTGATTGACAGCTACCGCGCTACTCGGTATGCAGTTGCGGGTCAGTATCAGAACCCCTCCTTTGTGACCTTCTCTATCGAGACGGAAGGTCTGGTATACTCTGATTGAGAATTTTAGGTTGTTGTTGAGGTGTGTTTCTTGGATACATGCCACGTCAATATTAACTTCATGCAGGTGATGTGTTAGGGAAAGCTTTTTGTTAATGACACCCTCCGCATTCCACTGTAGTATTCTGAAGGTCTAGCGTTTTTGGTCAATAGATTTTGCCGCATCACCTTGTGTCTTGACTCCACAGCACATGGGTGGATGACAACCAGTAGCATTTGGTGGGCCCCTTCAAAGCGTGAAGCCCGGCACTCTCGCTGCCTGGCGGGACTCCACATGATGAGCGCCACACTTTTTTCTGTAAGGTTGTTTTGTCATCATACTGCGATATACGTTGCACTGTTTCGTTAAGCCTGTGCCCAGTGCATCCGATTTGAACAGACGTTTCTGTAGGGATGCCCTCCTTAGCCCTTGGCTGTCCCCAGCCTATCTGCAGGGCAGCAGTTGTTTTTTGTCAGAGTTGTCTCTCTTAGGGAAGTTATCTTGCAGGACTATCGAGTCTTCCACACTCGTGTCTATAGGGTGTGGCGATGCTATGATGTGATGGACTATGTAGTTTGTACTATCCCGGAAGAGAGGCAGTCCAGTGTGTCTGTGTCCTGCCAGAAACGTAGAATATGCAAGTGAGTGTGGTATCTCTTTGCTCCCTTTATTTTTTCGGCACATCTGCAGTGATGTCACGCCTAGCTTTCCCCGCCCCTTAGAAGGTTGTCACAATAGGGCGGAGGTGCAATGTCCGCTGGCCTGCATCTCTTCTGCGTCCATTGGGATTACTAATAGCAGACAGAGGAAGGGAGCGAGGCAGGAGTGCATTTAACCAGGGGACAAGCCTGGCCATGGCACGAAGATGTTGTTCGCCTGGTGTGCGGACATATCTCATGATCAAGGGTTGAGTCTCAACAGTTTGCAGTGAGGTGGCTGCTCTACTGCTTATGACACCCCGACCGAGAGCTAAGTCTTCTACTAGTGATTTCACACCTCATCGCCGTATGGGGTGAAAATCGAGCAGCTTACCGTCCGCTTTGATCGACGGACGGCAGATACCTCTTTCTGCGGCTTGACCGGATCCGGCTGAGACGCGAGCCCCAACCATATCGTAGCCTCCCATCGCAGTGGTGCTGAGATTTAGGGCGGGATTTCGGCTTAGAGGCGTTTGGCGAAATTGCTTAGATGGCAGCCTCGCACCATTGGCTTATCGGCCAAGCAGGTAGACCAAATGTCTTCGATCTGCGATTCCTCTCGAATTGAGCATTATTTTCGTATCAACGCCCTGTCATTAGTAGGGTGAAACTGACCTGTCTTCCGAGGGTCTAATACCAGCACCCGTTTATTATTAGACCCAACAAATCAATAGCGGGCTTTTTGGTCAGTCAATGGCAAAGTACCAGAACCTGCAATTCCTCTAGGGTTTAAGCAAGATTACCGTAGCAACGTTCTTTCATTAGGAGGGTAAAACTGACCTGTCTTCTGTGGGTCTAATTCTAGCACACGTTCCCTATTAGACCCAACGACGAAGCTCTCAGTCTGTCAGTCATTTTTCAGTGTTGGCGTGTTGAGTCAAATTAAGCCGCAGGCTCCACTACTGGTGGTGCCCTTCCGCCAATTCCTTTATCAGACACTTGATGCGAGACAATCGAGCCACCGAGATACTAGCCCTAGATTTTCGAGGGTCTAATTCCAGCACACGTTCCTTATTAGACCCAACGAAAGTGCTCTCGGCCTGTCAATCATTTTAGTGTTGGCGTGTTGAGTAAAATTAAGCCGCAGGCTCCACTCTTGGTGGTGCCCTTCCGTCAATTCCTTTAAGTTTCAGCTTTGAAACCATACTTCCCCCAGAGCCCAAACACTTTGGTTTCCCGGAAGCTGCCCGCAGAGGCATCGAAGCAACTCCTGCGGATCGCTAGTCGGCATCGTTTTTGTCAGAACTACGACGGTATCTGCTCGTCTTCGCGCCTCTGACTGTCGTTCTTGATTAATGAAAACATTCTTGACAACTGCTTTCGCAGAAGCTCGTCTTGCGGTGATCCAAGAATTTCACCTCTAACGCCGCAATACGAATGCCCCCGTTTGTCCCTGTTTATCATTACCTCCAGTTCCGAAAACCAACAAAATAGAACCGATGTCCTATTCCATTTTCCATGCACCATAATTCAGGCAGCAGAAGCCTGCTTTGAACACTCTAATTTTACAAAGTAAACGCGCCGGCCACCGGGGATGCTCAGCGAAGAGCATCCACAATTTCATTGATTGCAGGTTACATAAACTCTGCTCACATCCTCAACACTTCTAAAGAAGATTTTACAGAGTCTCTCCTCACTGAGTGCATTGTGAGGCGCATATGTCGGGTCACACTGCCGATCCGCACCTAGTTTGCCAGACTGCATTGGAACAACATGTTGGCAGGGAGAACTTTTGGAAAGTAATATATGATCTTGATCAACTTGTTTCACCTGCCCCTAATATAGTCTGATCAGTATGCTGAGCCTGATCGTGGTCTTCCCTCCCAATTCTATCTCAGTAAATGAAGTCAACATTATTAAGTTCTGCAGATGAATCTATAAACTGCCTAATTTAATTTAGCGAACTCACTTGGATAAATTAATGAACATAAAAAAGTCCCATTGCTGCAAAAATATATAGCGTACTGTAACCTGATATTTCTGACATCTGAACAAAAAAATTATAAAAGTAAAGTTGACATCCTAGAAAGTGTAATAATTTGACAAACAATAAAGAAAAGCGGCCCTTAAAAGGAAAAAACCGGTAAAAATATTGCTTTAGAATAATCTCATTTCACTTTCTCATAAACTCGATTGCCCGCGGGAGACTTCTTTACGTACCTTTACATTTATCACGTATTTGGTTTGGGAGGGACGTTTTCGCAAATGTGTACAAATAACGTGTGTCTTCATCTTTCGCCATTTAATAAATTAGGTACTCTAGACGATGTCATTTCATGGTGGGTTACATAGGCTCTTAGAGTGAACAAGGTTCCTACTGGCTGTAGTGAAGTGCGAGACTCATCAGATACCTCGCCACTATAAGGATTGCAGTCCCGGTCCCTACTTTGTTATCCATACTTCCATAGCAATGCTAATATGTTGCTTGGAAGCTAGATATAGTTTTATTACTGTTTCTGTTGACCCTGATTAGCATAGGCTGATCAGTTAAGTTAGGTTAGTTGCCCATCGTAAGTGATGAAATGGGCATCATCAAACGGCTTGTGTCTTGATGATATAACTTGCGTTTCATTTGAATTATACGAAGGACGTTCAGGTCAAACCGGGACTGTTTTTGTAATAATAAAAATATATAATTGTTCAAATAGTCAACATGCTAATTATTTTTCGACATAATCCCCTGCAACATTTATGCACGTGTTACAGCATTTAAGTAATGCTTGAAATGCTTCCGTATTTACAGATTTGTCAGAATATCTCAACCGATACAGGATAGCCTGTTTCACTTCGTCATCAGTGTTGGAATGCAGACCTACTTTTAAGGGTACAAATAGTTAGAAATTGCTAGGAGCAAGTTCCGGGCTCTAAGGGGAAGTGATCCAAAAAGTAAGGCATGTATCAAAACGTTCCTTCAGTTCAGTGCAACCTTAACTCTTCTCTGCCGGTCAAAAGCGGAAAGCTGTCTTGGCGTCCTAAGTGCACTAACTTTCCGAAAATGAAAATGTTCATGAAAAATAGACTTTATCGTACCCATAACAATACTTCCATCGTATGGAACTTCGCGACGGGTTATGCGTCGATTTCCAGTACAAGCCAGGCTCTCTCTCAATTTGTCATTTTGTTTTAGTATCCACGTTTCAGCACCGTAGCACATCGCGGAGTGTACAGTCGAATTGATAAGATAGGCCCGTAGGTCCTGGTCTTGGCAAATGTCATGTACCCAGTTAATAGTCGAGATCGCTGTCCAGCCCGCGCAGGGACGTCGTATCAGTTCAGGTTCCAGGTTATTCTTTATAGTGAGAAGGCGCACAAGATATATGCACTCTTTTGCAATCTTCTAATCGTACCTCGCCAAGGAAGACTGGATCACAAGTGGTTAAGCGGTTTCGTAATACGTTGGTTTTCGATACATGCATCTCCGGTCGCGCTTTCTACCCCTCTCCATCGAGTAGCATGATTTGGTTGGCTTCTGCTCCTGATTCTGTGATGAGCACTGTATCACCGCCAAATCGTAGGTGATTGATATATCTACCGTCAATAAGGATTTCAAGGGTGGATAATGTAGTACGCGAACCACAATTACATTGATTGGAAGTGTAACACTTAAGAGATCTGCAAGGACGTTGTTCCTAGGAAATGATGTGTAGCACATTCACTCAAGAGCACATACTGAGGCCTCACTGTTAAACCAAACATTTAATAATATATTAAGGGAGAGTTTATAATACCAGTAATACGATTATGTATGTACATTAGGTTAGGTACATGTGACTCTAACATACAGATAACAACTATAACAGAGTAACCGCATGGTACAAATGCAGTGACTGAAAAATCATTAAACCCTTGCGGTAGTGTATGTTAGAGAATGTTAAACCCTGCCGAAGACGGATGTGTCGGACCGAAAGGTGCAAATATCGCAGTCAAACTATAAACTAGCGACACAACGCAAATCCGTTTTCCTGACTACATTCTGCTACTAACAAAGCCCTGTTCAGGGCTTGGAAGCGGGAGATTGAGAGTGAACGCAGAAGAAGAAGAGAATGCTAAAACTAAACAGTTCGTATTCAAAACAAATGATACAATGAAATGAATCTACAATAAACATGTACTGATGAATCTATAGTATCAAGCAACAGCCGCCAATAGATAAAACATATATAATATATATATATATATAACATATTATCACACAAGATTCAACATAATCAGGAATTCGCTAATGACCTTTCGGGGTTCGGATGTCGGTCGTTATCAATGATACCATATGTATACATCTTAGATTAGGTATACGTGTTTTTCTATTAAACATATGTGTAAAGGTCTTAGCTGCAAAAACGGCAAGGTATCTTTCTCCTCAACCCTTTAAATCTCCCAGATGCACCTTAGCTCAACAATTCTTGCCGATGAACCTCCGCTAAACAAATCGGCTAATTGTATCTCAGCCCAACAAATCGTCCAGGTGTACCTTAGTTCAATAAATCCTCCAGATGTACATCAGCTTAACAGATCGTCCAGGTAAAGCTCATCAGAACCAGTCATCCAGGTATTTTTACTTAGTCGCTACTCTTTAACCATGAGGTCTAGAGGGTTGGCAGAGAGAGATAGATAGAGAGAGATAGAGCCATACCATCTTTCAAATCATCTATTGATCACTTAGGGACTGTCGTATGTTCTTTTACCAACGTACTTCAGGACGTCCTGGTAGTCTGCGTCCTTGACTTGTTATATCCTTTCACGGCCTTATTATCCGATTTTCTACCATTCTACAGATGCCTAAGCCATTGTATTTGGGACTCCTCCACTCATGTCTGCAGGGGTTGGGCTTCGAGATTGCAACGTATTGTCTGCTTGCGGATCTTATCCCTTTTCGTCACCTGAACCCCCTTTCTTAGGCACCTCAATTCTGAAGTCTGTAGTTATCTTTCTTGGGTTGTCGACATTGCCTAAGACTCCCATCAGGACTGGCAAATAGGTCTAACTTTGTTTCCCTACGTATTTCTTTTCTGCTAAGGAATCCTATGTTTATTGCATAGAACATCTACCTGCTGCTGACAATCGTGCAATTAACTACCAATTCTGTATATTACTTCTATATATTTGAAGTGGCTGCCCTCATCAAGTGATCTTGTTCAGTTTCCCATTTGGTCATGTATCTGGCTTTAATAAGCCGTTTTGACTCTTCGTACGTCATACTAGTATCTGTTTGTGGTAGTCTTGCACCTTCTTTTGCCAGTCTGTCTGCCTCCTCGTTGCCTTGGATGTTGCAGTGTGATGGGACCCACTGTACCACTATCCTTTTTGGTGCGGACTGCTGGCATAGTTGCCAGAGTACTGCTCTTAAGTCATTAAGCTCAGTGTTTTTCTGGCTTTTTTGCGCTGTGACTACGGCCAGATCATCTGTAAGCAGGACTGTTTGGATTTCATTTTCTTTATGTGTCACCATTTCTTCCACTGCCGCCCTCAGTGCCTCTGCCTCCGCTCTGAAATTGCTTGTGTACTTAGCAGTAGCGAATGACAGTTATTTTTCTGCCATTTGGTAGGTTCAGGAATGCTCCTGCCCCTCCGTTCTGTGTAGTGTTTGTTACAGAACCTTCGGTGTATGCATGGGCCCAGTCCATGCTTGGGTAGTTTTTCGATATAAAGCTTAGGGTAGTAGCGGTCTTTTCTTTTTCAGTCTGGCAGTTTTTGTTTCCAATACCTGGTATATTTTCTACCACCTCTGGAAATATATCCTGCCTCCAGGTAGGTTTTCCTACAGTAGTGATGGGCTTTGGTGTTGTTAGTGCGTTTATGGGATCTTCGTGCATCTTTGCTTTGGCTATTTCTGCAAAGTTTCTCCGCTTTAGTTTCCCATTTCCCAAATTGTTTAGTCTCTGGTGCATTGGATGGTCAGTCAGTCTTCGGAGTTTATCTGACTGCAGCTGGGCTCTGTAGTCTCTTCTATCGGTCATGGATTCCAGTTTTGTAATCTTTTCAAGTTCTACAATTGGCGTTGACTTCATGCCTCCTGTTATAACTCTCATGGCTTGGTTTTGAAGTTTGCTAACGTTATCGAAGTTCGCCTTTGCTGCTGTTGTCCATGCCGCAATGCCATACTCGAGAACTTGTTTCACTCTTCCAGTGTACAGTTTCTTTAGTATATATTCGTCTGCTCCCCAGCTTGTGCCAGCAAGTTTCCTCATAATTGCCATTCTTTCTCTGACTCTCATTCGGTTTCTCTCGATCTGACTTTTCCATGTCATGCGCCGATCAAATGTGACTCCCAGATAGTTTGGGTTGTCGTTTGGCTGCATGAATTTGCCATTTAGAATTAATTTTGTGTTTTGGGGTTTGATTGAAAGCGAGAATTCTGTACATGTGGTTTTCTCCTCGTTTATTTTGACCAGCCATGAGTTCGCCCACTCTTCCAGCGATGTTAGGGCCTGCTGCATCCGATTTCTTGCTATGGTGAGATTCTTTTCAGAGGTCCACATAGCCAGATCGTCTGCAAACATTGAGCTATGGACTCTTCTTGGTATATTCTCTGAAATGTCGTGTATATACACCAGGAAGAGTGTGGGTGACAGTACTCCCACATGAGGTACTCCCTACTCGAGTGTCACCTTTTTGCTCATCTGCCCTTGTACTTGGACACTGGCCGTTCTTTTTTTTTTTGAGGTAGTGGTTGATCCACTTGTACATTCTCCCACAAACTTCACTTTTCCTTAGCTTGATTCTAAGTCCGTCTTTCCAGACTTTGTCAAATGCCTTTTCCAGGTCCACCCAAACCGCTACTGTGTGTTTCTGTGCCTGGTAGGCATCTTCTATTTCCTGGGCTATGAGGATGACCTGGTCCTCAGTGAATCTGTGCTGTCTAAAGCCTGCTTGCTGTGGAATTAGTATTCGTTTTTCTTCCAGATGCCACATAAGTCTGGTGTATATCATACGTTCCATCAGTTTGCCGACACTGCTCAGTAGGCTGATAGGCCTGTATCCATTTTGATCTGTTTTGTCTTTTTCTATTCTTTGGTACTGGTACAAGTACTGTGTCGTTCCATGCCTGGGGTACAATACCCCTTTTCCAGCCTTGGTTCAGGACTGATAGCAGTTTCCTCTTCGTTGTTTGGCTCATCCCCATCAGCATTTCGTTTGTTATCCCGTCTTTTCCGGGACATTTTCTTTTCTTTAATGTTCTCATGGCCTCTTCCATTTTACTCATTGTTAATTTGGCCATCATATACTCTTCTGGTGCCGTATTGATGTTGCTCTTCACTAATGTCCGTATGCCTATAAGCAGGGACCTCGATGTGGTTTGCTCTGGCATAGTGTTCGACAAAAGCGTTTCCGGCTTTTTTTCCAGTGAGCAAGTTTTCGCCCTGCTTGATGGTAATTTGATTGTTTGAAGGGGTTTCGTCATTCATGGCTCTGACTAGCTTCCATAGTTTGTTCCCTTCTTTGTCTAGGTTGAGGCTTTCAGTTTTGTTTTTCCAGCTTTCTCTTGCTGTTTGGTTTAGAGTGTATTTATATTTCGCCGTGGCGGCTTTAAGGGCGATATTTGCCTCCATAGATTGTTCTCGCTCTGCCATGTTCCTATAATTTGTGACTGTATCTTCCGCTTTCTGCAACTCATCCTTCCAATAGGGCTTATAGTTTTTCCTAGCTCCTCTTGGGATGGTTTCAGTGGCGGCTTGCATTATTGCCTTGCTTAGGCTTTCCACCATGGGTTTTATTTTGTTGTTTCGTGTGTTGATGGTTTCACACAGCCCATCTGTCAGGATTGCAAATCGGTCCCAGCTCGTTTGTAATTCCAACGTTGGAGCGGTTTTATTTCCTGTAGGCCTACTTCCATATCCATTTCTAGCCTGATCGGCCTGTGGACGCTACCTGCCAATTGGTTTAGCACCTGGCGGTCTATTTTATGGTGTATGTCCTGTGTGCAGAAGGCAAAATCTGGAGTCGAGGTGGTATGCCATGTTGTAGAATATAAACTAGGGCTATCTTCCGGCCTATTGATTAGGGAGAGACTATCTTCCACTTCGTCACCTCTGCTGTCTGTGTCAGAGTATCCCCATCTCTCCGAGTGGTTGTTGAAGTCTCTAACTACTATGCTGTTGGAGTCTCTGACTTCCATACTAGAAAGCGATAGGTCTTTATTTGGTGATCCGTACAGATTGAAAATGTGGAGCTTCGTCTCTTGAGCCATTATGTAAAATCCTACAATTTCTGCTTGTCTGGTGTGATTGACAGATACCGCGCTACTCGGTATGCAGTTTCTGGTCAGTATCATGACCCCTCCTTTGTAACCTTCTCTATCGAGACGGAAGGTCTGGTATCCTCTGATTGAGAATGTATGATTATTGTTGAGGTGCGTTTCCTGGATACATGCCACGTCAATCTTACCTTCATGCAGGTGATGTGTTAAGGAAAGCTTTTTTGTTAACGACACCCTCCGCATTCCACTGTAGTATTTTGAGGGTCTTGCGTTTTTTGTCAATAGGAATTGCCCCATAGCCATGTTCCTTGACTCCACGACACATGGGTGGGTGACCACCAGTAGTCAAGGGTGGGCCCCTTCGAGGCGTGAGGCCCGGCACTCTGGTTGCCTGTCGGGACTCCGCAGGATGAGTGCCATACGTTTTTCTGATATGTTGTACTGTCATCATACTGCGATTTACGTTGCACTGTTTCGTTAGGCTTGTGGCCCCGTGCATCCTTCTTCTTCTTCTTCTTCGTACGCAGTCAGACAGTAACCATTATTTTTTCGAAAATAGTGGCAGTCATCCTGAGGCTGTCGCCGCTGCCATAGAGCTTGTCTTGCAGTTCCACTGGTGATGGCCACATCTGCTCTCTCTGATTCTCGTATGTCGGCCCCGTGCATCTGATTTCAACAGGCGTTTCTGTAGGGATGCCCTCCTTAGCCTTTGGCTGTCCTCAGCCTATCTGCAAGGCAGCAGTTGTTTGTGATCAGAGTTGTCTCTGACTTTTGGTCCAATTCATCCGACTTCAGCAAGCATTTTTTGAGTACCGGGTTAGCATTTCCTCTTCAAACCCTTCTCCTTAGCCAGTCTGCCCTGCTGCAGCCTGTTATCCAGGATCACCGCGTGGAGGTGTAGAAGGGTCTTGGCAGCTCTGGTTCCCTGGCCCTGACGCTAGCAGTCAGTTATGGGTCGCTGACCACTGCAGCTCATGCGCTGCTCAGCGTCTTGATCCCAAATGGTTTATTGCCCCAGTCTCACTCACAATATAAACGCATTTTGTTTTCAAAGAATTAAGTTCAATTGGAAGGTTTATAGTAGAACAGGCACTAATTATCAGGTGGTATGATAACTTTCAAACATTGTTATCGTTTATACGGATAAGTTGATAACAGTGTATCCCACGCTTCTTATCGGTGCCTAGAATACAAGAAATATTCAAATCAAAATCAAAGTTAGAACAGTATAAGACGGCCACATGTTTCGACGTGGTCTTTCTTAGTGTCCTCATGCAGAAAAAAAACATGCACTGTACATGAAACCTAGAGTATTCATTCTAGCTTGGATTGCTCTCTCACATATATTTGATCCCAAAGGCAGACTTTCAAAAGAGTATAACTAATTTTGCATTTTCGAAGGCATTTATTACATAGAATAACATATGACAGTGTATCCCTGGGGTAGAAGACAACCTCACATATCGAATCAATAATATCACAAAAACAGATCGAATGTAATCACCATGTAACTACAGTGATATTTTACGATTATTACATCAATAACTAACCAAAGACAATCGTCAGACAACAACAAGTGATCGACATGCAAACGATAAATAAGTTTAAATCTTCAGAAATCACACTACGATCTGCACATTCATTATAACAAATTGTTCTAAAACGTTTGAAGCGTTTTTGGAGCAACGTTTATTGGGTTCACGTATTTACAATTGGTACAGTTATGTTGTTGTCACCAATTTTCTAAAATGTCCACCAAATTTCATGTTGTAAGCGATAAATGCCATATAATGTTACATGTTGTGTAGCACTCATATTACACGAAAAGACACATTTTCTTCTAAACTAGCTTATAATATATTTTCTTTGGGCTTAATGTTGGCTAAATTATTTTATGGCAAGAAATGTTTAAAAAAAAAATAACAATAGCAATAGTAATACGGATTGATCTTTCAAATCCATATCGGACAAGTTAAAAGCATAATACATAGTTAAGTTAGATGTAAGAAATAGCAGTAAAGATCAAATTACAGCACGTTATCCCATCTGTTAGATACATACATGTTCGTGTGATGGCAAACAGTAAAACAACACACGACATTCTAAGCTTGCCCGGACTGGTTACAGATGATCAGTACATTGCTATTCTGACCTCTGGAGCCGTCGTGTGGTGAATTTTCTCACTAATCGGTGTAGTTTCAAACATCATTAACATCGGAACTTTTGTTGCCATGGGACTCAGTGACGGTGTCACTGTTTCTTTTCTTGCATTGTCTGTTTACGATCTGATTTATCTAATTACATCACTTTGGTTTGGGATCTCTGCATCGTTTAGCGTTATTGAGATGACGTCTTTAAAGCGGTTTTCAGTACAGCGATATGGTATATGGATATTTGCAGGAAATATTACAATTCTTATTAACGTAACTAATGTACTGACCACAACCTTCCTAGCACTTGCTCGCTGTATGTGTGTCGCTAAACCTCTCCATTTTAAGAACTCTTTTACTCGAGAAAAAACGCTTTTCTTTATTATTGTCTTCGCCATTTTTTGGTGGCTATCTATACACCAATCCTTGCCCACATGGGGATGGTGGCGAAGGAGGACAAACAGACCAACACTTCTAGGCCAAGTTTGTGGATATCTTCTAGCAGAGAGGCCATCAAAGATATTGTGTGGGTAGTAATAGACATGATTTTTCCTGTATCCACATACCTCATAGTTATAGAATGTATCCTGATCATGGCAGACAGCCTTCGCACAGCTTCGAGATTCAGACATACTTCAGTGCAGATAACCGATTCAGTGTTTGATAACAAAAGTAGCCATATAGTTATCACTGGTAACAAGAAGAAGACGAACACATCTTCGGTTATTTCCTCTGATAGACTCGTAGGTAAGGAGCTTCGTGTTGTACAGCAGGTCACACTGATATCTCTCGTGTATATCATATGTAACACACCAAAGATCCTGATCAGTACTATCGGCAACATTGAACCTGAATTTACAATCGGTGGTCGCTACAACAATTTATATTTGACTCTTAATGGATTCAGAATGCATTTTGAGATTTTTAACGCTACAATTAATACGATAATTTATTACAAATACAATACAAAATTTAAAACAACGTTGTTGTCAAAGAAGGTAAACATTCTAAGAAACATAGTGTTATTCGAAAGCACATTAAGGAATTCTAAAACACTCTAAAATCCGTTCAGGAGTATGGTTATCATTTTAGTCTGTGAGTGAACTGCATAACTAGTTCATGTAGTCTGATAAAGCACAATTGCACAATGACTAATTAATCTTGATCCAAAGAATTCAGTTTAGAAGTTGCTTAATTCTGTTTTGTCTTGTTCATAAGAACCAACTTAACTGCACTACGAGAATGTAACTGGGTCGATTGAAACGCTCTGCTACGTATGAATTGCTACTTCACCTATTGCTCTGCCGTCATTACATAGGCGTTCACTGGAATCTTTAAACTGTCACTCCATCCCATATCTTGTTTGATCAAAATAAGTGTCCGTGAAGCATAATTACAGCTTTTTAGTTACCACCAGTTACCACTTGCAGCGGTCACAAGACGGAAACAAAAAGTGATGCGTCAAAATATCGATATCAAATGGTTATGCAAATGAGTTGATGCACATGAAGGTGCACGGCGGAATACGAAGAGGTCTCCCTAAAAGAACGTAGGAGGTCAACATAAAAGAATGGACCAATCTTCGACCAGTGTAGGCACAGTCAGCGACCTTTGATTTATAGGGGTTGCGTGATGTTGTCTGTATTGGTGCCACAGCGACCTCACCTGTTACGGGATGATCTGACCCGACATGACTTATCACCAACCTTTCCATGTAAAGGACATCTTTTCACACCAAACGATGGATGATTCATAGATCTACAGCTGCTATCTTCTCATGCCATATACATCCATTATGTACCTTCTGAAGTCAGAAGCAAGAGTCCTCACTATGACCATTATTGTTTAAGAGGTTTGAGATTTCGATCATAGAACTGATGTGCCTTCGATCTCCTTTCTCGTCCTGGAAGATTTTGTTTTGTAGAACCCACCCCGCACAGCTTCAAGATGACCACTTATTGCAACAGACCGACCATTCAATACTGTATCTTACCGAGTAGTACCGATCCATGTGTAGATATGCTGGAATGACTATACGGAGTCCTTTTATTGATCAATTGGTTAACCCCGAGCTCCGCTTTCCCGTTGACGAATTCTCGTGTGTTTACGGTAGTAATAGATTCATAACAACAGTTATCGCGATGGTTTACAGCTGCATCTAATCTCAGCATCTAAACACGAACTTGTAAGGAAATCTAATGTTCTTCATTACCATAACTATGAATGATACAAGACTGCCTGACTGTATTCCCAATATATTTGGCAACTCGAGGTAATATACATGTCATTAATTTATAAATTAATACACATATTTTTTGGTAAATGTGTCGTTAGTCCAGTCAGGCACGACATACTGACGAGATGTGGATCGATGGGATCCACGTAGTAGTGAGCGCCACGAAAATGAACCAAACATCTTACAACCGTCTGGAGGACTGCGCTCTACCTTCGTCAGTATGCTCGGGATGCTTTAACGTCCTTTTAAGGGTGCGCAAAATAGTGAACTTACTCATTGTGGACATTAAACAACAACAACGTTCATGTATTATGTCTTTTCAACGTCAATTCCTAAGTAAGGCATGTTGTGATACCTAGTTAAATCCATTTTAACGATATAAAGTGTCACTGTTTCATTTGACAAGTCCCCTTTTTTTTTCTTATTTTTCTCAGATCCATTGAAGCACGAGTTACTCACACTTGCATTACTCTATCCTACAAAAGCTATAATTAGTATATCCTGCACACTTTTTAGGGCAGTTCATACTTGGAGGGCTTGCGAGAGATGTGTGAGTGGTTAGATATGCAAGCCCATGAGTGGGAGTCTTTAACCGTGGCCTTGCTTCACTCTTAGGCAAAGGTTAGGACGGTCATAGAATATGGCAGGTCAAAGGGCGAAAGGGTCGTGTGTTATAATGTCAGGAAGCTGCGTACTTTTCTGACCTGAACATTGATCCAAAAGTTTGTGAAAAAAAAAAACATTGAAGCAGAGATCCTAACACTATTTGAATCAAGACTAATATATGTGCAGAGGTGTAACGCCTGCTATACGATATCTTGTCTTTCATTATAACCATCGTTGTAATACAACCTGATTTCCTTATCACTTTGTGTCTCGTTTCAAATTGGAAGAGGATGCGAAGAAAAGTAATTTCAGAATTTATAATTTACCTGTTTGATTATATGTGGCCGTGTGTCTTATAACGACGCCTTTCATTGGCATCCATATTTGACATATATTTCCCTGTGTTCTTCCTATATATGGGAATCCATATTTTGTGCACGTTATTAACAGACTTAGTATCTGTTGTTTTGATACGTAATCAGACTATGTTGCACTTCGACATATCTTTCAGAAAATTAATATTCGTAATGTCAAAATACGATTTTAAAATTTTTTTTTTGCTCTAAGAATATGAATTACATCCAAGATTACAAACTATTTAAAAACACGAAATTCTATGATTATTATACATTTGTTTTTCTTGCTATACGTACAATGTTGACTTTTTTAGCTCTTCATTCCCTTTTATGTAAAAATACATGTTTGTGATCTAAACATACATTCTATCACGCACAATGTGCTTATCAATTGTTGTAAGTTTATCTCTGAGCAACGAGAAGTAGTATTACAAAATATAAATGAAATTACTACTTTTTCAGTCGTGTTTCATGTAATTAGTAGCGATTATGTTCTTTACGTACATAAGCATACACGTTGCTGTCAACATTGCATACAGTTTCAGTCCATGTTGCCGGATCGTAGTGTCAATATGTTCCGGCAGACAAGATTTATCGGATAACTATTTAATTATATTCAAATAACTGGTGAAGAACACGACATATATTCAAACGTCACATTCAAAACACTTAAACCAAATGTTTTTAGGAGATAACTGGTATATAAACAATGTATATTTCGTTGTGAGTCTTGCTAAGCTAAAGTAGGTAATGCCAGGTTTATATATACATTATCATATACCCATAGCCCGTAACGGGAAATACAAATGGACTTGATACAAGTTGCGTTGATCTACAAGTTGGTAATATAAAATGTTCAGTGACAATTTTAGCTAGATATGACTTTTTGTTCGTGAGTTATGACGTTTTCAGACTCATATACAGATACTAAGGAATACAGTATATGGTGTAGTAGAAAGATGTTTTTTTTATGTAAAAAATCATTCAATAGCTCAGAAATTATAAAGACATTGACAACTATGTTAGGTCTATGCTCGAGTCTCTGAGTACCGTGTAATGCATTAATTAAAAAAAAAAATTAAGACACGCGTGTGTTGCAAGAGAAAGTAATGCATAGACTTGCGTGCCGAAACTTTATGAGTATTACTGAAGCGTCCTGATAGTTCAGGTGAATCAATGTGGTATTTCACTGAAATGTTGAAGCGGATATAACGAATGTGTGTACAAGAACATTCGTGTTATGCTTACGAGATAATATTAAGTCAAGTATTTCTCGATATAGTTTAACTCGTAAATCATTCACATGCAATCTCAACAGTTAACTCTTAAGACAGACTCGTTCATTTTTTTACATGCTCATCAATAACGTTATTTTTTTAACAATTTGTCGTTGTCCGGCGTAATAGGCTGAAACCAATGCTCACAGATAGTCTATTAGCAGAACACTGGGACATCGTGACATTATTTACTAAACAAGCTTGCATTTGTTGGATTTCAAAATGCCAACCACATTCGTACGAACTATATGATTACTCCGACTCGTTGGTGAAATATGTTTACATTTATCGCCAACTGGATAAATGCAATAATACATGGTTGCTAGCTGCTCAGTATCCTGACCAACAAGTACTGATCTCGCGATAGTCAACATGTTATCTCTTCCTGTCTTGGTTTGAATCATTCATGAAAAATGTTTGATGAGATAGTGCTATCTGGTTCACTTGATCATACGAATTTGGAGACGGATTGCTTATCCTCATCATCAAATTGGAATGCTCTATTACAGTTCTTAGACAGTCTTGATTAGTGTTTATACATTTGTTCGGTGCTTCGGCAGTGTGTCAAATATCACATCAGTCTTGTATGAGGGTTTGCTAACAATCGAGAAACGTTATAGTAAATGTGCCCATGAGTTTGACAAAATAAAGTCCCATCTCCAAGGGTGTCGTGATTTGTGATGCTGAATGTTATTGACAAACGTTTAAGCCTCTACAACATTGTATGTTAATACATTGTTGACCAAGTCAAAGGTTTATCTGATAGGTATGAAAGGAAAACCGTGCTGACATGTAGCACCTTTTTTAATCAGTATTTACTTAATTTTGTCATAATGTTTACAAATTTGCGTAAAATTACCAGAATTATCTTCTTGATTATCAAATATAGATTGAGAAAGGTCAGCTGAAAATCAATTACCGAAAACAGTCATTTTAAAAATGTTTTGTTACGCTCTTATATAATGTTGGTCATTATATATTTCTTTTCGAAGTCTGTACATTGTACGACTTCGCGTTGTTTGTCCAGCTTCATGTTCTTCATCTTGAGTTACTCATAGATCTCTGTCAACGTTATTCCTTCCCAATGCTCTTTTAGTAATTTCCCAACAGTTGCATTTGCCTTATTATTTCATCTACGTGTATTACATATGCTCAACTGTTTCATCTAAGGGAACTCAATTTTTTTTAAAAATTCAGTCTAGATCTATTTTTATATTTAATTGCTAGTATGCACATTAATATGATATAACAACGCAAAGGCAAACAAATTGTATCATAATCAGAAATGAAACCAACAAAGAAGCAATTTGTGACATGATTTTTCTCTTGTGTTGACGATCAATTTTGTTTTTCATCCTTTTTTTTTTTGGAGTGTGGCTGTGATTATTCTTCAATATTAAATATTATCAACTGTCTATATAACATGCACGACAATTGAATATTTTAATTACATTTGATACATTTTAATTTACATAATTGTTAAATATCATTACACACATCTCATAGTAATTATTACATTATCAGAAAAAAATGTAGATGTAAAGATATACGTGTAAGTCAAGTATAAGAGATAAATTAAATTTTAAAAAGCAAATTAATAAAAATAAGTACTCTTTATTGAAAATTATCTTCTTCTTCATTAGTGTTCTCAAATAAATGCTAATCCTGTTACAGCATGTGCATTTCTTGCATCGCAAACTTGTATAATCGACAGTTACAGTCATCAATATATATCAACATGTGATTATGGTCAGTTATTTCAGAAATACTTTTCAGTGATGTTCTTTCAGACTTCTGTGTACATGTATACAACATTTCGAACAGCTTCATTTACTTAATAACTCACATGTGCCTAACATGCTTTTAAAAGACATGGATTGCATTGGACGGCGAGCGATTTCATAATTTCCACTTTTCCAATTCATTTTACGTAAATGCGGATATTGTTATTACCTTTTCCTGCAACTTAATCAGGAAAATCCTTTTTGTTTTCTTAAAACGTACTTCCAGAAATAACAAAATATATAACATTCCATTTCTGCCCACATATAAGGTCTGTTTATTGTAGATTTCTACCATTTTAAAATAGTTTATATTGTGATACATTTACAAACATGACACGCTTTCTGTCAATGAACGACAGCCTTGTCAATATATTGATCTGCAATAATGTCATGTATTTCCACTAGAGGATTGGTAGTTCGCATCAGACTCTTTCGCCACCATAAAATCTGTAATACCATTTGATTGGGAGGGGCATTTGCATCACTCGGTTCGTCTACTGTACCCATCAGATCTGGATCTGTTTGAAGTCCCACTACCGTAACTTGATCTCTACTTGCAAAAGGCAATATCTTCTCGGTTTGCTGAAAGACCTGAAATAACATGTCGTATCGATCAGCAAGAACGTTAGAAACAGTTTGTCTAAACAATGTACACAGAAGGTAAGTCTAAGGTAAGAACTGGAATCTTGTACACGTATGCTTAGTGTAAGGTAATAACTCTAAACGTGTACACGTATGGTAAGTCTAAGGTAACAACTCTAAACGTGTACACGTATGGTAAGTATAACGTAACAACTCTAAACATATGCAAGAAAAGTAAGTCCAAGGAAAGATCTTTGAAATGTACACGTAAGGAAAATCTAAGGAAATAACTGAATATTTGCATGTGAGATATGTATCACAATAGAGCTATGGGCAGGCACACGAAAAGTCAGTCTAAAGGAAAAGACTATTAACATGTACAGTTACGATAAGTCTAATGAAATAACTCTAAACATTTACGCAAAAAATAAGTTCAAATAAACAACAAGGAGGCTTTAAAATGCACATGAATAAAAATATGTCTTTTTAAAATGTGTCATCGTCCGGTCTCAAATAAGTTAGATACTTCTGATGAATTTCATTGACTGCAGGTTACATAAACTCTGCTCACGTCATCAGCACTACTAAAGAAGATTTTACAGTTTCTCCTGACTGAGTGCAATGTGAGGCGCATATGTGAGGTCACATTGATGATCTCCATCTAGTTAGCCAGATAGCACTGAAACAACATGTTGCCAGGGAGAACTTTTCGAAAGTAACATATGATCTTGATCAATGTGTTTCACCTGCCCCTAATGTAGTCTGATCAGTATGCTGTGCCTGATCGTACGTTAGTCTTCCCTCCCACTTCTAACTCAGTAAAGGAAGTCAACATTATTAAGTTCTGCAGATGAATCTATAAACTGCCTAATTTAATTTAGCGTACTCACGTGGACAAATGAAAGAATATAAAAAGTCCCATTGTAGCAAATATATAGCATGCTGTCACTGTATATTTCTGACATCTGAAAAACAAAATATTAAAGTGAAGTTGACATATTAGTAAGTGTAATACATTGACAAACAATAAAGAAAAGCGGCCTTTAAAGTGACAAAACCAGTAAAAGTATTGCTTTAGAATACACTCATTTAATTTTCTCATAAACGAGATGACCCACGGAAGACTTCTTTACGTACATGTATCACGTATTTGGTTTGGGAGGAACGTTTTTATAAATGTGTACAAATAACGTTGGTCTTCATCTTTCGACATTTAATGAACTAAGTACTCTTGACGAGGTCATTTCATGGCGGGTTACATAGGCTCTTAGCATATCTTGAGGCATAATCGCAAAAGTGAACCAGGTTCCTACTGGCTGTAGTGAAGTGCGAGACTCATCAGATAGCTCGCCACTATAATATGACACAACTGCCCTTACTAATGATGGTATTTCTATCACTCTATAACCCATTCTGGTAGAACTAAAACAAATAGTCCCGGTCTCATGTGAACACCACTCATTGTAACGAAGAAGCTTAGATGGTCATCAACCGTACAGTCTGGTCGCAAATTTCGTCGATCGTTATATTGTGCTTGTCCGCATGTAAGTCTCCTCTTCAAATGTTTCCTCAATAAATGATGCAACAGTTATCACAATTTAGCTGCTGCATCTTAATGTACCCTTATTTAATTGAAAACCTACTTACTTTCACAAATATTACAATAGAAAATGTTCTACTTCTTCGCACATCTGACATCGGGTAACTGTATATTTCTTACTTTCTAAAATATTTTCGCAGCGAGGTTGGCTGATCTTTATTGGGACAACTTGACAAACAATAAATACAAAATTGCAGAAAAAAATGTAGTTAATGTGTCTCTAAGATAATATAGTATATCTTCTTCAGAAAGCTGGCGGTATTCAAGAGGATCCTCTAGTTTCAATGTAATGTATCCTGCAGCTGGTTAGCACGTGGGATGTTTGCAGATGAATAACATGATCTTCTTCTTTGTCGTTTCCTGTCAAATAAGGTAGCTACTCGTGCTGAATCCGTTCAGATGTGAGATGTAGTCTCAAACAGTATGTTTCATCTTACACTGACTAGCATTGTCTGATTAGCATGTTTTGGATGTCCGGAAATAAATTTCCTCTTCTAATTCTTCCTCTGTAAAATGGGGTTACCATTAACATGTGCTGCGGTTGAATTAGTCTTATAAATTATTATTGAATTCAAAACTTACTTACGTCAACAAATGATATAATATAGAACATCCCACTTGTGCGTATATCTGAGGACGGGTCACTGTATATTGCTGATGTCTGAAAAATATGTTCACAACGAGGTAGTCAGCTTTTAATTGTGAACAATTGACAGACAATAAACACACGCTGTTTTAAAAGCTCTAGGTTCAGGTTGGTGTTTTCTCTGTCTGTTCCATCTGCATAGTTCAGTGTTGTATAACCAGTTTATTTTCGTGGGTTACTTACGTTGTTAATAGAGCTGAGACTCACATCAAGGTTGTAAATGTAATATAGAACACAAAAATACTTTTGTCATCAGAAACTCAGTTGGCGATGTATGATTGTGTTTGTTCCAAAGTGTTATGTTGTATTTCCAATATTTCCAGCTTCGGTACACCTGCATGTCCCACCAACAACTGCATCGGTTTGGCTACATTGTAAACACAACACTCATATCAGTTGTTAACAACAGACGGCAGAGAAGTCAATATGCGGGTGTCTTCGAAACGTGCTGAGAACTCTGATTTCAATTTTCAAAAGATTTGTCGGAAAGCTCACTTTTAACCAAGGATTTCGGAGAAAAATTGACGTCTAGTATGACAGAACATACTGATCATACATGTTGGTCAGGGTCAAGCAAAACATATTGGCCAAGACCCTCACCTCAGATTCCTCGCAACTCTTCCTGGAAATGGCTGTTTTATGGCAGACTGGATAACGAGGTGAGTGATCGAGGTGATCCTCGTAAGTAGTGAGTGACACGCAGATGAAGCCAATCATAGCATAATCGCCTAGAGGACCCCGGTCTACCTCCATCAACACGCTCGGAATGTGAGAAAAGCTACGACAACCCACCACTTAACGTCCTTTTTAGGGCGCACAGAAGAGTAATCCTACTCATTGTTGGCATCAACAACAAAAACAACAACAACAACCATATATTGATCTTCTTGTGTGACTTTGCATAATGCTAGATCGTGTGTGAAATGTGTTTGCTGCAAATTAGTGAAACCCAGCTTTGCTTTAAAAACATTAATTCCCTTCATCAGAGTTGGCAATATTTTATAACGCCATCGTAATTTAATATTTTTACTCATTAATATGATCCGTAATGTCAGTCACACATGCTATTCTTGCAAGAAAAAACAGAATATCTAGAACATTCTTTAGCGCATTTCATTCACATACGCATTATTGTGTCAACACTTTGATTTTCCTGAAATTGATCAAATGTAACACTGCACTGCCTGTGTATGATTTTACACCAATCATTAGAGATCTAACTGAATACGTTGTCATTTATTTTAGCTGCCGCTGTTTTCTTCTTGTTAGATAAAGTGAAGACTGTGTATATCGTCGTTCATATATTTGTCAAATTTCCCCATTGTTTCTTGAGTTATATTATTTATAATCCCTCTTGCATACGTCCTTGAATCGCAGTGTGGGACGACCGATTCTTCTAACTCCAATGGCTAGATGTCTATAAAGGATATCCTTTAGCAGCCTCTCGTCTTCCATGCGATAAACATGTCCCCCCCCCCCCCCCCCCCGTAGACGTCGGTGGTTCGACATAGAGCACATGATATGAGTGTTTGGTCTCTGTACAAACGTATTATGTGACACTCTCTCTTGCCACCCAATCCTAAATATACGCCGTAGACACCTCATGTGAAAGGTGTTAAGCCGCCGTTCCTGTTTAGTGTAAATGTTCCAAGTCTCGCTTCCATACATGGGAGTGCCAAGAACGCAGGTTTGATAGACCCGGACATTGTTGTAGTGAGACACCGCAGTGTTTTCCCAGACTCTTTTCGTCAGGCGGGCCATGACAGTACTTTCCCTAACAAGCCTACTATCTATCTCCTTCTCGAGCGAGAGAGTGTTGCTGATGGCAGACCCCAGATAAGTGAAATTGTTGACGACCTCCAGAGTGATGCCATCAATTCTTTATGGATAGCGTAGTGGTAATGCCTTGTACGCAGACCTTCCTTTGTCTTTTCCAGGCTTATGGTGAGACCAAACCACTTGCACCCTTCAGCGAATCTGTCTACCAGTCTCTGCAATGTCTCCTCACTATTTGTCACCAGAACTGAATCATCAGCAAATATCATCTTCCTAATGAGCACGTCCTCACCTTGGTCTTCGCACGCCATTATGACAGGTTAAACAGCCGCCCATCTGACCTGGTGTGCATATAAACACCGTCCACAGATGTGTCATAAGCGTTAAAGAGGAGTATGGAGAAGACGATCCCAAAGAGGGTCGGCGCCAGCACACATCACTGCTTCACTCCACTCTTGGTGGGAAAATAGTTTGAATATGATCCATAGAACAGAACTGAGTCCTTCATATCAGTGGGAAAAGAAATTATAATGCTACTAAGTTTTGAGGGGGCAGTAGATATTCTCGAGGAGTTCGAATAGACCCTTTCTGCTAACCAAGTCAAGGCCTTATTGAGGTCTAGAAACAATATAAAGAGCGGCTGGTCTTGTTCTCTGCACTTCTTCAGGATTTGGCGAAGCGAGAAAAGCATGTCCGTTGTTGATCTACCTACTCTACAGTCACATCGGGATTTTGGGTACACCCCGTCCACGAGCAGTCTCAACCTGTTTAGTAGCATAAGGGCGTAAAACTTTGCCTACGACGCTCCTGAGCGAGATCCCTCTATAATTGTTGCAGTCTCTGCGGTCACCTTTGATTTTGTAAATAGTCACAATGGTGGCGTCACGCATATCTTTGTGGGCTGCAATTTCCTTCCATCAGCGGCATAGAAGATCAAACATCGACTCAGCTAGTGGTGATTTCCTACATTCGATGGCTTTGGGTGGGATACCATCTCCCCCTAGGGCTTTGCCATTTTAAGAGGTAGTTGATAGCCTTGTCAAGCTCATTCAGAGTAGGTGGTCTGTCAAGTTCCTCTATCATGGACAGAGCCTGTAGCCTGCATAACGCTCATCAGTGACGACCGTTTCCCGAGAGTAGAGATCAGAGTAGTGCTCCACCCATCTTGCCATCTGCTGGTCACGGTCCATGATTCTCACTGTCAGAGATTTCAGGGAAGCAGCACCTCTCACAGTAGGGCTCAGTGCCATCTTTACGCCGCTGTACATGCCCCGGATATTTCTCGGCTCTGCATTTAGCTGAATTTCTTCACACAGTTTCTGCCAGTACTCCTAGCTGTTCGTTGATGTATGCCTCTGATCATCTTGAGGGCAGCAAGCGTCCTCTTATTTGGACTTTTTCATAACTGATGAACGCTTGGGCTCAATTATTGGTTCCATTCTTGCTAGATGTGCATTGAACCAGTTGTGATTGGCCGTTTCCTCATCCCAAACGTAGCTAATGTTGTATTATAGATCGCACCTACCATAACGTTCCACTTAGCTGTGGCGTCACATTCAGATCCTCTCTAAAGAGCAAGATTCATGTCATGCACAAAACTCTCCGCCTTGAACGGAATAATCATCTGCGCAATGTTGATGCCGGGAAGCCCCATTTGTTTGAAGCAGCATATTTTTGCGAAGCTGCAAGCGTACCCTGCTATATACAAGCATACCCTGCTATATACAAGAGCATGGGCAGATTGCGCTCATGAATGTTGGTTGGCAGCGAATCTAAGAGAATGTAAACTCTGACTCTAAACCCGGGTAGACCTGTTCAAGCAGTTCACCTAGGAGAGAGGGATATCTGACTTTAAACCCACAAGTGCCAGAAAGTGCTGGCTTAGTCCTGTGACGATGAGAGTATCATCGGATGTCTCAATTAACTAGCATCTGCCTCCACTCTAAGACTCCACTGCCTTGTCGAACCCCGGGAGAGGGTAAGGCTACGGGAGTAAACCCAGACAGAAAATCTGGAGTGGTAGCACCAATTGCCAAATACTTCAATCAACCTAAACATAAGAGATCAAATTACCATTTTTCGACTTCATACTAAACATGTACAAAAACAATCATGTGAACGAAACCAACTCGAACATTCTCCACAATACCCGCAGTGCACACATCACTTTGACACTTTTGAACACTATCTTGTTGAGTGGTCAGCTTTAGGAAACAGTTTCTTGCTTCGAGGTAAGACACGTGGACAACTTTGCGCTGAACTAAGCAAAAGCTCACAAACACTTGCAGAGGCCACTATCTGACATTGCGTCAAAGGGAAAGAGCCCACAGGCCGCAGTATCAATATCAACCAACCAACCTCATATGTAAAACAAGAGCTCTAACTGTATATATATTGGATATGTCAATAACAACTAAAAAGTATGGAAACATGCAGGCACATACTTGTATAGTGGATAAGATGAAGTAGAGAGGTGGGATATTAAGACAATTCCCCACTTTATAAATAAACCAGTTAAGGAACCATTGTTCTACTCTTGAAGATGGCACTCGACCTCAATTCCACATATAACCTACTAGACATGAAATATTCACCATGCCATTGATGTAGAAGTTCTCTGTCAATTAAGAGCCACCTACCACAATTCTGTAAAGTGGACAATGTATTTGAAGAATGTTATCTACACAAAATACATCGGCTCGTTGAGACTACAAAAAAGCTGATTGTAACAGATGTGTCATTCTTAGTAACAGGCTTTACGAGACAATCAACACACGAAACAAAATGTTGAAAGTGAAGGTTTAAAACTTTAATGAAGCTATTTTACAAGATGCTTCAGCTGAGAACATTCCATGAAGGCAAGAACGAACTACAACTCCTTCTGGAGGGAAGATTTGCAGCAGATTGAAGAAGAACTATCAGAAGTCTGAAGTGAGAAATAGAGGGAACAGTCAACAGAAGCAATCCTCGCTCTCAAACAAATCAGGGAAAATTGTATTAAAGTATTCATTTAGACATGAGATAACATGAAATAAAGAAACAAATTGAATATTTCAACCTAAACAGTTAAAGGTACAAACCAGAGATTGTGGCAGGACACTGAACAACAAAGGAAACTACACTAAATAAATTGCAATCAAATATCGTCACATTTGACAGAACGGAATTCTTCTTTTGTCCTACTGCTCTTGCCATTCGGCGTTGCTGAGAGGTGAGATGCGTAGATTTCTTGTTATCGCCAAGAGTGAGACTTGTGATGTCGTTAGGTGTAACTTCCTGAGAGTGTCATAGAGACCCACGATCCATCGATGTCGTGGTCTGCCTCTTGCTCGTGGACCGAAGACCTGCAAATTACATGATCTTGATGCGGGGTGGCCATAACGCATTCTGACTAAATGACCCCACCATTTGATTTGTTTAGAGTCAATGTACGCACTAACTGGGTTTGTCCCCACTGTCTGTCTCAGCGTGGTGTTGGGGATTCTGCCATGGTCTGCCTTTCCGACTGCACTTCTGGCACAGCGCATCTCACAGATCTGGATCTTACTCCTATGGGTTGATAGTAAGAACTACGATTCGCATTGGTAACACAATGTAGGAGTAAATAGTGTACGTATCAGCTTTCTCTTAGTTGAAAGAAGTATTCTAGGGTGTCTCAACATTGGTGCAATTTAATAGTGGATTATGTGTACAATCTCTCTATCCACTCTGTCGTCCTCAGTGAACATACTACCTAAGTATCTAAACTCCAGTACTTGCTTGATACCGATGTCACAAATGTGGAAAGTTATCTGCAATTCATCACGTGAAATAAGCATAGTGTCTGTCTTGCCTGTGTTGATCTTAATGTCATATTCGTTACAAGTGAAATGGGGAAAATGAAGATGGTATTGTAGGTCTTCTCCATGCTGGTAAATGATGACCTGATCATCATCAAACAACAGTTCATTGAGGGACTCTTGATGAAGGTTAGCCAATTGTGTATTTGTATTCATGTAAATTATAAATAAAAGTGGAGAAAGGACATAACTTAGTAGTGTAGTACATAACTTAGCACTGGAAACCAAGATGTCATACCTGCATCCGTTCGTGTTGCACCTTCACAGTCTATATGAAAGTTACAAATGCCATCCAGCTGTTGACCCTCCACACCATATTCCTCCATTACAACCCATTGCCTACATCGGTTTTACCAGATCAATTGCAATTTCTTGATCAATGGTTTTTGTAACTATCTTTGTGTTCGTTTATATATAGTGGAAAGTTATATATATATATATATATATAACTTTCCACACAGTTCACATAGCTATTTTTGCAGACGATTGGGGATTTAAGTTATCTAAACAAAAAACACCAACAACAAGTATTCAAATGCAGCAAGCTCTAACATCACTGGAGGAGTAGCCAGTGGCATGTTTACTGAAGATGAATGAGGAACAAACGCATATTCAATCTTCTCCTTCTCAAACAAATCAATGATCTTTAAACAAAGACTTAATGGGAACAATTTGCAAACTGTTTAAGTCTTTGTTTCTAATAATCGACGTCACTGCACATCCGGGTATAACCACAGGTGCTCAGTGTTTCTCAGAATATGGTGCATGGTCTGGATGCTGATGGTGCAGGGTTTTGCAAATGATAGTTACTCGCTGGTTGTACACTCTTCTGCTCTTTCCTCTCATGCCCCCACTCCGCTCGAACCTTGTTTGATTTCAACATTTTGCAGTTTGGGAATTGCTGTTTCATCTATCTTGGTGTACTCATCCAACAAAAGGTCTTTGATTGACGTCAAAATGACACACCTATTTCTCTTCAGAGAATTGGGCAACGGGAGAGCAGAGCACTAGGTGAATCAGCTGCTAATAACTCAGAACACGCAGGATATTGAGGCCATCATATACACCGACAGATCAGTGCTGCGCAATGGGACATCAGTGATCCCGTCTGTACCTTTTAAGTACGACTTGCACAATAGTCACAATGATTGCCTTTGTTCAATGGGTCTCAGATGGCCATCTTAACTTTGAGGTCACTGTCTTTATTTTCTTTTTTTAAACTAGAAGTTATTGACGTACTTGTATTTGGAACTCTCCGCTAAGCAGCGACATGTCCTCTCATTCGAGCAGAGAAGCTCCAGTCGGATGTACTGCTGCTCAGCACCAATCCGTCGATATCTATGATGTCATCACTATTATGCATGTTCTCAGTTATACTCTGATTGACGTCGAGCTCTGCTCTCCCGTTGCCCCTTTTATGCATTCCTTGTCGTAGGTTATGATGACACTCTGGTATTCCGTTATTTTATCACTAGCATTGACCCAAACGTCCCCTTGATATACTACTGTACAGAGAGTGCCGTGTGTCTGTGGTGACACACATGTATACTTTAGCCTGCCAAGTTTATGTCTGGATATCACCGAAAACAATTTCACCGGGTACCGCATCTTCCCAACCGCGGTATATCTAGTGCAACCCAGAACCAGTCGAATACCTTCATTCTCATTCTGGATGCGTTTCAACCATTCACACTGTATTCGTGAAAGTGTAAGGATGCTAAGTTCGAAATCGGTAACCGACAACACGACCCGACAAAAAAGATGAACATAAGACTCTGTTTCAAGTTGACAGCAGCCATAGTCTTGAGTGCTCCTAGTTCTCGCTTACATCTGTGTACAGTCTGTCAACATGACGACCAAAACAAACAGAACGTTTAATAGGAGTCCAAAATAAAGATCTCAGACTATTTAAAGGTTTCGATTTGTTAGTAAGGACCATCCAAATCCATGAAAATCTATCTCTGGTATGAGGATGGAGAATGAAGAGCTAACACCGGCCGTAACTTGGTTGGGGGCGCAATATGTGTAACTCAGTGATACTGTCAGACTTGCAGGGTATGCTCCGTAAGACAGAAAGGTGCATGCAAAGAAGGGAGTGGGCCTCCTTCTGAGCAACTCTGGTATACAAGCTGTCACGTGGATCTACTGTCTGGGACATGCAGACGTCTGGGGCAAAGAAAGAGCCGATACAGTTGCGGAACCAGCTGTGGTGAACGACGTGGTGATAACGCGAAGTTAGGGTGGAGTTGATAAGGTCAGTTATCGTTATTCTACAGAATAATGAAGAGACAGAAGGTCGTTAAAATGACAGAAGGTCGTTAAAATGCATATGTGCAGATGTTGACATATTTGTAAGTGGCTAGGTGAGAGGGGCGAAAGTGTGTCCTGTATGGAAAGATCCCAAGAACACGGAATAAACACATAACAGGGACTTCAAGTATATACACGCTTGGCTGGCTGTTTGAACGGAGAACGGTGCACTTATGGAAATGTCCCCTATGTGATGATGGTGGTTCCAGGAATCCAAACATTGTACAGTAATAGGAATTCTCACAATGCGAATCAAACTATGTCCATGCATACTAATTAATCACTCAAACAAATAATGGAAATGTATGACTGTAGAACACACGTACATGTAGGAAACACATACATGACAATTATTTGTTGATCCCGGGGGGTGTACCAGCAGACAGACGGACAGTACACGGACTCGGCTTTATAATCAACCCAGTACTGGCAACGTCATTGGTAGACACTGAATATGTATAGGAAAGAATATTCTTAAATCGTCTTCACGGCAAGGAAGAAATGATGACGACCGTACACGTGTATGCTCCTTGTAACGACTTCTATTCTAACGATGCGGTAGAGGAAAAGTGACATTTCTAACGTATTACACCGGGTCAAAGACGCAGACGAATTGATTGTCTCTGGGGACTTCAGTGGCAAGGTAGGGAGTCACAGAGATCCATGGGAAGTACACCTTGGACCTTACGGTGACATCAAACGAGAATTTAACTTCATAGATCCATAGGAGGTACAGCTTTGACCTTACGGTGACATTAAACGAGAGTTAACTTTAATGGTGAACAGATGTTGAACCTTTGTGCAGAACACGGTCTGTTCATTACACATACTTTTTTAAAACACCGCCGCAGTCTCACACAGACGTGGTACAAGTGGGGCGATCAGCAGACGTCATCACAAGTAGATTTCATTCTATCAAGGGTGCGAAATCGGCAGCGCATCACAGACTCCAAAGTGATTCCCAGTGTGAGCATTCATGCTGACAACCGGTCGGTTGTGCTTTACTTTAGACAGAGGGTGGCGCACACTAGCCGTGACACTTTACTGTCAGAGGGTGGCGTGCACTAGCCGGAGAACTTATATGTCAGAGGATGGCCAGCACTAGTCGGGGCACTTTGCTGTAAAAGAGTGGCGCGCACTACAAGTGACACTTTTATGTCAGAGGGTGGCCCGCACTAGCCGTCGCACTTCGCTGTCAGAGGGTGGCGCGCACCAGCCGTGGTACTTTGCTGTCAGAGAGTAGCCCGCACTAACCGTGGCACTTTGCTGTCAGAGGTAATCGCTACAAAACGACTATACGATGAGGTAGTGAAACTCAACGTTAAACAAAAGATGGAGTTGGCTTTTGACCACAGTCGTATTATGGTACAGTGGAAGATCAGTGACATATATTCAAGTCCACTATTTTGAATATTTTGAAAGAGGAATGTGGAAAAGCTAGAACAGGTGGTGTGACAAAAAAGAAGACGATATAGTGGAACAAAACTGTTCAGGTGGCAATTAAAATCAACACATTGGCATTCCAGAAATGCCGGAGCTCACAAAGCGTCGAAAACTACTTCGCTTAAAGGGATTCAAAGCAAAAATCCAAGAAGGTCACTAGGCAGGCACGCGAGAGTAGTTTGCAGAAATACGGGGAAATACTTGGTGAACTATGTTCCACATCATCCAGAGGTTTTTACCGAAAGATATGTGCTCTGCGTTTGTGAGATAAGAGCTACAATCCCTCCACAATTGTCAATGCCAGCGAGGGTCTGCCAATCTTTGATCCAGACCAGATAAAGAGAAGATGGGAGACTTTATCACATAACTTATAAATCCTGAAACCCCGGAAGATGGCAACTCAGTAGCTGAGCAAAATAAAACGATAGTAGAAGAAGATTCCGTGGCGAAGTGGTTAAGCCTCGTGACCAGGTGGTGTGGGTTAGATTCCGTACTACGACGTCTTTTTCACGGGTGCTTGATGCGGAGTCCCCATCATCTCGTAGTCGTCCCAGAGTCGTCTTGTCCTTGACTTGCCACTGCGGTCGGGCGGCTCGAGACGAAATGGTGAGGATAAAAGGTAGCGTAGTTAATCGTTACTAAAAATAGCGCTAGCAAAATTAATTATGCCATCATCGTCTACGATGGACGGCGGCCTTTGCCTTTGTCTTTTAGAAGATCCGGGACAAACTGCCCAGAATGACATAATGATACTAGAACAAGAGGTCAAATAGGCACTTAGATGACGTTCTAACAACAAGTCCCCAGGGGCGGACACTATACCGGCGGACGCCATTAAAGTCTGCTTTTAATCAGGCGTGGCTAGACAGGATGGTACCTATAGATTGACAGACGAAATACAAATACACTCTAAACCAAACAGCAAGAGAAAGCTGGAAAAACAAAACAGAAAGCCTCAATTTAGACAAAAAAGGGAACAAACAATGGAAGCTAGTCAGATCCATGAATGATGAAATACCATCAAACAAACAAATTACCATCAAGCAGGGCGAAAACTTGCTCACTGGAAAAAAAGCAGCAAACGTCTTTGTTGATTATTATGCCAGAGCAAACCACATTGCTGTCCCTGCAGATAGGCATACAGACATTAGTGAAGAGCAAAAGGGGCACGACAACATCAATATGGCACCAGAAGAGCATATGGTGGAAAAATTACCAATGAATGAAATGGAAGAGGCCATGAGAACATTAAAGAAAAGGAAATCTCCCGGAAAAGACGGGATAACAAACGAAATGCTGATGCGGCTGGGCCAAACAGCAAAGATGAAACTACTATCAGTCCTGAACCAAAGCTGGAAAAGGGGAATTGTACACCAGGCATGGAAAGACGCAGTACTGGTACCAGTACCAAAAAAGGAAAGGACAAAACAGATCTAAATGGATACACGCCTATCAGCCTACTGAGCTGTGTCGGCAAACTGATGGAACGTATGATAAACACCAGACTGATGTGGCATCTGGAAGAAAAACGAATACTAATTCCACAGCAAGCCGGATTTAGACAACATAGATCCACTGAGGACCAGGTCATCTTCATATCCCAGGAAATAGGAGATGCCTACCAGGCACAGAAGCACACAGTAGCGGTTTGGGTGGACCTGGAAAAGGCATTTGACAAAGTCTGGAAAGATGGACTTAGAGTCAAGCTAAGAAGAAGTGATGTCTGTGGGAAAATGTACAAGTGGATCACTCACTACCTCAAAAACAGATCGGCCAGATGAGCAGAAAGGTGACACTCGAGCAGAGAGTACCCCAAGGGGGAGTACTATCACCCACACTCCTCCTGGTGTATATAAACGACATTACAGAGAATATACCAAGAAGAGTCCATAGCTGAATGTTTGCAGACGATCTGGCTATGTGGACCTCTGAAAAGAATCTCACCATAGCAAGAAATCGGATGCAGCAGGCCCTAACATCGCTGGAAGATTGGGCGAACTCATGGCTGGTCAAAATAAACGAGAAGAAAACCACATGCACAATATTCTCGCTCTCAATCAAACCTCAAAATACCAAGTTAAGTCTAAATGGCAAATTCCTGCAGCAAAACGACAACCCAAACTATCTGGGAGTCACATTTGATCGGCGCATGACATGGAAAAGTCAGATCGAGAGAAATTGAATGAGAGCCAGAGAAAGAATGGCCATCACGAGGAAACTTGCTGGCACAAGCTGGGGAGCAGACGAAAGCATACTAAAGAAACTGTACACTGGAAGAGTGAGACCAGTTCTCGAGTATGGCATTGCTGCATGGACCACAGCAGCAAAGGCGAACTTCGATAAAGTTAGCAAACTTCAAAACCAAGCCATGAAAGTTATAACAAAAGGCATGAAGTCAACGCCATATGTAGAACTTGAAAAGATTACAAAACTGCAATCCATGACCGACAGAAGAGACTGCAGAACACAACAGCAATCAGTGAAACTCAGAAGACTGACTGACCATCCAATGCACCAGAGACTAAACAATTTCGGAAGTGGGAAACTAAAGCGGAGAAACTTTGCAGAAATAGCCAAAGCAAAGATGCACGAAGACCCCATGAACGCACTAACAACACCAAAGCCAACCCCTACTGTACGAAAACCTTCCTGGAGGCATATATTTCCAGAGGTGGTAGAAAATATACCAGGTATTGGAAATAAAAACTGCCAGACTGAAAAAGAAAGAAGAGATACTACCCTGAGCTACATAACGAAAAACTACTCAAGCATAGACTGGACCCATGCATACACCGACGGTTCTGTAACAAACACAACACAGAACGGATGGGCAGGAGCATTTTGGAACCTACCAAATGGCAGAAAAATAACACTGTCATTCGCTACTGGAAAATACGCAAGCAATTTCAGAGCGAAGGCAGAGGCACTGAGGGCGGCAGTGGAAGAAATGGTGACAGGTAAAAGGAATGAAAGCCATATAGTCCTGCTTACAGATGCTCTGGCCGTAGTCACAGCACTAAAAAGCCAGAACAATTCTGAACTTAATTATTTAAGAGCAGTACTCTGTCAACTATGCCAGCAGTCCGCACCAAAAATGATAGTGGTGCAGTGGGTTCCATTTCAATGCAACATCCAAGGCAACAAGGAGGCAGACAGACTGGCAAATAATCGTGCAAAACTACCACAACCAGATAATAGTATGACATACGAAGAGTCAAAACAGCTTATTATAGCTAGATACATGACCAAATTGGAAACCGAACATACTGGCTAAACAAAAAACGATCCCTGTTACCAGTTGAACAGAAGAGAGCAGGTCGTGGTCTTCAGACTTCGCACTGGCCACAATAGACTGAGGTACCACCTATTCAACAAATTGAAGATAGGTGGCACTGACGAATACCCGTGTTGTACCGGGAAAATGACCGCTGAGCAAACTGCCCGACATACGAGGATCAGTGAGAGCAGATGTGGCCATCACCAGTGGCAACACAAGACAAGCTCTATGGCAGTGTCGACAGCCTCAGGATGACCGCTGCTTTTTTCGAAAAAATAATGGTTGATGTCTGACTACGTACGCTGAAGAAGATGAAGAAGATTGACAGAGTGGGGTAGGGGTGTTTATTTGAAAGAACAGAGGAAGTAAAACCGAATGGGGCTCATATAGAGGCAAACCGCTTCTAAGCCAAGTTGGGAAAATGTTTTCTATGGTTCTCGAACAGAGAAGTTCGGGCTGCTTAGTGCACAATCCGGTTTTTAAAAAGGCCGAGGGTGTACGGATGCCAAATTCACGCTCCGGCAGTTAAGCTATAAAAAACAACAACATCGAATACAATAAAGAACTGAACGTGGCCTACATAGATCACGAAACGACTTTCGACAGTGAAAATAGGAGTAAGCTATTTCCAAAGCTTATGGGGGAATTTGGTATTAAAGGTCAGCTAATTGATAGCATTCGTGCTTTGGATGTTAAATAGCGAGGGTGCTGTACGAACAAGTGCCGGTTTGACTAACTGATTCTCGGTGAAGAGTGATGCACGTTAGGGATGTATTCTCTCCCCTCTTCTTTGCATCTTTTACATGGATAAAATTACCCAGTTAGCAAATCCCCTGGATGAAACAAAAATGAACTGATGTTCAAAACGCCTTCTATTACAACCGGGACCACCTACAGCATCACCTCACCATCCTCAAATCCGCCTTTCAAAGTTTTGACATAAAGATCAACATAGAAAATATTTTTTTTTTAAGAATAAATCGTAAACATGGGAATCAACGCTTCCCCAGCGACCACAACAATCTTCAGCAGGTTCGAGAGTTCAAGTACCTGGTTAGTGTTTTCACGGATGATGGCAGAGCGAGAGAAGGGGGGGGGGGAGAAAGAGAGTGAGAGAGAGAGAGATAGAGATAGCACATCATATTCAGATAGCAAGCAATGTCCACTATCAGCTTGCACCAATTCTTAAACATCCCGGAGTGTAACTTTCAGCAAAGAGAAGGTTGATCATTACGCTTGTTATTCCTACTTTGTGTTACCAGTTTCAATCGTGATCTTTATTGGAACATCATAAGGTTACGATTCAACGCTGTGAGATGGTCTGTGTGCCAAGTGCAGTTGGCAAGTCTATCCTAGACCGTATACGAGACATCACGTTGAGGCAGATGTTAGGAACGAACACAGTAAATGCCTACATTGAAGCCCAACATATCAAGGAGTTTGGCCACTGGAAGTATGACGAGTTAGCAGCAAGAGCCTACCACATGCTAGTATCAGGTTCTCGTGCAAGAGGCCGCCCTCGTTGCAGGTGGATAGAAGGTGTTTCTGAAACACTCGGGAGGTTCCATATGACGACCACACAAGCTTCTCACCTGGCCCAAACAAGATATCTACGCATCCCGCCTTTCTGTGAAGCTGCATGGCAAGAGCAGTATGACAAAAGAAGAAGAAGACGATTACTTAATCCCCATGTTGATCTATTGAAAACTAAATATAAAAATTACTACTCTGACTACCTAAATGCCCTAGCTAAGGTGATAATTGACGAAAAACATAGCTTGATGGACTGAACACACTTGTACACAGATGGATCATTTGAGGGCGCAGTTAAGGATCGTGGACGTGGCAACTTTATAAAATGTAACGATGGGAACATACTATCAAGCCTTCCTATAGAGATTTCTTCCAATTTGAGGACATTATCTATGGCGCTTATTCAGGCACTAAGAATGTCCACCAAATCAGATGAACACCCCTACCGTAAAATTGTATTTGTTACATGTTGTAAATTACTTCTATCGCAATACAAATCAACAGAGGGTGGTGAACACATGCTGCAGGAAATAAGATCAGAGCTTAACAAAACCCAATGATACTCAACAGGTGTTCTTAAAAGATGCAATGTCGTTATGGAATCACAAGGATTGAGAGAGAGGATGTCCTGCTCAGATCAGGTGGCAGGATAAACATATGATATCCCAACAGAGCCTTAAATAAGAGCAAAACATATTAACCATAATCAGTAGAACTTTATGGAAGATAGAAGTGAACGTAAGCATTAGACCTGAACTAATCCACCAGCTTCACATACACCACCAAACTAAGCATTAGACCTGAACTAATCCACCAGCTTCACACACCACCACCAAACTAAGCTTTAAACCTGAACTAATCCACCAGCTTCACATACACCACCAAACTAAGCATTAGACCTGAACTAATCCACCAGCTTCACATACACCACCAAACTAAGCATTAGACCTGAACTAATCAACCAGCTTCACATACACTACCAAACTAAGCATTAGACCTGAACTAATCCACCAGCTTCACATACACCACCAAACTAAGCATTAGACCTGAACTAATCCACCAGCTTCACATACACCACCAAACCACCATGTTTCGTATGAGAACAGGTCACTGCAGACGAATGTAACTTCTACATCGGCTCAAGATATGACAGGAAAGCAAGTACTCACGTGGAGCCGGAATTCAGACTCCAAACACATTTTGCGGGACTGCCCAACATACAAAGAACTAAGACGCCATACGTTGCCAGAGGGAGCCATTGAGTGGACTTTGGACTTTATCATATCGACGGGATTACAAATCGTCCATTACCAGTTAAGCAGACGAAGAAACAAAAAGGGGGAAGAAATAAAGAACGAGTTATCAGTGGCTACTGGACAATTTTCGAGTAATTTCAGAGCACAGGCAGAGGTCGTGAAAAATGTAGCATAAATTATTTGTACATATGCAGAACAGCGATTCAATTGGTAATATTCACAGCTTCGCTGTCAGTGGTTGGGGCACTTGAGAGCTAAAACAAATACAGCCATAACGGAAGTAAGAGTGATACTTTATAAACGATGTCACTAGTTCAAGTCAGTTCTGGAACGGTGGAATCCATTTCATTGCAACATTATTGACAATGCAGAACTTAACAAAATGTCAAGAAAAGGTTGAAATGAACCTAAGCCTATATATCGGTATAACTGAACAATATGTTCATAAGTTTACCAGTTGTTAATGCAACGTAAGTTATAATTGTATGATTGGTACAGCAAAGTCATGGGCAATGGCAATCAACAGAATTGAGAAAACACTAAATATGCAGGTAAGAAGAACATAGCTTAAAATGGTAAGATAGTTCAGTACCTTGTGCATCTTCATCACACTATTTTAAAATATAGAAAAAAAGGTAGAATCAAGAACACATAACGCCAATGTCATTTCCTGTCAGCTCTCATCATTATTAAGACACATACACATATCGATGAGACAAGGAAACAGCTGATAAATAGTATGTGCATACCAATTCTCAGCTGCAATAGTGAGTCACAAGCTCTACCTAAAGCGAAAGAAAGTAAAATCAAAGTATGCGAAATGATGTGTTTGCAAAATGATGTTGGGGTTATAAGGCTGAACAGAGTACAACACAAATAAATCAGACATAAGGTGAGTACATCACCATGCATAGGCTACATAGAAAAGCAGATAATAAAATCGACTGACCACTTGACAAGTATGCAGCAAAAGTTACCAGCTGATTGTATTTACAATATTAGCCGTCGGGTTGCAGAGCAAGAGTGAGATCGAGACAACAATTGATATACGGTGCCAGTGAGACAGTGAAGAAACACATAATTACAACATCTGCTACAAATCTTGCACAAGTTAGAAAACTGCACATCCCCACGACGTCTACCGACACAAGAAGATGATGATGATAATGATTATACGATTCAGTAATATGTGGCAAGCTGTGCCCACGTGCCAACAACCAATTGATGCATATTTAAAGCTCAACAGAGAAGAGAAGGTGGTAATATTTGAGCTCACACAGGTCACAACAACTGAGATACCATATAACCTACATACTCGAACAAAGGATATGAAATACGATGACTGTGGCTGTGACACTGACACCATGACTTCCGGTCATATGCTAAAACGGCGTCCCACTTACCAGGAATAAAGAATGTACATATGTTTCCATTATCTGTACTATTCTTGGACAAGCTCTATTGACATACAAATAGCCTCAGGTTAACATTACATTCTTTAGATATATTCAAGCGGAAATGGGTAAGCACAAGTGAAGCAGACGAACAAGAATAAGAAAATAATGATGAACAATAAGAAGAAGAAGAAGTCGAATAATACAAAGACGATTCATTTGCCCAAGATTGATAGTCAACGGTTCCTTGTTTGTTATTCTTTGAATTTCCACTCACATGTCTTCATGATAGTAAATTTCTAGTAAATTTGTTAGATAGTTTTCCACATTATTGTTCAGTGTGTCCCTTCACAAAATACATGTCTTTCGTTTTGAATGTGAAAATCAAGTAGGAAGTATGACAGAGAAACATATTTTGGCACATCTGCAATCACTGTGACTAGTCAGGTTTTACATTAGTGTTGAACAATGTAATCACGTTAACTTGGGGGATAAATATATATACATATATATATATATATAAATATATAAATATATAAATAACATTCTGCTCATTTCATCCATCGTGCTTCGATAAAGTACACACTAATTAATATCAAAATATGTTTCTTCACTCGGTAATTTTTGTGTTCAATAAAAATAGGTATCTAGTTGTTTTATTTCATGAAGCGTCACTCAATGAAAATACGTTTAAAAAAAATTAAATAATTCCAATATGACGTACACAGTATACAAGTAGGACAGGAAAAGGAAAGATGATCACTTGCCAACGCTGTTTTTATTTCCACGGCAAAGCTGATAATATCATTACTTTATGGCAGTGGTTGCCATACAATATTAACATATACTTTTACGTTATATGACTAACAGACGGTTACATATATTTCGACCTCTCTTTCGACGGTATTATCACATTTTATATTTAAAAAAACATTTTAAACTTGCATGTGCTCCACCTAGTATTGATACTGCGCCGCACTGCACTGCACTTTTACATATATTATATATGTGCTAAGAATTACAAATGGAAAAAAATAACTAATTTCGCTTTCACGTGGTTATACATTTATTGAGACACGTTATTACATAATGCCGAATTCATTACAGATGCTAAAAAGGGCAGTTCATCTCTGGATTATAATGTAACTAACTATACATATCCAATCCGCGCCCCCTCAAATAGCAGATAGAATGTTACCGCCATATAAGCAATGTGATATTACGCGATCATTAAATCAATAGTTAAGTAAAGGCAATCATCCCAGAACAATAAATTATCGAAACGAAGGAGACGACAAATCATTTTTTTGCTTCACTTATCCCTTTACAAATTGACAGTAAGTATACATAGGCTATTTTTAAATGCTCCTCTGCTGCTATTTGTGAGTGTCAGTTATTGTTTATAATAATTTTAAATTGGTGCAGTTATGTTGATGGCATCCACTTGCTCACAATTCTACACAATTTCATTTTCTAAGCGGTTCAAAATCAATCGTGCAACAAGGTTGTATAATATTTAAATTACACAATCAGCACCACTTTCCTACTAAACTGGTTTTATAGACGGTATTTGAGTTGACTCAATTCTTATTCCACAATAAACACATTATTTGCAAAATTAGAAAAGATAATAAAGCAAGATCGTTAACAGTTACATCAGGCAAGTTCAATCCATGATACGTGACAAGTTTAAGGAAAACAGCAACAATAAAGAACAAGAAACATCGCGCAACATAACTGTGGATACGTACACATCCGTGTGATGGCAGACGGAAACACCACAGAAGTAATTGCCAACTTGTCTGATCTCGTTACGGATGACCAGTATATTGTCATTCTGATCTCTGGTGCTGTCCTGTGGTCAATTTTCTCACTAATCGGTGTAGGTTCAAACATCATTAACATCGGAACGTTTGTTGCCATGGGACTTAGTGACGGTGTCACTGTTTCTTTTCCACCCGCCGTCCTCCCTCTGACCGTGTGAAACTCGTCCTCACCTATCACCCTCACAGCGTCTCTGTCCGGGATATCCTATTCCGCCATCTCCCTATCCTTCACTCTGATCCTGCCACTCGCGAAGTTTTTCCCGATCCTCCCCTTGTCGCCTACAAGCGTGACAGGAACCTGAGGGACTTGCTGGTCAGTAGTCGCCTACACACCAGCCCTCATAGCCTCCCAGGCACCAGGCCGTGCAAAAATTCACGTGGCTGTGTTACCTGCCCTCATGTCATCCTTTCTCGCTCCATTACCTTTCCTAAGGCTGAATTCTTCATCAAAGAGGGGTTCACATGCAAATCTCGTAACCTCATCTATTCCATCATCTGCCGCCAGTGTGGTATGACTTACATTGGGGAAACTGGTTTGGAACTACGGGAGCGTTTCCGCCAACACCTCAACGACATCCGCAACCGCACTGGTTCCCCAATTGCCAGCCACTTCAATGGTCCTGAGCACCGGGGTATGGCTGACGTCAGTGTCACTGGTCTAGTTTCGTGCTTCTCTGACGATCGTCATCGATTCGCCCTTGAGAACAGACTTATCTCTAGTATGGGATGTCTCCAACCACATGGTATAAATATCTTCCATACTTTTTCTTAAACCCTCACACTGGCCCCCATCTATTTGTCTTCCTTCCCCCCCCCCCCGCCTCCCCCATTCTTCCATCAGTTCTCTTCCCCCCTCTCTTATATCAATATCACGCCCTCCCGGCTTATATTGCCTTCTCATTGTTCTCCTATCTGGACCACTATTTGGCCACGCTTGGCTTATCAGGCATATTCCGCCACTTTTTGTTTGACCGCTCCTATTTCAGTTTCTATCGAGTACTTGGCACGACAGGTCGCTTAGACTGAAAGCGTCTCCCACCTGAAACAGATGAGTTGACCATTTTTTCTTATTTGTTGATTTGTTAGTTCAGTGTTGTTGTCCCTGATGAAGGCCTATTGGTCGTAACGTAGGTTTTGTTTGTGTTCTCGTCTCGGTGCGGTATCTGACCATACCCATTTTTAAATTTTGATTAAGCTCAACCTTAATCAACTTTTACTAGTTTTTTTTCATGTTTTTTTCCCATGTTTCTTTTCTAGCCTTGTCTGTTTTCGATCTGACTTACTTAATAGCATCTTTTTGTTTCGGTATCTCTGCGTCATTTTGCGTTACTGAGATGACGTCTTTCAAGCGGTTTTCAGTACAACCATATGGTATATGGATATTTTCAGGAAATATTATGATCCTTATTAACGTAACTAATGTATTGACCACTACCTTTATAGCACTTGCTCGATGTATGTGTGTCGCTAAACCTCTCCATTTTAAGAATTCTTTTACTCGGGAAATAACTCTTTATTTCATTATTGCATTTGCCCTTTTTTCGGTGTTCATCTATACACCCCTACTTGCCAACATGGGGATGGTGGCGAAGAAAGACAAACAGACCAACACTTCTAGGCTGAGTTTGTGGACATCTTCTAACAGAGAGGTCACCAAAGACATCGTTTGGGTAGTAATATACACGATTTTGCCTGTATCCACACAACTCATAATCATAGTATGTATTCTGATCATGGCCGACAGCCTTCGCGCAGCTTCCAGGTTCAGACAGACTTCAGTGCAGATTACCGGGTCAATGTGTGATAACAAATGTGGAAATAGCGCTGCCAGTGATGCCAAGAAGAAGACATTGAACACATCTTCTGGTATTTCCACAGACAAACTTGTAGGTAAGGAGCTTCGAGTTGTGCAGCAGGTCACACTGATATCTCTCGTGTATATAATCTGTAACACTCCAAAGATCCTGATCAGTACTATCGGTAACATCGAACCTGAATTTACTATCGGTGGACGCTACAACAATGTATATTTGAGCGTTCATGGATTCAGAAAGCATTTTGAGATTTTCAACGCAGCAATTAATACGATAATTTATTACAAATACAACACAAAATTTAAAACAGCGTTGATGTCAAAAAGATAACCATTCTAATAAACATAGTGTTTTCCGAGTGCACCTAAAGGAATTCTGCAAATGAAATTCAAATTTAAAGTCATCAAACTTACCATAAGAAAAAACATATACACTTATGGCTTGAGAAATAATAAAAATAACACTAGTTAATACACGGAATTGTTAAGAAAGACACAATACGATAGTGCTGCAATATTACAAGAGTTGTACGTAATAAACAACAATATCCTGTCTATACCATATGATCCTCATGTAACATTGAAAAAATGTGAACTAAGCAGCTGAAGAAAAGTCATTTGAACATGCTTTTTTACATATATTTATACAATAACTAACACAACACTCATAACCTATGATAGAAAACGACGCCTCTATGCTGAACTAAGAATAGTAGAGGAACAAAGTACAGTAAAGTAGACCTAAAGGTACCAGTCTTTACGATTAGGTTTTAATGTGATGGAATTATGTTCTGTATTTTTAATAAAAATCGATTGCACTGCACAACATGATTCCCACAGGTGTTCAGTCTATCAATTGTACGGATAGTCATTGTACCTCTTTCTCGTTGGTTGTACATATTCCTGTCATATGGCCCGCCAATATGCAAACTGTTTACTGTAGAGCTCCGTAGTCTGTGAATTGCTGATTCATTTATTGATGGCTCATCATTCAACAGATAATCATTGATATATTTCGAAACGTCACCTCTATCCATATCTACTCGTAGTTTTACCATAATGGGTTTCTGAAAAGTCAGAAAGGATCTCTTTAGTTGCCCTGAACCGCTGCATGAAAAGTTTACACCAGCAAGTGGATCTATGATGCCCCTAATGTTGCCATCCACCATGTCTGTACATTTCGAAATAGGGATTGTGAATCTGACACGATGTCTACAATTTCTAAATAAGTCTCAACTGTCCATCTCAGAGCCGACTTCATTGCTAACATCTTAATTCCTGTACCGGAGGTTTTTGTCGTGTAATATTCACACGGCTCAGTTGAACACACAATATAACAGAAAAAAATGCAACTTTATATATCACTAAGCAGCACTGATCCATCAGTATATATGCCGGCATTACTATCCGAAGCATTGTCATTTTTCATCTGGCTAACATCGAGCTTCCCCTTTCCATTGATGTATTATGTGACCATATATTTTCTAATAAATTATTGGCAACACGTAATGCAATCGTTTACATCCGTATTTAATCTCAGCATCTAAACAACGACTTGAGAACAAACATATAATTTTCTTCATAACTATAACCAAATGCTCGTATTAGTTATCCCGACGAAATATGTGATTCATTAATTACGTACTAAATATTTATTATGTTTTTTAACATTACTTCTTAAGCACAATATGGTGTCTCCCGATTGGTCTGCCGGGGTATGTGTGTATGACACAAACAAGATTAGTACAACTGCCTCACATAGAGTATGTCGAAATAGGCGACTAACTGAGTGAAATGGCATAACACCGGCAATGGTTAGGGGGTTTGCTAAAAGCAGCATATATGGCGCCTAACAGGTTGCGGGACTACTTTTCTCTAGTGCTTGTGTGTATTAAGATGAACTCGTGCATTAGATAACCACACTCCGCAAGTGATTGTCCCAACACAGCAGAGTATTAAGCTGCTCGATTTTATCCCGCTAAGCAGGAAACCCTACTCCCGTCTACATCCAACTCATACCAGAGCTGGGACCTGCACAGGAGCATCTGCACATGTAGAAGTACAAATCGACTAAGAACTAAGAGCTATGTATGGTGCAATGTCTCATGAAATACATTATAATGAACGATGTATGGTTTCCATATTCTATTTCAGATTCATGTTTTTGCTTTTCTCTTCACCGAGCCCCAGGACAGCGAGTTGTTCACACTAATATCTATGTACCTCACATGCGCAACACGTATTATGTAATGCGCGCTCACCCTGACAGTTTATAGTTCTCCGGTATACCAGATGTGCGTTAACGGCTGGTTGAGTAATACAAGGACTAGGATAGTTTAAACCATATATGTGTGTGTGTGTGTGTGTGTGTGTGTTTGGAGAAATGAGTCATTTAAAATTTACACCAATGAGCCACCTCTATCATCATTATGTTCTAGTTTGTGTAATATACAATACCATCCTTGAAAGTGCTCTAGATTAGGGGTGCGCATGAATGAGAATAGCCCAAGCAAGATCGGTCTTCCGGATCGAGAAAGGAATAACGTGCAACAAAACATTGTCGCTGGAACTGAGAAATAAAGTCTTTTGATGCTACGTAGATCCAGCACTGAGATATGACAGTGAATCGTGGATAATTAGCAAGAAGTGCTTATATCTTTGGAAGCATTGGAAATGTGGTTTCACAGAAGAATGTTGCGGTTCCCATGGACTGCAAAGTAGGCTAATGATACAGTTTTCAAGGAGGATCAAACACAAAGACAATAAATTGCAGGAGTCAGAACAAGACAGTCATACTTTTTTCTGGGCAGGTTATGAGAAGAGAAACCTTTGAGCAAGTCGTGACAACGGAAACAAAAAGGTAAGAGATGCAGAGGAAGACCGACAGAAAAGATGATGAGAAAATGGAATGGGCGACAATAAACAACATAGTTGGTAAACGACAAATGTGATATAAATGAATGGAGGTCCATGATAGTCATCGCCAACCGATAGGACTCCTGACGATAAGGATGATGATGGAATAGCGGGGCTGGGAGTGGTGGGATGGGGTGGTAGTGTATTGTTATGACCGGGATAGAGGTTGGTATGTTGTAGCAATCACGTGTCGTTGAGCCCTTTCATGGACCAAAAATGTGTAAACATAACATGCTTATGGAACAACAACTGCGCGCCGTTGGGGTGGCGATCCTACCCTGACTTTATTAACAATTTGGAAATATAGAGATGTAATAAGAGCTGTTATAAGTTACTTATATGTATGTCTTTCATTATTGTAACCATGGATGACATGCAATATAATTTCGTTAAACTGTTGTCTCTCGTTCTACAAAGTTGATTGTGTGATATTGATGAAGAATAGAACATTTAGCAAAGTATCGCAGTAGCATACTGAAATAAAAGTCAAAATACACTGTGATAGAAGCTTGTTTCACAATAAATGTTTGTTTAATGTTGTTATTATTTTTGTTGCGTTCGCCTTACTTCTCAATTCCCCACGGCGGTGTGTTTTGCACTGCAGTTTTTATGTTATGCCTGTCGGCCCAGTGCATCCGATTTCATCATGCATTTTATGTAAGGATCTACTGCTCCTCCTGCATTTTCTAAGGGTTTGTTCCCCGAGGTAACGGCCGGTGATGTGATGGGGATCGAACCCATCACCTTCGGATTGTGAGCCGTGTCACTTAACCATTTGTCCACGCCGTCCCCTTTTGTGTAATTGTATTCATGGTTGGTTGGTTGGTTATTGATCCAGCGGCCTATGGGCTCCTGCCCTTTGGCCCAATGTCATGTAGTGGTATCTGCAAGTGATGAGGATCGAGCCCACCACCTTCGGATTGTGAGCCGTGTCACTTAACCATTACCCCAAGCCGTCCCCTTTTGTATAATTGTATTTATAGTTGGTTGGTTATTGATCCAGTGGCCTATGGGCTCCTGCCCTGTAGTGGTATCTGCAAGTGTTTGCGAGCTGTTTTTTAGTTCTGTACACAGTGTTCCATTTGTTTGGCCTCGGATGAAGAAGCTCTTTCCTAACACCTACAAGGGTCGGGCATCTACAAAATGATGGTCAACAGTTTCATATGGATGTGCGCACTCTTGAGTATGTTCTGGTTGGATTCTGTTCTAGTGGCTGTTAAGTTGTATATGTTGAGTGTAAACCGGAATATTGTGTCTTCTTTTCAGGAGGTTGATGTTGTCTTTGAGATTTGGGATGGCCATATGTTTGTCAGCCAGAACCACCCTTTAAATGATATGTTTTTGACGTATTTGATAATAGGCCGTATTACACTTTTCATTCTAGATACATCATGCTGTACTTGAATACATCATGATATAGTCTTCCCATGCTCCTGCTTATAGATGAGTCCAGCATTCTTAGAAGTTATTAGTGTAATCTTTTTATGCGTTGTTTTTATAATTAATCTAAACATGTTGTAATTCGAAGAATTTTTCACTAAACTAACAAGAAGTCATATGTTCATAACGGCATATTACGATTCTGGTACTTTCCCCTTAATTCACCCAAAACAATAATTAATATATATGTTTAACACTGATAGTGGCGTCATAGAATAGTCCACTTTTTCACATGTGAGGGTGTGAAAATTCACGCGTATAACGGGATTGCTAAAAAAACAACCTAGATTTAAACATTAAACTGTATGTGACTTTCGACATTGTTCTATACTAGCCAACTTAATTACAATTGTAGGGTTTTGACGCCCAATTATTTCAATCTGCCGGCCAGGAAAATTTCTTCTGCTTCTTGGTCGCAAAACTGAATATAACGGGTTACCTACACGTCTATCTTCATCTAAGTTTTTACTTGTTTTTTACAATGACAGTATATCCACATCTACTCCCCGTAACTCGAAATAAAAGAACTAACTACAGCCATCAGCACAGCCTACTTACAACCTACTGTAGATACAGACCTTCGGACTTACAAAGAAACACATTTGAAACCTCACAATCCAATGCTAACTAAATGACGGAACGTTCATGTGTTAACTATGAGTGCAACTTGAATAGCATGTTCAGAAAGCAAAGATAGATGTGCAGTTGTTTTCGGGGATTATTATGTGAATGTATTTTTCTCAAAAGTGATTTCTGTAGTTTTGTACTGCAAATGTATTTTATTTCGCTGTGTGGAGCATGGATTGTTGATGAACTTTGGCACAATCTGTGTTCCTTCATTTATTCCACGCTGAAATGTGCCATTGCAATGGATTTTTTTCTGGTGAGTCAGACAGCCTTCTAAAGTAGGCCATGGTCATCACCTGTCAAATACATATGATGGGAACCAAGGAAATTATGTATAGAGTAAATTTACGGACATATTTCAAGATTCTCTGTTGTCGTTATTAAAATCTGATGGGCACCCAAGATTACACCATTTTTTTTAACGATATTCAACAATTAATCCACATAAGCTGCCCTCACTACCAAACTCTGGTTTTCCTTTATAACTTGTTAACCAATGAACTTAATTTAACAACATCTGGCCCGGACACATCTTGTTGTGCGAAAAGTATGAGTACTTAAGTACCCAAAGGATGATGTGTGTCGCGGGAAACCATTCTGTGGGAAAGGAAGTTGTGACTCATTATGTATTGGTGAATACCTTATGTGACACGGGGAAAGTTTGCAGGCATGTCCTGATGTACTGGCGAATACCTTCTGTGACACGGAGAAACGTTTGCAGGCATGTCCTGATGTATTGGTGAATACCTTCTGTGACACGGAGAAACGTTTGCAGGCATGTCCTGTTGTATTAGTAAATACCTTCTGTGACACAGAGAAACGTTTGCAGGCATGTCCTGATGTATTGGTGAATACCTTCTGTGACACGGAGAACGTTTGCAGGCATGTCCTGTTGTATTGGTAAATACCTTCTGTGACACAGAGAAACGTTTGCAGGTATATCCTGATGTATTGGTGTATACCTTCTGTGACACGGAGACGCGTTTGCAGGTATATCTTGATTCTAATGACGACCACTTCATACAATTAATGTAAACTCAGTATGTTTCAAATACACCAAAGTATGCCCATGTTTAATGGCACTGAAGTACTTATATTGGCTAAACACCTGTAAAGGAAAACCGGACGCCGGTACCGAGTGGAGTATACTGTATTTGTGTCATCTTGACCATGATCATGATGCCCCGTTCTTCAATGTAAACTTTGTGCCTTGTGTCACGGAAGTCCAGTGCGTGACAAGTTCTTCTCTATAGGCATCTCTGATGTTGCAGCGGACAGAAAGGGAGTCTGACCAACGCACTGGAGGTTATCTCCGAGGTCTCTTTTTACCAGACTGCTGTTGTTGTTCTCTACCGACCATCGTTACTCCTTAAAATGTTACCTGCTCATCTACATTTTGCCTTGTCTACATGGATTACCGAATCCTTCACCAGGGACAATCATCTTATGTCATAATTCTGGATATCTTCAATAAATTGGTTCCGGAAAGTGATTCCGACGATGCACCTCTCAATGAAGGCCTAGGTCACTCTCAATTTATCCTATTTTGGTATTATTAGTTTCCCTATCTCAGCACCACAGCACATCGTAGGGAATACAGTGGCATTGAAGATGGAGGCTCGTAGATCCTGGCCATGGCAATTGTCAAGATCCGTGTAAATAGACGAGAAGAATGCACACGGAGACGTCTTGTCAGTTCAGGTTCCAGATTATTCTTCATATTGAGAAGGCACCCAAGATAGATGTACTCGTTGACATTCTCTAATCGTACATTGCCAAGAAAGAATGGATAACAAGTGGCGAAACGATTGCGCAACACTTCTGTCCTCGAGACAGTTATCTCTGGCCCCGCTTTCTTGCCCTCCCAATGGAGTAGCTGCATCATTTGGATGGCTTCTGTGCTGACTCTGTGATGAGCACTATGCCATCGATAAATCATTTGTGTCATATTTTGCTGAAAAAATTAAATTGTTCGCATTTTTTGTCTTGATTCTGTTTTATGTCAAAATAAATGTTTCTCACATGCGCTTACATTTCTCATACATAAAGTGTTGAGTACGTGTGTGTAAGTAAGTCTGTTATCAATTATAAGTGATCTAACAATCTTAGCAATGAACGGGCTGCTTTTTTGGTCCTGTTGTTTTCTATCTTCAATTATTAGCTCTTGTTGTTTCTTATTTCTATGATTTATTGCAAGCTCTTTGGAAAGATTTTCCGGTGCAGTTAGTTATTTTGTTGACATGCTTAAATTGTATTCTGTACTCCATTTATAATTCTATCATTTCGATTCGGCAGAAACCTGTTTCTAAAAATGCCTCTCTTTGTCATCCTGTATGAGCATGATTCTAAAATAGCATTGTCTAGTATGTTTTGCCTGAACCTGTCTAACATGTGTGATCAGTATATTTTGTCTGAGCAGACGTTAGTTTTTTTTTCCATTAAGAAACTGTAAAGGAATAACAAAAACACACACATAATGATAACTACCTTACCACAAATAGGAAACGAACCATAATAAGATACATGAAACAGGTTCAAATAGCTGACATACTATGAGATCAACTACTGAAACTTAACAGTATTTAACTGCGATCACCATTCCTCTGGATAGTATATCCATATAACATGCATTTTAAAAATGCACTAGATAAACGCTAGAAGCTGAGAATGCATATCATAACTCCATGGTTGATACAAAAAATGTGATCAACTTGACTGGGTCAATAACTGACATCAAAAGTTCATTATGCAAGTGATATCGAATGCTCAGAACACAATCTAATGTATCAGAATTCACTTACATGTGTGAAGTCATAACATAGAAAACAAGCGGCTGTATTGATTTGTATGGTGTTGAAAGTTAAAATTGTTATACTAAACACAAAGCAGTAACATTGTATACATATTTCTTTCGTGAAGCTAAACGTGGGAGTCTGTAGCATTGCATCTCAAACTCAGATACCAGAAGAGTAGCCTGTGTATTAGCGATAGGTCATTATCATGCTGCACACTAAAACAAAACAAGTCTTTCTGCAAAGGCTTTCGGATACCGTTAAGGAAATATAGCAAGTTGACAACGAAGTTATTAAACGTGAAATATATAGAATATTGGATTCTAAAGAAGCATTGCCCTTAAGGAAATTACACATGTCAGTGAGAAAGAACAAAGACATTAACAAAGGCGTTTTCAAATGAAACCGGGCCAAACTGTACAAAGTGAACATACGTACGATGCGCATGGTGACGCCACTTGTGGTGTAAACAACACATACCAACAGTCAAGCTTGCAAAATTGCATTATTAACCAACTCTTAGTTGTTTCAACAGACCGTTGAAAACATGGCGGGTTTGATACGGAATTCGTCCAGAGTTCATCAGCGAGCGATGATTCGGTTTCTAACAGGTGAAGGATGTCGACGAGATGGCATTCAACGCAGAATGCAGGCAGTGTATTGTGACAAAAGTGTGTTGAAGACAACAGTGAAGAGCTGGTCAACGATGTTTAAAGAGGATGTGAGTTAACGCAATATTATGCGCCTGACCTGGTCTAGGAAAATCTTTCGTTAACTCACGGGCTGCGTGGGCGAACTAATGCGCTGGGTGTGATGGGGGAGTGCTATCCTACTCAATCGTGGGTGAATGGCTACACCGCCGAATCAGCGGTGGATGCCGGCGAGAGTGGTTGCGCTTGTGTCTTTGTGACATACCCTGGGGGAGGGGGGGGGGAAATTGGCAGACTGGCAGTGTTCCCATTGGTGAATTCTACACCGGCTGTACATGTGCGGTTCGGTCTCTCAGGCGGGCTGTCGACGTGTCCAGTCTCTCAGGCGACCTGTCGACGTTGTCCAGATCAGTAATTCTGATTGCCACTAGGTGGAAGTCTTCACAGACGCGCTGTTTGTGCTGCGTTCTGTTCAGTGAGGTTGGCTGGTAGTTAAAGGGGAGCTGTGCTCCGGTGGCTGCCATCCCGTTGTGGCATGCCAAAGGATGGGAAGGGCGTGTGGGCTTGCAGGGAGGTGAGGAGAGTGTGGGCAGGAGGACGGCGAAGTCGCATGCTTTGAAAGGGGGAGAGTTGTACAGCCTGTCGATGGAGGGGAGGGATAGCCCAGGAATGGCTGCCGATCCTTTGGCCGGCAGGGGCGGGCTGTCGCTCTTCCCCTAAGGGCTGAGCCATAATGGACGAATGGGCAGGGCTGCACGCGTCGTCTGTCTGCTTTGCCTTAGAGCAAGTGCGGTTGGCAAACGAACTGCCGGGCGTATTTTGCTGGACTGTCCTCTGTATGGTCGGTTAGTGAGGATGCACTGGTCAAATGGTTTTACACTAAAAACAAGTGTAGTTGAGCTGAGGACCAGTTTCAGGCAGCGATCGAGTTCATCTCGGAAACTCTACTGATGGTGTAAATATATATGATGGGAGTGGACACTCGTCTGATGGTGAACATATATATGATGGGAGCGGACTCTCGTCTGATGGTGTAAACATATATGATGGGAGCGGGCACACGTCTGATGGTGTAAACATATATGATGGGAGCGGACACACGTCTGATGGTGTAAACATATATGAAGGGAGCGGAGACTCGTCTGATGGTGTAAACATATATGATGGGAGCGGACACTCGTCTGATGGTGAACATATATATGATGGGAGCGGACACTCGTCTGATGGTGTAAACATATATAATGTGAGCGGACACTCGTCTGATGGTGAACATATATATGATGGGAGCGGACACTCGTCTGATGGTGTAAACATATATGATGGGAGCGGACACACGTCTGATGGTGTGAACATCTATAATGTGATCACATGAAGAAGAACAAGTCTATGTGACGTGTGTTTTGTCCTCCTATTGAGCGTCTGCCTGTTGTCAGCTGCTTCGAGATGCGCTTGTCGAGCCTGCGAACAACATATCTAGTCCATCTTATCTTGGATTGCTCCAGAAGGTTATGCATTCTCATCATGTTAGTCTTGCTAAAAATTTCAGTTAGACACGTCGTCCTGCCACTCGATCACCAGCAGCCTAAGCAGACATCAAAGTGACATTAATTTGATTGTTTGGCAAGTCTACTATACATTGTCTATGTTTCGCAGGCATGCAGCAGCATAGTGATTAATACTACAGCACGATACACTTTAATTGTCCTAGTGACATTGATATCATGTCAGCTTCAGATCTATGTTCGCATCCTCCCAAATGCAAAGCCTGTCTTTGCAATTATACTGTTAACCTCAAAGTAGATATTCACCTTTTCAGTGAAGGTGCTACTTACGTGGGATTGTTATTGATGACATCCAGACAGAAACTGGCAGAAGTCAAAGCCTAAACTCGTGTCACGACAGACACGTGGCACCCTCTGCACAGTAGAATGTATATCAGGCATCAAGGGATCAAGAATCAAGAGATGGTCGTCATGGATGGCACAGGCAGAGACAACAATCGGACACGTCACTCCAGCTGAGACGATAGCTAAAGGCGAAGAATGAGTCCACACTGGTGATATAATGATAGAGTACCAGAGAGTGGTCATAACCTTAGGTAAGGGGGTAGAATGAGTCCACACTGGTGATAGAATGATAGAGTATCAGAGAGTGGTCATAGCCTTAGGTAGGGGGGGTAGAATGGGTCCACACTGGTGATAGAATGATAGAGTACCAGAGAGTGGTCATAACCTTAGGTAAGGGGGTAGAATGGGTCCACACTGGTGATAGAATGATAGAGTACCAGAGAGTGGTCATAACCTTAGGTAAGGGGATAGAATGGGTCCACACTGGTGATAGAATGATAGAGTACCAGAGAGTGGTCATAGCCTTAGGTAAGGGGGTAGAATGGGTCCAAACTGGTGATAGAATGATAGAGTACCAGAGAGTGGTCATAGTGTAACAGTTCCCGCCGGAGCAAGGGGAGTTTAGGATGCCTGAACATGTTAAAGCTTAAAGCTACATGAATGCATGTCAAGGTCACTCACTGTCTCAGCAAAGGAGAACAGAGTTGGGTTAAGGAATGTGGACAGGTAGAAACTGACCACTGGCCTTCCGATTTTGGTAAGGGGAGATTGATTGACAGACGAAATTGGCAACGGGGCTTGCTGCGAGAGAATGAGTGACAGGTGTGCAAAGTGTTTCGTTCCAATTGGAATTGAAGATGACCATACCTGAGATCGATTGGTCAAGCTCTGGTCTTGCTTGAGGATATATAACTCGAGACAAAGTTAAGCTCGAGAGAGGCTGGAAGAGAGAGGAGGAGAGATGGAGAGAGAGAGACTGAATGTGGATAGTATGTTTAACTCACCGACTTAGATAGAGGAGCGATTGATTGACGGTTGGACGAATGTTTAGTGATAGAACAGGATCGCTCAAATAGGTGTGTGAGTTTTGCATTAATAGATAATGTGAAAGTGTGTTTGTAAGAAAGGACACATTGTGAACGAGTATGTCGAGATCGCCCGCCTGAGGGGATTTCAGTGAGGAAGAGTATTTGATAAGGTGTGTTGAAGACGCAGTTAAGGCGATGTGTGTGTGATGCAATTGCAAGGCAATAGAACTGGGTTTTTAGATAGTTGGGAATTCCATCAATAGCTAATGCTTACAATTCCCGTTTTAGTACAATGTTTAGTTAAGATATGTATTATATTGTGTTTGTAATTTCTCTACTCATTGTATGATATGAGTATGATATAATAAATATGCCACCTGCTGTTTGATATGTCATTTACTGAGTATGGTCATGATGATGTGGATGAGTGTGAGAATGTTCTAAGTTAGATCACGGCCAAGGCAAACAGTGGGATCTGTTACACGTTATTATTATTTTGGTGCCTGTTGACCACGGATAGTCGTGGTAGATTTATAAATATAGTGCGTGTGTAGCTATAGATCTTGATTTGCATGTTTAACACAAGTGGCGCAGTTAAATATAACTTGTGTGTGTAGTTAGGAATAGAGGAGTAGCTAGTGGTTAGAGTGTTAGTACCATAGACAGTTTTTCCAATCATCTGACTGGTAAGTGTGACATTTTTCTTCCACCCATTGTTGTATTATTGACAAGACTTTGTGCGTACTTGACAGTCTTATAATTTTTTTTTTTTTTTTTCGTGTATTTCTGGAACGTTTTTTTTATTCGTGTCTAACATACTCTTATTTGCTGACACTATGGTACCAGCGGAATCCAGTACCTATTTAAAATAATTTCGTGAATTCAAAGAAACTTTAGTTGGTTTTTAACTTTTGCTATATGAAATAAATAAATATACGCGAAATATGTGTTATCGTGTTAAGTATATATCAAACTGATTGATATGTTCAAGTATCTGTTGAGTTATTCGCATATCAAATGTGAAATTTATAAAAGCATAAAACCTGTTTCTAGCGTGTCAGAGTCGGCGTCTGACCTTTTATCATGTATATAACTTTTCAGGGCTCAGTCAATGTGTCAGACACTGAGCCTAATCATAAAACATCTTTTAAAGAAATGATACCGAATGACTTAATCAGTGACAGCCTAGTGTTAATATTGCAGCAGATTGTATATGGCATTGTGTGTCAAGTGTTCGTTATATTTGGAACTGCATCGAACGTTATCAATATCATATGTTTTATGAAACAAGGTTTTAAGGATTCGGTCAATGTCAGTTTTACAGGTAGAGTATGTGTGTGTCTTAAATGTAAGGCATTTAAGATGTGTTGGTAACATAAAAAGATACAAAGACTTACTGAAAACCGTAATGATTAGATACAAAAAAGATAACAGCTTTTCAATTGGAAGAATAATATCAACAGATGAACAAGGAAATGTTTGTCGTTGGTTTGCACGATCAATGCATGTGGTATATGTCTTTAGAGATCCCTTAACGGCAATTTACCACATGAAGATAACACAGGGAATGAATTAAAATTTTAAAAAAAATATATAGGATTGTTATTGACATGTTAAGACGGCTAACATACAGTTAAATGTTAGATGAAGAACCGATATCACTGAAGTTGTAGCAGATCCCACTGTTTGCCTTGGCCGTGATCTAACTTAGAACATTCTCACACTCATCCACATCATCATGACCATACTCAGTAAATGACATCATACAGCAGGTGGCATATTTATTAAGTCATACTCATATCATAGAATGAGTAGAGAAATTACAAACACAATATAATACATATCTTAACTAAACATTATACTAAAACGGGAATTGTAAGCATTAGCTATTGATGGAATTCCCAACTAACTAAAAACCCAGTTCTATTGCCTTGCAATTGCATCACACACACATCGCCTTAACTGCGTCTTCAACACACCTTATCAAATACTCTTCCTCACTGAAATCCCCTCAGGCGGGCGATCTCGACATACTCGTTCACAATGTGTCCTTGCTTACAAACACACTTTCACAACGTTATTATTATTTTGGTGCCTGTTGACCACGGATAGTCGTGGTAGATTTATAAATATAGTGCGTGTGTAGCTATAGATCTTGATTTGCATGTTTAACACAAGTGGCGCAGTTAAATATAACTTGTGTGTGTAGTTAGGAATAGAGGAGTAGCTAGTGGTTAGAGTGTTAGTACCATAGACAGTTTTTCCAATCATCTGACTGGTAAGTGTGACATTTTTCTTCCACCCATTGTTGTATTATTGACAAGACTTTGTGCGTACTTGACAGTCTTATAATTTTTTTGGGTGGGCCAGACGGGTTTATTCAATATGTCGAGGTTGGACAATGTTAAACAATGTTATCATTGTCTAGCTTTTGGACATTTGTCTATCGGATGCCCTAATATTCTTCGGAATATTAACAGTTCCTGGAGAAGAGGAGGACTGTTTGTCAAAAACAAGCCTTTCATGGCACGAGCTACAGTCAGCGATAAGTGGGAGGACAAAAGTCAACTACAAAACCAGCTAAGAGAACTAACAGGCAGAGTTATTCGGCTGGAAAGACAGGAAAAAGATCTCCAATGGAAGCTACGACAGCTGTTGCAACAGTTTGAAAACGGAGCTTTCACACCAGCTAGGAAGGAGAGAAGAAGTCAAGAAATCACAGAAGTAAACACGGCCCAGTATTTTAGAAGGGGACAGAGTGGTAGGAAAGTGAGTAGGAAGCCCATCCAACTTCCACATTCCGATCCGTGGAGGGACAGAGGTGGAAATCTCAGGACGGACGTGTGTGGACGACTGGAAAGAGTTGGCGAAAAGGGGAGTTTGACCCAGTTGGAGAAGCCAAGTCAAGTGAGGGGAGGAGTAATGGTTGGGCAGAAGTTTGAATCGGGCAGATTCTTAGCCCACAAGAGGCCTTTTGCACGGTTACAGATGGAGAGGCAGGACAGGAGCTATCAAAGAGACTTTAAGCACGAGGCGGATGGACAGAAAGAAAGAGATACAGGTTTTGTGTATCCAGAAAAGTTAGGGACGGAGGGCAGGTTACGCAATGCAAACGAGACAAACGTTCGCTCAAAGGTCCAGAGGAAATGTTACATCATTGGACAGCGTATGCCGAGAATTCAGGAAGAGGGTATTACGTCGATTAACCTGGTCGGGCGTGCTGAAAGGGGCCAAGTTTACCAGGAACTTGTGGTCAAGCCTGGTAGAACATTAGTCGACGAAGAATCGAACAAGGTAATAGTCTGAGATTCGTCAGATAAAGAGGAAATGAGAGGGGGAGGAATGGTGGCAGGGCCTAGCCATGCGGGAGAAGTTGTTGAACAGACCGAAAGAAGGGACAACCCTTCGGCCACCGAGGAAGGAAGTGGGAATGACGCACAGTTGGAATGCGAAACGGACGCACCAACAGCAGCCAACAAAAGAGGAACAGAGTTTCTAAGGAAAACGAAGAAAAGGGAAAGACAGGTTAACCACAGCCAGGACAGCGAACCAGTCATCGAAGCAAAGATGAAAAGATCTCAGTTCGAGATAAGCCAACAGTCAAACGAACAGTGTGAAAAGTTTTTCCCACAAATAGTGAATACAGATGGACGGAAGGCTGAAGTAGCGGACGATGTAAGTGTACGTAACACTACCAGAGAACCGGTGGATCCGAACCAAACAACCGTGAAACAAACAGACCAGACGATGGGCGTTTTACAGGAGGAAATCGCGCAGCAATCAGAGACAGCTGATGGGGCAGCGCATAGTCTGGTTAAAATAAGCAGTAGTGATAAGGAACGGTTGATGCAATGTTTACTGACGCTAGCCAAAAACATGGAATTCAGAAATGGAATTAGGTAAAGTCGTGTGGAGTACTTACACACATGGGCTATCATGTGAAACTCCAGTTGATGTATGCATTTGCATAAAATTTGTTTCATCTACCGTTATCCTTGAGAACGGAGATTTTGATAATTAGGGGGTAGGGTATAGAGATGGAGGAATGGCCAGATGTTAAAAATTCCTTTGAATTCGTTGTCTCAAGTAAACGCCAGACAATGAGCGGACGGTCAGTCTGAAGCTAGACTGACCGAGATCAAAGGGACATTTCCGACCAGAGAAACGGACGGCCGGTCCGAAGCTAGACTGACGAGATCACAGGGACATTTCCGAACAGAGAAACGGACAAGAGACGCAGGATAGCTGGATGCGCCAGGTAATGATTACGTGACGCAAGGTAACACGTGGACGCGATGTTTCGGTTAATATCTGACCAGGTAGCTTTGATGCGGAGAATTTGGGGAAATAGCGGTGAATTAGTTAGATCACAACACTCGGTTTTGATTCCTCGGGACAAAGACTGCACCCGGACTAGTAGGGTTACAGCATGACGTAATTCGACATGTGGACGATTCGGTTTTTGACTTTTGACTCAGACATAGTTTAGTATCTGATTAAGTTACAACTTAGTCATAGTTTAGTGACATATTCTAGTAGAACTTAGTCATAGTTTAGTATCTTATAAAGGGGGCATTAACAGGTGCTCATCTGTGGGGCACGAGCAGGAGTGAAGGTTGATGGCACTTGGTCATGAGTATGCGTGCAAATATTTTGACATTTGTATTTAGTGTTTGGGTTTTGACTAATGGTATTACTTGCATTTTTAGTGGGTTGTATGGTCGATATAGTATGCATTGAATTTTTCTTTATTTTGTTGTTGTTTTGTTGTTTAAACATGATTACATATCCTGACAGTATCAACGTGTTATACTTGCTGACTGAAATATTGATATCATAAGTATGCGTGCAAATATTTTGACATTTGTATTTATTGTTTGGGTTTCGACATTGTATGCAATGCATTTGTCTTGAGTTTTGTTGTTGTTTTTTTGTTGTTGTTGTTGAATCATCATGTTTACAGGTATTTGATACAGGTTATATAGGTGATCTACAGAGCAGTATATCTCATCCAGACTGTAGGCCTCCGCAAGCACAAGTCACCACGAGTTCCAGAATCACATTATGTGGAGTCTTTGCAGAGAAGACTACATTGATCAGAAGTTTTAATATTGACTATGACATATGTTGTCAAATATCGTTTTTGTGGGAAACATAAAGAATTTTGCTGTTTTCTTTGAGAGGGGATAGCTGTCAAGAGAGACAATGATAACTAGCCTGAGGATAACCCACGTAAATTCGTGGCCTCACAGGAGTTAGTATGAAGTGAATCGTCGGCCAGGCGTGTAATGAGACCGCCTGAGAAAATTGACCTGAACTGGTCGTGTGTAACAATGAAGGTTCGTGTCCTTAGAGGAAGGCACGGGAACAGGTCGAGGTATATTGACCTCAATGAGTAAGGAGAATTCCTTAAGGTGTTTCTGTTTTGATGAGTTAAAGGTCCCGCAGGGACAGACTTAGGTGAATTTGACTGTAAAACGATGTAAAAGTGTTGGTTTGTGTTGTAAAAACTCCCAGCCACAGTGTTTTTCTTCTGCTTGTATTGATTGTGTATGTATTACAAAAAGTTTATATGTATCAAATGACATGTCTTTTTATGCATGTACGATGTGAGTGAAGTTGTAAACAGGAGTAGTGTTTACATTTTGGATAGTAGAGACGAAAATGGTGGTCATTTGCCAGATGAAAAAAATGACCATCCATGTTTCGGTCTGTAGTTTAGGGAGGTAATGTAACAGTTCCCGCCGGAGCAAGGGGAGTTTAGGATGCCTGAACATGTTAAAGCTTAAAGCTACATGAATGCATGTCAAGGTCACTCACTGTCTCAGCAAAGGAGAACAGAGTTGGGTTAAGGAATGTGGACAGGTAGAAACTGACCACTGGCCTTCCGATTTTGGTAAGGGGAGATTGATTGACAGACGAAATTGGCAACGGGGCTTGCTGCGAGAGAATGAGTGACAGGTGTGCAAAGTGTTTCGTTCCAATTGGAATTGAAGATGACCATACCTGAGATCGATTGGTCAAGCTCTGGTCTTGCTTGAGGATATATAACTCGAGACAAAGTTAAGCTCGAGAGAGGCTGGAAGAGAGAGGAGGAGAGATGGAGAGAGAGAGACTGAATGTGGATAGTATGTTTAACTCACCGACTTAGATAGAGGAGCGATTGATTGACGGTTGGACGAATGTTTAGTGATAGAACAGGATCGCTCAAATAGGTGTGTGAGTTTTGCATTAATAGATAATGTGAAAGTGTGTTTGTAAGCAAGGACACATTGTGAACGAGTATGTCGAGATCGCCCGCCTGAGGGGATTTCAGTGAGGAAGAGTATTTGATAAGGTGTGTTGAAGACGCAGTTAAGGCGATGTGTGTGTGATGCAATTGCAAGGCAATAGAACTGGGTTTTTAGTTAGTTGGGAATTCCATCAATAGCTAATGCTTACAATTCCCGTTTTAGTATAATGTTTAGTTAAGATATGTATTATATTGTGTTTGTAATTTCTCTACTCATTCTATGATATGAGTATGACTTAATAAATATGCCACCTGCTGTATGATGTCATTTACTGAGTATGGTCATGATGATGTGGATGAGTGTGAGAATGTTCTAAGTTAGATCACGGCCAAGGCAAACAGTGGGATCTGTTACAATAGCCTTAGGTAAGGGGGTAGAATGGGTCCACACTGGTGATAGAATGATAGAGTACCAGAGAGTGGTCATAGCCTTAGGTAAGGGGGTAGAATGGGTTCACACTGGTGATAGAATGATAGAGTACCAGAGAGTGGTCATAACCTTAGGTAAGGGGGTAGAATGGGTCCACACTGGTGATAGAATGATAGAGTACCAGAGAGTGGTCATAACCTTAGGTAAGGGGGTAGAATGGGTCCACACTGGTGATAGAATGATAGAGTACCAGAGAGTGGTCATAGCCTTAGGTAAGGGGGTAGAATGGGTCCACACTGGTGATAGAATGATAGAGTACCAGAGAGTGGTCATAACCTTAGGTAAGGGGGAAGAATGAGTCCACACTGGTGATAGAATGATAGAGTACCAGAGAGTGGTCATAGCCTTAGGTAAGGGGGTAGAATGTGTCCACACTGGTGATAGAATGATAGAGTACCAGAGAGTGGTCATAGCCTTAGGTAAGGGGGTAGAATGGGTCCAAACTGGTGATAGAATGATAGAGTACCAGAGAGTGGCCATAACCTTAGGTAAGGGGGTAGAATGGGTCCACACTGGTGATAGAATGATAGAGTACCAGAGAGTGGTCATAACCTTAGGTAAGGGGGTAGAATGGGTTCACACTGGTGATAGAATGATAGAGTACCAGAGAGTGGTCATAACCTTAGGTAAGGGGGTAGAATAGGTCCACACTGGTGATATAATGATAGAGTTCCAGAGAGTGATCATACCCTTAGGTAAGGGGGTAGAATGGATCCACACTGGTGATAGAATGATAGAGTACCAGAGAGTGGTCATAGCCTTAGGTAAGGGGGTAGAATGGGTTCACACTGGTGATAGAATGATAGAGTACCAGAGAGTGGTCATAACCTTAGGTAAGGGGGTAGAATAGGTCCACACTGGTGATATAATGATAGAGTACCAGAGAGTGGTCATAACCTTAGGTAAGGGGGTAGAATGGGTCCACACTGGTGATAGAATGATAGAGTACCAGAGAGTGGCCATAGCCTTAGGTAAGGGGGTAGAATGGGTTCACACTGGTGATAGAATGATAGAGTACCAGAGAGGGGTCATAACCTTAGGTAAGGGGGTAGAATGGGTCCACACTGGTGATAGAATGATAGAGTACCAGAGAGTGGTCATAGCCTTAGGTAAGGGAGTAGAATGGGTCCACACTGGTGATAGAATGATAGAGTACCAGAGAGTGGTCATAGCCTCAAGTAAGGGGGTAGAATGAGTCCACACTGGTGATAGAATGATAGAGTACCAGAGAGTGGTCATAGCCTTAGGTAAGAGGGTAGAATGGGTCCACACTGGTGATATAATGATAGAGTACCAGAGAGTGGTCATAACCTTAGGTAAGGGGGTAGAATGGGTCCACACTGGTGATAGAACGATATAGTACCAGAGAGTGGCCATAGCCTTAGGTAAGGGGGTAGAATGGGTCCACACTGGTGATAGAATGATAGAGTACCAGGGAGTGGTCATAACCTTAGGTAAGGGGGTAGAATGGGTCCACACTGGTGATAGAATGATAGAGTACCAGAGAGTGGCCATAGCCTTAGGTAAGGGGGTAGAATGGGTCCACACTGGTGATAGAATGATAGAGTACCAGAGAGTGGTCATAACCTTAGGTAAGGGGGAAGAATGAGTCCACACTGGTGATAGAATGATAGAGTACCAGAGAGTGGTCATAACCTTAGGTAAGGGGGTAGAATGTGTCCACACTGGTGATAGAATGATAGAGTACCAGAGAGTGGTCATAACCTTAGGTAAGGGGGTAGAATGGGTCCAAACTGGTGATAGAATGATAGAGTACCAGAGAGTGGCCATATCCTTAGGTAAGGGGGTAGAATGGGTCCACACTGGTGATAGAATAATAGAGTACCAGAGAGTGGTCATAGCCTTAGGTAAGGGGGTAGAATGGGTTCACACTGGTGATAGAATGATAGAGTACCAGAGAGTGGTCATAACCTTAGGTAAGGGGGTAGAATAGGTCCACACTGGTGATATAATGATAGAGTTCCAGAGAGTGGTCATACCCTTAGGTAAGGGGGTAGAATGGATCCACACTGGTGATAGAATGATAGAGTACCAGAGAGTGGTCATAGCCTTAGGTAAGGGGGTAGAATGGGTTCACACTGGTGATAGAATGATAGAGTTCCAGAGAGTGGTCATAACCTTAGGTAAGGGGGTAGAATAGGTCCACACTGGTGATATAATGATAGAGTTCCAGAGAGTGGTCATAACCTTAGGTAAGGGGGTAGAATGGGTCCACACTGGTGATAGAATGATAGAGTACCAGAGAGTGGCCATAGCCTTAGGTAAGGGGGTAGAATGGGTTCACACTGGTGATAGAATGATAGAGTACCAGAGAGTGGTCATAACCTTAGGTAAGGGGGTAGAATGGGTCCACACTGGTGATAGAATGATAGAGTACCAGAGAGTGGTCATAGCCTTAGGTAAGGGGGTAGAATGGGTCCACACTGGTGATAGAATGATAGAGTACCAGAGAGTGGTCATAGCCTTAGGTAAGGGGGTAGAATGGGTCCACACTGGTTATAGAATGATAGAGTACCAGAGAGTGGTCATAACCTTAGGTAAGGGGGTAGAATGGGTCCACACTGGTGATAGAATGATAGAGTACCAGAGAGTGGTCATAGCCTTAGGTAAGGGGGTAGAATGGGTCCACACTGGTGATATAATGATAGAGTACCAGAGAGTGGTCATAACCTTAGGTAAGGAATGCTGAGAATGGAGCAGCATCCAGAGAGCAGAGCACGAGATAAGTCCGCTGATAACTGAGAACACACGGGAGAGTGACGCTGTCATTTATACCGACGGATCAGTCGTGCGCAGTGGGACATCAGGCTGGAGTTTCTCGGCTAGAATGAGAAGGCAGGTCGTTGCTGAGCGCAGTAGGGCATACATATCAACATCTCCAGTATGAGAATGAAGACGGAAGCAGTAATCTCAGCAATGTAATGGATATCTGAAACTCCTATATCAAGGGCAGTCATCGTGCCAGACTCGCAAGTCGTACTTCAAAAGGTACAGAAGCGAAGGCTTATATACGAGTTAATAGCAGCTGCTGAGGCCTCAAATCTCCAGGGTGTTGCATGAATCTACTGTACTGCTCATACCGGGGTTCAGGGCAATGAAAGAGCTGACATCATGGCTTCACCAGGCAACATACCAGGCAACATTACCTCTCACAAGAGATCGAGGACGCATTCCAGGACAATAAATTAGTATTAGCAGCATGGATAGACTTAAGGAAAGCTTTTGATAAGGTTTAGAAAGAAGGACTTTTAAAGAAACTGAGAAATAATGGAGTGATGGGTAGGATGTACAAATGGATAAAAGCATACCTACATAACAGAAGAGCCAGAGTCCAACTAGATGGTCTCAAGAGTAAGAAAATTCTACTGCGTCATGGTGTGCCTCAGGGAGGAGTTCTTTCCCCTGCACTTTTTATAGTCTTCATCAATGATTTGATTGCTGAGCTACCACAAGGAACAAAAGTTGCAATGTATGCAGATGACTTGGTAATATGGTGTGTAAATGAGCAAGCAACAGTGGCCACCAGAATGCTGCAAAGAGCTGTTGATGCCTTGACCTCATGGACAAACAGATGGCGTGTAAACATTAACACCGAAAAATGTAGCACTACGCTTTTCACCCTCTACCCAAAACAAAAAGCTGGAGTTATCAAGATAAATGGAGAACACCTCAAAGAAGATAAACAACCCACCTATCTTGGAGTTACATTTGATGATAGGATGACATGAAGGGAACACGTCAACAAGGCAGCCAAAAAAGCCAGGAGGAAGTTAGCCATCCTGAGAAAATTAAGTGGAACCACATGGGGTGCTAGTGGAAAAATACTTAACAAAGTTTACCAACAAGGTATACGGCCACATCTGGAATATTGGTCAGCACCGTGGTGCCCCGCAGCAAACACTACCCTAAAAGAGGCGGGTAAGGTGCAGAATCAGGCACTTAGGGTCATTAAAGGAGCAATGAAATCAACACCTATTGTGGAGATGGATAAAATGGGAAGGATACAAGCACTAAGAAAGCGCAGAGACACAAAGGTATTAACACAGGCAGAAACGTTCAACTACATGCCGAGCCATCCAATGAAAGACAGATTTCAAAATTTAGCAATGGGAAGACTGAAAAGAAGTAGTTTTATGCATCAGGCGAAACGACTTCGCAGGCAAATTATGGATCTACCTGAAGTTGACATCCCCCTAAAGTATGTGCCAGAACAAACCCCTTGGAGAGAGGAGCACGGACTATCAGTATGCATTCAAACAAAAGTGAAAGGAATATTAGACAAGGATGAACAGAACAGTGTGGAACGTAGGATAGTGATCCTCAATTTCCTGGATGAAGAATACCCACACGACCTCTGGATCAGAGTATACACAGATGGGTCAGCACAGAATGCAGTAAAGAATGGTGGAGCGGGAGTGTACATAGAATACCCAAACAACATTAGGGATACAGTCAAAGTACCAACTGGGAAATTCTGTCATATATATGATGCAGACACAGGCAATCAAGGTGGCAACTGAGAAACTGTTGAACACCAATGTCGGTCCACAACCTGTAGTATTTCTTACAGATGCACAATCAGCACTCCAAGTACTTAAATTTGAGAAACTGCCAGATCTACAGGCTCTACTGTCTGAACTGAGCAACCAGCCCAAGATTGTCATGCAGTGGATACCTTCTCATTGTGGAATACCAGGAAACGAGAGAGCAGATCGACTGGCAAAGGAGGGTGCTGCAGACGAGCAACCAGATGTGCCAGTTACATACCAACAGAAGATAGGGATGATCAAATCAATCAGAAAGCCACCAACAGTAACACCAGATGATTTCCATAACATGAACAGACAAGAGCAAACTGTTGTGTTGCGCCTTAGAACAGGACACAACCGACTCCGCAGCCACATGTACACAAAAATAAAGATTGGCAACTCAGCCATGTGTACATGCGGACAGGCGCCCCAGACAGCAGAGCACATACTGCAAAATTGCCCCGAATATGATATACAGAGAAAATCTCACTGGCCCATAGAAACAACACTGGAAGAGAAACTTTATGGACCTGTGTGTGAACTACAAAAGACAGTGAAGTTTATACAAGAGACAACATTGCAGATATAGACAATATTTTATAGTGGACGAAAGAAGAAGTAGAATGGCTTCACAAGCTCCCATCATGGCCACATTAGTGATGGATACATGTGACATTATGAAATCAACAAATGACCGCCTGCTCGATGAGGATACCGCAATAGATGAAGCTGAGCTACCACAAGGAACAAAAGTTGCAATGTATGCAGATGACTTGGTAATATGGTGTGTAAATGAGCAAGCAACAGTGGCCACCAGAATGCTGCAAAGAGCTGTTGATGCCTTGACCTCATGAACGCGAGTTTCAGGGACCATCAGCATCTATACCTTTGCGCAATTTGATGAGATATACTTAGCACCTATGGGTATGCCCCTAGTGCATAGGAACGTCGGTTCCTAGAAACAGAAACTACTTACGTAGGTGAACCTATAGATTCTGGTTAAGCGCTGTACTGAATGGTTCAGTGTACGGTTTCCCGGTATTAAGCTGGACGAGTATTTCAGCTTTTCCTGTATTGATCGTTATACTAAAATGTTGCATGTCGTCGAAAACGTCGCCATGGTGGATTGCATATCTTGTTCTGAATAAGTGTTAATGGTGCAATAGTCAGCAAGCAGAAAATCCAAGATTGTGACTTCACTCAAAAATGGTTTAACACATCAGACGTCTAGGAATTAACATCCGACCATGTGTTATTTATCCGATGCGCTTGCTAGTAGTAGGGCATCGTATATCGCCAGTGAACATTGCTGCACAGACAATGCTAACGTGTGTCGGTGCTAGTACACACCACTGTTTGACACCTTTTGTAACTGGGAGGACTGCATATAATTATGTTCGTGCATATCAATGCTTGAACTATCATGGAACTGACATACATCCACAATACATCTGCCTGGACAAACACACCTCGCTTCGATTTTTCCGAGCAATTTCCTGTTGTCGGTGCCAAAGGCCTTGGCCAGATCAACATAAACTGTGAACAGGTAACAGTGCAGTATTTGACATTTCTCCTGGACGTGCTTCGTATATGATATTGACCATTCAACAATCTACACGGAAGCACTACTGTCTCTCTTTAAGTATACACTGCTCAAGGTGGCGAGTTTGGTATTTTAGCAGGACTCGGGTAAAAATGTTGACAGAAATTGACGAGATGGCACCGTGGTTGTCGCACGATTGTCGATTTTACCTGTCATTGTACCTGTGCAAAATAGTTGAATGTTTTATCTCCAGTGGACCTTTTTTGGTTTCCCGTATATACCGGAATCGTGGAGGCAGCTTCCAGAGAAGCACATGACCACCTACTTGGGTAACCTCACCAGGAAGGAAATCTGCTCCGATAACCTTTCTTCTAGACATTTCGCTGATAGCGTTTCTGACAGTTTCTGTCCTCTATGTCAAGTCTTAGGTTAAAAGCAACTTGAGACATGTGTGAGGCATGGCTAATTACTGTCGGATGTTGAGGATGACGTCAAAATTTGCCGCCCACCGCTACAAAATCTGGACCTTGTCAATCAATATCTCCGTGCCTCAGCAATACGGACATGAAATGAGTTATGGGACGGAAGGCGTAGACCGTCTTCAGGGTACAGTAAAACCGCCACAGTCTTTGCCAGTAGCAAGCATCCACAGCCTCTATATAAACGGATATAATATCCAATACATTAATAATGATACCATGGGAACCGAACAGACCACGACGACAAAGATACACATGGAATACGCATCTTTAATTTGATTTACGGCCGTCTTGTGTGGTGTATACATAACAATACTTCCATCAGTTGAGTATGTGCCGTACACGAACATTACAGTATAATTAAACTATTAGTCGATCTCTGGCATGCGTGCATGTAACATGGTAATCAAGCAACACCCGTAAAGATGATATATTTTACATAAATCATAACGACACTATTTTTATTGATGTTGGTCCATTTTTAACTGTTAGAAAAAAAGCGCCTCCAACACATTGTTGGCATTTTGTAGATAAATACCGTTGGATCGAAATATATACACAATCACACAGTTCATTACTAATTACTGTGCACCCAGGATTGTAATACTTTAAAAAACCCATGTTTCTCCTTTATTGAAACCTAGACATAATGAGGTTAAATACACCATGATGTATTTCTTCACGACTGGCGTAGTCACGTGATTATGTCAATGTATCTTACATTACAAGCATACACTGAAAGCAGCAACGCACTGGATTACAGATACATGTGAACAGAACAGAGGCATTGATGGTACATGTGAACCATAATTACCGTTACTGTTAACTGTTGACGGTAAATAATTTACGAAGTATATTGATGTACATATTGTAAACGTGAAATTAAATCCGTCGAGCTGAAAAATAAAAGTAACTATCACTCTCTAAGCATTGCATACTTTTGACAGGCCGCCTTACATAAAAAATACATTGACACGTCACATTCCACCACCGACTAATTGACGGAACTCAAACTGTGCCAATGTTTATAATCAAGATGTGCTTCAGACAGAGACATAAAATAAATTCACTGTAGAGAACACAGCAAATAACTTTTGGGAGTGATCCTTTTCTGGGAATCCTTCCCTAAAACCAGCTGCATATTCATCTTTGTTTCCCGAACAAGGCATTACAGTTGCACTGGTATTTGATACATTAAAGTTCCATCATGTGATTAGCCTTTGAATGTGACGTATCAAAGAAGTCTATGTGTGTGTGTGAAGGCCTGCATGTAAATTAGGTTGTGCGTTAATGTAGTCAGTTATCTCGTTATCTAATTTGTGGTACGAGTCAAACGGCAATGTCAATGAGTTGAAATTGGAGCAGGGACTACTGAAAAATAGTAGTTAAAAAATATGTTGATATTCGATCATATAGTAAACGATTATTATCTCCGTAGATCTGCCTATCGGCTTCCTCGTCTAAAAATTCCGTCGTTCTGTTCCTGGATTGTCAGCACTGGGGAACAGGCAAGATTGTGATGGGATTAGCAACCTTAAATACAATAAAACCAGCGTCATGAAAACAACATTGCAAAGAAAGGAATTGTCATGATGCTTCAAAGATAAAATCCGTTAATCCAAACGTAACGTTTACACCTATGCCCCGTGGATTTGAGCGAGGGGTTATAATATAATACTGACAAAGATCATTGATGAAGACGACGTAAAAACCATTAATAAAGCTGTCCAATTTGCTTGCAGCTTTCATCGTCTGGTAGGGAACTCATGCTGTGTTCTACGCATTGATTATTTTGAGGTTGTTCGGAGCCAATATATATCGATGATAATATATTTGTTGGGAAAATAGTATGCAAATTAGCATATCACAACTACACTGCATGCATTCAACAACATATGTCCCCGTCACATATGTGGTGATGAATGGCCATATGTAATAACAAGAAAATCACTTTTATGAATGCAGCGACAACAACTGATACAGCTTGATGTTGGAGAGGTAATGTGGAGATAACCACGAGCCTTCAGAAATGAGTTTAACATAATAATCAGATATTCGCTGAATTGGAAAGCTCAAGTGATAAGAACGTGGTTAAAAGCAGTGTAGAAAGGAAGATTCAAACAGATAGATCACAAAATAAGATTTCAAAAAACCATATTACGTTATCAATCAATGAATGTACAAAAAAGAAAACAAAACTGAAACACGTGTTACGACCATCAGTTCTTGAAAGACTATAAACAAATAGGAAACAAAAAGTCCGATGTATGTCCATCATTTTTTTCCGGATGATGGTCGATACATATAGTTGATTTGTCTTTGTTCTTTTCAAGTCAATAGTTTAAAGGTGGTCCCAGCTTATATTCAATAATTTTCTTTAACGTTTATTTTCAAAGATATTTAATTTGTTTTACAGCGATTTTGTTGTCTTCCAGCTTTCACATCGCCATATCAGGACTGATATTACGAATGAGTTGAATAGTCTGAGCTTGGTATGCTTAGCTCAGTGTGGGGGGGGGGGGGGGGGGGGGATTTCCAGATGTTGGTAAGCTGATTAAAGGCGAATGAGACCAAAGCAATTCTAGTGGAAATTTCTTTCGTGGCATCCCTATCTTGTGTCATTTTGCTTTCCAGGTATGAGTAGTGAAGGATATTTTGAAGAGATTTCCCCTACCACTTGATATCAATCGTTGTGTTTGTGGATAACATGCTTTTCGTCTTTAGGCCGTTCACTTGAAATCTTATCTGTTCTGACAATTGACATATTCTATGTTATCTTGTGTCTTTTCATTAGCCGAACTTAAGTCGTCTGCAAAATCAAAATCTGTAATGGTCGTTTTATCTGCTAAGGCTATGGGTAAATGCTTATCATGGGTGTAGTGTTTCATAATCCAATCTATAGCTATGTTAAATAGTAGTAGTGATAAAATGCATCTCTGTTTTACTCCTGTTTTTATGTTAAACAATTCAATGTCGCCTTTTGTTGTTAGAACACATCATCGTGAATTATTATATAAGGCGTTGATAATATTTATGTACTTTGAGAGTAAGCCATAGTTCTTTAGAATTGTCCATAATGTTGGACGGTGTGTCAAAAGGCCTTCTGGAAGTCAAAGAAGTTGATGATTAGTGTGGATTCTACTGATTCTTCATTGATAGTTCTGCGTGTAAAAATGTGATCAATGCAAGAAGGCTTTGGTCTAAAGCCAGCCTATTCTTCTCGTATAATCTAGAAAGATTAATCCTATAACCGGCTTCAAACCTAACCAAAGACCAGTTGGAACCGAGATTGGGCGGTCTAACAAGCCACTATCGTAAAAATCGATTGTTACAGAAACAGATTTAACAGAACAAATCAACGCGCGCAATTTGATTACAATGGCACAAACTAAATTTCTAGATGCGAAATATATTTTCAAGATCATATACTGGAAAATCCTCACTATGTATCAAATTGGTAAATCATCCGAGGTTAGTAATGAGATGAGTAACTCCAACCTCAACATTTTAGGTCTGAGTGAGTCAGATGGACAGGCACTGACAAGAAAGATATCCCAAATCAACATAAACACATTATCTACTCTGGCAGAGACGATCGTCACACAGAGGGAGTATATATCCCCACAACAAACAGAGCTAACCATTCTCTCATCAGCCAATAACCAATTAGCGAAAGGGTAATATCCAGATTCCAAACCACATTTTGTAAACTTACGAACCTACAACTAATGGCGACCTTGATACTACCAAAGACCATTTCTACGGGCTGCTTTCCAGCGCCGTAAACAAGGTCCCAAAACACGACACAGTAATAGTAATGAACAACTTCATTGCCAAGCTAAGTAACAACAATGACGGAGTACAAATCATTTAAACACATTCGGTTTAGGATGAAATGAGGAAATGAATAAGAATGGTGAACGACTATTAGAATTATGTGAATTATCAAATCTTGTTGTAGTAGATACCATTTTTCCACCCAAAGACATCCACAACAAAATTTGGAATTCTTGTGATGGGAAAACAAAAAACTACTCTAATGAATTATTATTCTCAGTGGTGTTACATTGTGTGTTGAGGGCCTGATTTGTCGAAAGCCGGCATGCTCATCTCTCAACTTGTCGTCTGTGGCCGTTTTTAATATTTCTAGAATAATCTTGTTCAAAACATTCCCGGGTACCGATAATAACATTATACTTCTATAATTGGTACGTTACTGTAAGTTTCCTTTTTTGGCAACATTATTACCTATCCTTCTTTCCAGCCTACATATATTTCTTCCCTTCCCAAATTTTGCGGAGTAAATTTTGCGGATTGAAACATCTTTATTGAAGTTGCAATGTCCGCTGTGATCGCTTCCACTGAGATATCATCTGGGCCAGTCACGTTGTCTTCTTTCAGAAGCCCAATGAAATTATTAATTCCTTTCGTGGTTGCCCTTTCGTAATTTACTTGTAGTTCCGAATCTGCTGAATGAATGCCATAAAGATCGTGTGGAGCATGTGGGTTAAAAGTTCTACAAATAGTTCAGCGGATCTCTTTGTTTGCTAATTGGTGTTTCTTAGCAACGGGTCTGCCTTATCTTTAAAAAAGCCATTTACATGCCTATATCTGCTTGTTAGTTTCTTTGTGTTGTTCCAGAGGTCTTTAATTTCTTCGTGTGCAGCAGCTTCCTCCCCATATCGCGCCAACTGATCAATATATTGTATTGTATCGCTTATAATTCTCATCTTTACTTCTTCGTTGGCTTCAGCGGATTTTTCCAGTGTCAGGCTTTGCCATTCCTAGGCATGCAGCCGGATACATATGCTTTCTTAATGTGCTGGTCCTTTAAACTTTACTATAGTTTATCGTTGATCCGGCTGATTACCAACTATGGTCTCTGGCATGCCCTTAGCCCGATACCAGATGTTTCCAGCTCCCTCCTTGAGAGTCTTTGTCGACCAGGCGATCTTCCGTCTCTTCCACCTGCACCTGTGAGTACTAGTCAGGAGTGGCCTACCCTTCTTGTCGTTTCACTCACGTAGTTTAGCCAACCATCCAATGCCGTTTCCCTGGGGACGTGAGGGGGGGGGGGCGTGGCACTGCCGACACAGACACTCTAGGAGCCATACGTGGGCTAGACAGGTGGGGGGAACCAAATAGGTTCCTGGCCAACAAGGGTATGGCTGCCTCTCGCCGTGAAGGTACTATCCCTTACACACATGTCCTTCCTTACCCTACACCCCAAACTTTCAGAAAGCAATGGCACACTACTGGACGTAAAATACCAAGAAACATATGACAGTCAATAGAAACGAAACGCAAAGATATGACGGTGAGGACTCCAGGCCAGGCATATCATCGACGCCAACTGGAGAGGCCGATTTTAGAGTCAGTACAAGAATGATGGCCTAAAACTCGTCTGCATTACAGTGGAGAACTCTAATATGGGACTAAAAACAAAACTAAGAGAAGGCACCTGGAACGCCGGGATCCTATACCAGGGCAAGTTGTTTATGATTGGAAAAGAAAGAGAGAGAACCAGGATATAGGTTCTGGTAGTCTCTGAACACCAATGGGACGGTGAAGGGCAATGCATCAGCACTTCAGGAGAAACATTCATTTACTCTGGGATGGACAAGGTTTGAAAAAAGCGGTGTCTGTTTCATTTTGTCACAGAAGACGACACCTTCACTATTCGGTTACAATCCAGTAGACGACCGAATAATTGTAATCAGACTAAAGATGAAGATAAGAACTTTAACAATAATGCAAGTTTATACACCAACATCAGCCGGTCATGACTGCGAAATGGAAGATTTCTATAACACCCCACAAGAAACAATGGAATCAGTAGAAAAAAGAGACATCTTGATCGTCACAGGAGATATTTATGCAAAAGTTGGAGAGGAAAGAGCCAATGATTAGATACGTGTTCAAGGATCTTTTGCTTTGAAACACAGAAATGAGCAAGGAAAACTGGTTGCATTTTGCATAGGAAATATCCTCTCCATTACCATCACCTTTTTTAAATAACATCCGCGAAGACTGTACACGATGACCTACCCTGATGGTAACACAAGAAATCAAATAGATTACATCCTGGTACAACAAAGATGGAGGTCAACTGTTCTGGCAACAAATACGCTGCCAGAAGCAGAATGTGATACGGACCACGAATTATTGTTTGCAGTTTTCAAGACAATACTACGAAGGATTAATAAAAATTGCCAGCCAATACAGTTCGATGTAACAGCATTAAAGAATGAATGCAAAATCAAAGTTAGAAAACACATTTGAGGAGTTGACATTGCACGAACGGGATATTTTAATCTCGACAGCGAACGAAATGATTTCCAGGAAGTCGTACAAGAAACAGAGCTATATATAAAATGACACACAGAATCATTGAAGAAAAGAAACAATTACAACAAATGGGAAGTCAGGGGACAAACAAAGCAAATAAAAACTGCGCAACAAAAGTTAGAAGAGACATAAGATAAGATAAAAAAGATACATAGTGGAAACTTGTAAGGACACAGAAAACTTACATCAACAAACCGGAGGGATAGGTGCCTTTAAGGACATAAGAACACTGACACGGGATTTCCGACCAGTTCCGCATGCCATCAATGACAAAGAAGATAACACATTAACAGAAACCAAAGACATACTGAATAGATGGAGAGAGTACTGCAGAAACATATATGTAGATAGCACAAAGCGCTCAGTTACAATCCTACAAAAGGATGAGAAAGAACCAGAACCAACATTGGTGAAAGTGCGCTGTGCAATCAAATGCCTGAATAAGGGAAAGTCCCCAGGATGTGATGATATCTAAGCAGAGCTAATACAAGCAGGAGGGGAAGCAAGTGCTTGAGTCTATCACAATATGTGTAAACAGATATGGCACAGTGCAGAGTGGCCAGAAGCATGGAAGAAATCAATTTAAATTCCCCTTCCTAAAAAGGTAACCTGAAGTTGTGCAAGAACTACTGAACTTTCGCGTTGATCAGCCACGTTTGTAAGATACTCTTGCGAATTCCATAAAGAAGGATAAAGAAAAGGTTTGAATATGAAATTCATGTAATCCAGGCAGGTTTTACGAATGACATATGAAACAGGGACCACATAATCTACATGAAAAAAATATTTACGAAAAATGTAGAGTTGTATGTAGATATGTACATATGTTTCATTGATTACACCAAGGCCTTCGATACGGTAACATATCAAAAGTTGTGAACAATCATGAAGGAAATAGGGTTTCCTGTGCATAGTATTCATCTTATTGAAACAGTATACCAAGATCCATAAGCCGCTGTTCGAGTATCTGGGCAAACATCAGGTGGGTTTGTAGTACAACAGGGGTTAAGACAGGGATGTATCCTCTCACCTTATATTTACAACATATAAGCGGAATGTATAAAGATAAATGTTTGTGAAGTCAAGAACACTGAAAGTTTCGACTCACTTACGATTGGCAGATACGAGATTCCGGAGTTACCATACGCAGACGAACCTGCGATACTATCAAGAAGTGCAGAAGGGCTAAATCAGTAAATTTCAGCCTTGAATGGACACAGTAACGATCAAAACCTGTTTATAAACATAAATAAAACAAAGATCATGACCACAGATAAAACATAATGTTAGCATAAATTTACAAAGAAATATTTCAGGTCACGCATTTTTAACATCTGGGCTCCAGAATTGACAAAAATGTGACTGCTCGACAGAAATCAGATACAGATTATCCGTGGCAATGCTGAGACTGAAGAGCCTGAAGACATTGTGGCAGACCACCAACAAAACGATACAAGTAGAAGTCTTGACATGCTGTGTTTTCCGTTGGCAGTGTTTGGATGTGAATCATGGGCAATTACCAAAAATTCCTGACAAATAATTTAATCGTTCTTATAAAAATGTCCAAGAAAGATCCTCAGAATACTCCAGACAGAGAAAAAGACACATTTAGACATTCGGCAAGTGTTGAGCACAGAAGAGAGCTGGATTATCAATTCCATTTAGCTAGAAAATGCAAATGCTTTGGTCACATCAAGAGACACAACGGGTTTGAGATAACAGTGATGAACGGTTTGGTGCCAGGTAAAAGAGGAAGGGGTAGACCAAGAAGACGATGGCTGGAAGATATCCAGGAATGCCTGGGTAAGACTGTTGCGGAGGCTAGAGTTTTGGCAATGGAACGCGTTTCTTTCAGACATTCCGTGATGGGAGCGACGTTTTATAAAGGACATGCTACATGATGATAGTTTATCGTTATCCACGCTTTGTGTTGGTGCTCTTTGTTCCATAGAACCTCCTCACAAGTCTTGTTCATATATGTTTAATATGTTGGCAATTTTCTTCCATCTCTTCTATTTATTGTAATTGTTAAAGAACATTCTACATATTTGATATCACGACTTTAAATGTATCGTCCATGTCTTTGTTCATGAGGTATCCCATATTGAATTGTTTTCCGTGGCCATATGTTGATACGTATCTCTTAAGTTTCATCTTTATTTTGGCTATCAGAAGATGCTTATCTGACGCTACGTCTGCCCCTGTGTATACATTTACGTCTTGTATTGATGATCTGAACATTATGTGGTCAATCTTATTTTCTGTTGTGTGGTCTGGTGACACACAAGTCCCTTTGTGTTTTATGTTTTGAGGGAACATTCTTTCTCCAATCCCCGATTTCAAACACATAAGTCCATCAGTAACTCACCCTTCTCATTCTTAGACCCAATTCTCTGTTTGATCATGATCTCTTCAAACCCAATGTTGGCATTTCCAATCTATGCCGTTAGATCCCTCTTTAAAATTGTAATGAATTTCTATTTTTTTGCTATACATCACCATTTAAAGGCCGATATAAAATTCCATTTCACGGAGTCGGCTTTGTCATTTGTTTTAGCATAGTATTGGATAATGGTAGCCCTTACTATTTTTTTTGGCATTTTGAAATCGACTGAATCAATCTGGGTACTAACGTCTCTCATTCAATACGCTTTTTTTGAGCTGATTTGGACACCATCAGGACTACCCCATCCCTGTGGTGTGCGTCAACTCAGTATGGCACACTGATGTTATTAGTTCCCCCGTGCCCAGCTTCACTCTACTCAATCCTCACCATCTGGTATGTGCCAGACCAAAGGTGTCGATACAGTAATTGCGCATTTCTGCCACAACTTCCATTGTTTTTCGTTTTTCATACATTGTGCGGACATTTCAGATAGCAAATTTAGACGTAGTCTTGTTAGAAAAAAAAATTATAGTCTCATATTTTTGGACTGGTCCATATCTGTTGAGGTTTCGCTGCATTAAGGTTTCTACAGGGCGATATAGCCTGCCTCACGAGTAGTCCTAATTCACAGCCTTTTCCGACATGTCTTGCAAGTTTACCGTAGCCAGAAAAGGAGCTACATACTTTCCCTGGTCTCTGGATAAGATCAATGGTGCAACTTGTTCCGCATGGAAGAATTTAATAATGCACCTAGGTTTATTACGTGTTCCATGACTGAATCCATTTTGTCAAACTGCTCCTGCACCGTCCACTTTCGGCCGGTAACCCAATTTGACGTATATTGACGGAAAAGTTCAAATTTTACTGAGATGCAATCAAAATCCCCTTCTGACATCATTGGACATCATACTAGAAAACATTACTTTCGGAGCAACCTTCGCAGCAAACAATAAAACCGCGATATCATTAGAAGTCATATTTCAAACACCAGACCACAGCTGTTAACAGTAGAGACATATTTATGTGCCCACCTTCACATTTTAAAGATCGACAGTGAGCGTTGACAGATTGTATTTAATTTATTGTTGTTTGATCGCCTGAACAGAAATCACAACTGATCGAGAAATGTACAGAGATCAATGACGACATGCAGCGAGAAAAGTGTTTGTCGTTCGTTGATGTCACATACCACACTTCACACTCGGACAGAATATAAGCCACAACCAATATGCTCTTGCTTCACCAACATATTCTCCTCTAACAGGACGTCTTGTTTGCTGGCTTCATATTTTGTAAACAGAAAAGGTGAGACGTTGTCATTTGCAGTATCGTGTAATGGGAGATAATCTCATCAAAGCTGTTTATAGTGTATTTCGATTCGCTAAAATACTCCAGTACGTGTCTTTTGTTTTATGTATTGTAAGCTCTTCTTGGCTCTTTTTCACAGAGTGAAAAACCTAACATCCACTGATGTTGGTCTCATACTGGTAGCCTATATCATAATCTTTTTTTGGTTCTTCAAATGTGAAATATGCGCCAATTTGATTTACATTCTGACGCCATTTGCCCTAAAAGTAAATATCTTTCGACGCATGTTATGAACTATTTTGCATGTTTTTTTCAGGTTCTATTACTTCTTCTCCAGATGCCACTCGAGTATCAATTTAAGTTGACTTACATAAAACTAAACAATACAAAATTTGTTTGGTTATGTTTCTCCCAAACTCTAAATATATATCTGTCTCTCTCACTCTCTCTCTCTCTCTCTCTCTACCTTTAGGAATACTTCTTTTTGGCATTTTGAAAATGGAGCAGTGTGTGCATGTGCAACATAGCACACAACCTGGTCGCCCCTACCCCCAGTCAACTTGCAAAAAAAAAAAGAGCAATGATGAGTTATTCTTTACACATGACTTCAAAGTAAAACGTTCGTCTCAAATATGACTTGGCGCCGTTCTAACCTCAATTGGGGAGAGAGGATGCTTGCACCGTGTGGAATTCGAAAACCCACCTTTTAATTTGTCCGTGTATTTATGTCTTGTGGTATGAACGACTTACTTTTCCGCTAAATCAACCCATGAAAAGCTAATAAGTGTTATACCTTGTTTCTATTTCCAGTAAATTTGAATTTTCAGATGCAAGCTTTGTGTTTCCTCTTGTCGTTGCCTGTGCTGCTGCGGCTTCTGCAACGTTTACGTTCCCAGAACAGAGATTCAGTAGAGCTGCTAAGAATAGCAAGGACGACAAGAATGCCACTGGCAATGCTGATGGCGGGAACTTCTTGACATCATACAACTCTACTGTCTTTTTAAAGGCTACAATGTAAGTATTTCAAATTATCACTGTCATCATTTCCAACAATGTTATGTTTTCTTTTTTTTTTTTTTTTTTTTTTTGCGTTCGCCTTATTTATCTATTCCCCAAGGCGTGTGTGCGTTACACTGTGGTTTTTATTTTGCGCCTGTCGGCCCAGTGCATCCGACTTCAGCATGCATTTTATGTAAGGGTCTGCTTCCTCCTGCATTTTCTAAGGATTTGCTTCCCCGGGGTAACGGCCGGTGCTGTGATGGGGATCGAACCCATCACCTTCTGGTTGTGAGCCGTGCCACTTAACCACTAGGCCACGCCGTCCCCTTAACACTGTTATCACTATATTCATAATTATCATAATCATTATTAGTTTGATCTTTTCTGTTTGGTTCATTCGTTCGCTCTATTGGTAATTGTCTATTGGAAGCTTTGCGGTTGTTTGTATTGATGACGTAAAAGAGCTGCAATTAGATAAGACTTGTAGTGAGGTAACAAACACCCTGGCCATTAATCTCACTCTCTCGCCCCGAGCTACATTGAACTAGTGGCAAGACGATCAGCAGAAGCGAATAGAAGAAACTCAGGATGCAGACATTCGGGTCGTTTATCTCTTGAGATTAGAGGTGGATGAAATATGCGGAATTTGATCGTCCATCCTATTCGTCCATCCTATGCGAAACAAGTGCATAATTACTGGACCACATCGTGTACACACCCTCAATTACGTCGGCCGGCTGTTCTTGCTTCGTTCTGGAATATTTGTTTAATTCACTCACGTATGGTCTCTTTAGTGTGAATTTCCCTCTATTCTTTAAAATTTCAGTAGTGATGATCAGATACACGAACGGCTTCAAAGACGATCATAAATGTGGGATATAAATTATAACAAAACATGTCATTGTAGTATTACTTTTTTGTATGGGTGTTAATGATAGCAAGAGTGTTCTCCTTGTACCATCCCGGTGTAAACAAACAACACTACTTCAAATGTGCAGTTAAAATTTTCCACCCGAATAGTGACATGCAACACATACAAACAGCGGTCCTATGTTATCAGTTTTTTTAGAAACGAAAGAGTGAACATGTATATATTAATCTAGGAATACAGGTCCATTGCGGTGATCCATGCCTTTCATTCCAGCAAAGGTATTCGTTGAGTAGGAAGTTCCAAAACAGCGTGAGTTCTGTGACATAGTGTTGACCAACGGGTGAGCCATACCGAGTTGTGACATCAGAATCGATTGCAGCCGTTGACAATCTCGTAAATGAACATAGCAGAATGGATCTGAATGAAATGTTTACATATCGGGATATCAGTCACGGTTAAGCACATCACGTCCTCCATGATGTGCTACAGTACCACAAAGTGTCCGCACGATGGGTGTTACTTAGTCTAGAATAGAAACAACGAAGCGTTAAAAACTAACATTAACTTTTGCCACGCTTTAACGCTGAAGGGATACTGCAGATGAAACATTGGTTCACTACCACGAGCCTGAAACTAAGTGAGCGAGCATGAAATGACGCAAACTATGCCCATCGAATCCGTAGAACTTTCGCATACAGCAACTTGCAGGGAAGGTTAAGCTGGCTCTAATTTGGGATGAACGAAAAGTTATTTAAGAGGACTACATGACCAAGAGAAACACTGTCACCAGTGCCACGTGTACATATCTTCTCATAAACCGTCTTCCACCAGAAATCAAATACAAACAACGTGGTCAAATGAGAAAAGGTGTCTTTTTTGTATCATGACAATGTTCGACACCAACCCGCCCGTGCACCGACTGTAGGCATCAAGGACCTTCTCTGTCAGTGTCTACCACATCCGCATTACCTACCAGACCAATCTTTTAGTGATTTCTACGTCTTTGGACGTTTAAAATAGGCAATATGAGGACAGACTGTCAGATTCGACGAAGAAGAGTTCCAGTAGGGGGTGCATGAGAAGTTAGGTACGCGCCCATGATATTTTTTTTCTATAAGAACCCGTGCACTTTATAGGCGCGAGGGGAAATCGTATCGAACGCAATGAAGAATACATCGAAAAATGATAGTTATTTCACATTTCTAAAATGATTATCTTCAAAATATGTATTTTTGTGATTTTGAAATGTTCTTACATATAAATATATATATGTGTGTGTGTATGTATATATATGTATGTTTCTGATGTGAATCCCTGTATAATAAAACGTATTGTCAATATTATAATTTGCTATGATTTCGTCATTTCATTGCCAATAGTCCAGTAATGAATTAAATCTACGACTGCAGCATCGATTCACTCCCATGATATATATATATATATATATATATATATATATATATATATATATATATATATATACACACACACACACATATATATAAATATATTGTAATCGCAGTCCATCTGTTTTCTTTATGTAAATCTCAATCACTGACCTTGATAGCAGATTTTTCTTTAAGATAAATGATGAAATTGTGTGATGATGGACGGAATCGATTTGCAAAGAATTCGATTAGGAGACAATCGTAATATTGATTATTTTTGTTTTATTTAGCACTGACTGTTGCAGTCCTATATGTCAGCCATTATTCTCAAGCTCAATTCTCTGTCTAATGTTCTTTGACTTGTGTTCACAGCACGTTGCCTGTAAGATCGATATCTGATATCAACTCAGCAACGTCAAACTGAAGTTTTAATTAATGCTTTTGCTGGCATTATTCAAATTTCGCTTGCGTTGAAAGCATGGCGCTAATCATGCACATACAAACGTTGCACTTGGACTGTACCAAATCAGTCTCTATCTGTTTGCTGTGGTTGGTTTTGTGATAACTTATTCTACATGATGACGTTATAACTTCCTATCACAACTAGCTATTGCTAACTGTTCAGTTCAGTTCAGTGCATCCCGTAACCCATCATGTCGTTGGGACACACATGAAGACATGAAAATCTCACGCCAGCTCTCTCAGTCTGTCGCCGCCTGACGTATCTCACCGTGACGAAGGTCTGACCACTCAGCGATGTTGTCCACCCATCTCTTCCTTGGACGTCCTCGCCCTCTCTGTCCCGGTACGGATCCAAAGAGTATCGAGTTGGGAATTCCGTTGGACCTCGCGACGTGCCCGCATCAGGCCATCTTTCGTCTTTTGATAGTTGTGAACAGATCTTCAAAAGGACCAAGAGCGTCTTCAACTCCCTGACGGATGTCTACGTTCGTGACACGATCCTTATATGTAACATTTATAAGTTTTCTATAGCACCGCATTTCCATTGCACGTATTCTGCCCTGGATATCTGCTGTAATGGTCCAGGTCTCGCAGGCATACAGAAATATTGACAGCACCAAAGAGCGCAGTAGTCTGACTTTTATGCCGAGGGCGAGGCGCTTGTCTCGCCAAATAGGTAGCATTCTAGTCAGCGCCGCTGTTGTTTGTGCTATTCTTGCAATTACCTCTGGCTTCGAACCCTCTTCGCTGATCAATGATCCAAGATATTTGAAACGTTTCACCACCTCAAGTACCTGCCCATTTGTCTCTATGACAGATTGAAACCCTGCAACGTCATTGGTCATGAGCTTTGTTTTATCAGCATTTTTTCCATACCAAAACTCAGGGCCGTTCTATCCAATCTACCAATCAACTCCTTGAGTTTCCTCTCTGTGCCTGCCAATACATCAATATCATCAGCAAAGCGGAAGTTTGTGATAAGCCTGTCACCTATTTTAACCGTGCCAACATGCCCTTTTAAGGTCGTCTCCATTATTCTCTCAAAGAAGATGTTGAAGAGTGTGGGGGAGAGCATACAACCCTGTTACAAAATTCATACTGATATGCTAGGGAATGCCCATTAAGAAGTAAGAATTTCATTTCAGTGCGGTTTGGTTTAGAACAAGCAGCATCAGGTCTTTTTTCAGCACAACTGACTCTTTACGAATACCCCATGTACGGTCGTTTCGATAGAACCGTATGCACATGCACACTATATAGGTCAGCATGTCCGCTTCACTTTTGACTTGCAGAGTGGAAGAAAAACAATGTATTAATCGTTGTTTATGATCAGATTGTGTAAAACCTTAATATGGCAGAACAATAAAGGCTCAGTATTGGAACAGTTGTTTACACAGAACAGAGGGGCAGGGGTATTCCTGAGCCTACCAAATGGTAGAAAAATAACACGGTCAGTGGCAACTGGAAAATACTCAAGCAATTTCAGAGCGGAGGCGGAGGCAGAAGCACCGAGGGCTGCAGTAGAAGAAATGGTGACAAGCAAGAGAAATGAAAGCCATATAGTTCTGCTTACAGATGCCCTGGCCGTAGTCACAGCACTAAAAAGTCAGAAAAATACTGAACTTAATGACTTAACTATACCAGCAGCCCGCACCAAATAGAGTAGTGATATAATGAGTTCCATCGCACTGTAATATCAAAGGCAACGAGAAGGCAGACAGACATCTACAAGCTAGAGGAAAATTTGGTTTAGTGTGTTGCCAGTCAAGGAGAATATGTCGAAAAAATAGGATTTAAAAAAAGGTTTTCGCACTCTTGTAAAATACAAGTTATTAATAGGATTCCAATTAATTAGTGACTGTTTCTAGTACAATGGGACTTTTCTTCATTTCAAAAGAAATTCCACAAGTTCATATTGGTTAAAAAAATAAATTTGAGGACAGACGATAAAAAAAGGCCATGAGCTGACAGCAGCCAGCGACTCCTAGCTGGCTGTTTGCAACAGAGGGAGCGAACCACAGATAACCAAGACCCTATTCAACTCCTTGGGGCAGCTCTGAAAACCGGCTACACTAGTCAGTAGTGTAGACTCGCTAAGGATTAATAATGCCAGTAGGAATACAAATCAGGTACTTAGAAAAGGCCACGTGAAATTGGTTAATTTAATTAAATACCATTTTGAAGGACAGTCAACAATCATTACACATTAAGACAGTACTAATACAATATGGCTTCCAGTAATTTCTAAGAATACGTAACGACTGTTATGCTTTTGATTGAGTATATATATAGAGATAGAGAGAGAGAGCGAGAGAGACATAACGACGCTGTAAGAAATAGTGGCTGGAAATCGAGGCAGAGGCAGGCAAAGGAGACGGTGGATAAAAGGACACATGACATCACGAAGTCCTGAACATGTCAGATACAGAGGTGGGAGTTTTGGCTAGAGTCTTACAGATCAGATGTTGTGATTACGACGTTCTGTAAAAAACACACACACACACACACACACACACACGCACGCACGCACGCACGCACGCACACACACATATAGATCTCATGAAAATTGAAACATATTAATCAATACATTCATTGCAAAAATAGTCAACAAGACAGTTAAACAGTAGTAAAGGATCAAGTATGGCCTAGTACACATTTTGTAATAATCTGTCAAATTCTCTATTTCAGTGATGTGATTGGATTAGGAGACATTTCATTTTCAGAATTCGTTTGTTCCATTTGTAAGTTTTCCAATAGTAGCTCGAGCGAGTGTACCAAATACTGCTGATCTGTGGATTCTAAAACAAGTAGGTTTGTGTTACAAGATGTGGTTTTCAATATGTTCTCTTGCACAAACACTGACTCTTTCAACATGTTGATGTTAGTTCCCATTATGAGTAATATCTCGTGACGTTTTCCTCATAGCTATTTGACTTGAGACCTGACGTGAACTGTAAAGATTATGTCAAAAACAACTAAAATGTTGGTAAAGACACAAAAACTGACTACACACAGACGCAAGAGGAAACAGACAAGTCATAAGAACATCATCATGTAGCATGTCCTTTATAGAACGTCCCTTCCATCGCATTAAACTCGTTCCCTTGCCAAAACACCTGTCTCCGTCATAGTATTACCCAGGCATGTATGGATATCTTGGTGCCATCGTTTGCTTGGTCTACTCCTTCCTCTTTTACCTGGTACCATACCTTCCATCATTGTTCTCTCGAGACTGCTGTGTCTAGCCAAAATGGAATTGATAAACCATTTGACCTCTATGCTCAACTCTTGCTGAATGTCTACATTTGTCTATTCATATGTTCAGGGTATTTTGAGGATCTTTCTGTAACATTTTGACTGGAAAGATTCGATTCTTTGTCTGGACGTTTTGGTAATCGTCTTTAATTCGCAGCCATAAGCTGACACAGAAAAAACACAGGCTCTCAAGACCTTTACTTGTATCATTTTGTTGGTACTCTGCCATAATTTCTTCAGGCTGATCAGTCTCTGCATTACCATGGCTAGTCTGCTTCTGATTTCTTTCGAGCAGTCGCCATTTTTGTCAATTCTGATATTCAAAATGTGTGACCTGATCTATTTCCTCCATACCCACTATAAATGTACGCTGACATTGTATTGTCGGTGGTTATTATCTTTGTTTTGTTTATGTTTATAAACATGTTTTAATCTTTACTATGTCCATTTACGGATGAAATTAGCTGCTCTAGCATAAGACCATACTATGTGGTATATTTGTACATTTTACAGACCACGATAACACACATTTCAAGATGTCTAACATTCATAAAGAGACTCACAATGACACGTAACCACGACTTGTTTAATGGCTGGGCAAGAACTAGGAAGCACACGTTATTATGAATCTCTAGACTATGAGATGCAGCTTGATATTCCTTCAACTCAATTAAGCCAATACTCCAAGAGATGAAATATACGTTATGGTTATTCCAGCAATCATTTACAGATTCAGAGTGTGGAACCTGCGAAAAACAAATGATGAGAAGCTATGAGTCAATTAGAGAGCAGTGCGTAATACAAATTTGAAAAAAGGATAATGTAAGAAACGGAGAAATTTGACATCAAAATGTGTTTCGCAATCTTGTGGGAGCAGCGATAACACGCAAACATTGCTGGGCTGGATATGTTTTACGTATACCTGACAACAGATGAATACGTACAACAATCTGTTGGCCGCTCTATGCTTGAAATACCCCCCCTTGGTGCCCGTCTACCGGAATGAAGGCGATATAGATAACTAAAGACCTAGGTCCGCATCGGTAAAGCGTTGCAAAAGATCGGAACAAATACAGAATGTTGTTGGATTTCTCTCAAAAGGCGTATTTGGTTATCTAACGATGGGGATAATAGGATAATGTGTGATTGTTTAGATTATTACAAGCAATACAAAAATATTTTTAAAACACGGCATCAACGAACACATGTTGAGGTCAAGGTGAGAAAGCGATGTCAAAGGACACACATTTCGACACTATAGCAGGATGTTAAATAATGGGATGGACTAGAAACTACAAGTGTACAATAGAATTAGAAGGTTATAGGATGCACGACGAAGAACAGTGGCTATAGAGGAGAAGGGAATTAATAGGCGGAATTGACAAACGTAAGAATATCTCAAAGCAGACAATATGTGCCATTGGTTACCAAATAATATGGTCATTTTTTCTTTCTTTTTTTGGGGGGGGGCGGGGGCGGGGGGGGGGGGCAGCAGAATGAATTGTAGTATATTTCATAGTAAAAAGTCTTGTTTTTATTATATTGAGGGAAAAACAGTTTTCTTCACTTTCTTCACTTTCTTCCCAGCTATCACGTATAGGTGGGTCGATAGGTTGATGTCAAAGAAGGGACTAAAACATAATACCTATCCTGCTGGAAGACAACAATTTCCCAATCTTTGCAATCTCGGCTTAAGAGCACTGCCAACTCGTATATATACGGACCGTAAATAACCGGTTGATCACTGTGAACAGTCCTAATATCATTCTTATCAGCAAAGTCGTAATCTCTATCATAAAAACACAGGTTCTACATCAATCTGCCAACAATATGCTCTATTCAGAACCTTCACCAATCACGGTGCACGATCAATGTGTAAAATATGTTAACAGATTTACTCAGACGTACCTTTACAGTAATCTATTTCAAGTTATTCGGTAAATACACGAATAGTTTGGGTAGTGCCACATTTGGTAGAATTCAAAGATATGATAGTTGGGATAGGCGAGGGATTAGGCCTCAAACGAAAATGAAGATCTAGGCTGCAAATTGTCTACCTGCTCTTCAATATCCGTATGAGACCTTGACTGTCTAAAGTCGTCTTGCCAGGAAATTAAACCATGTCCGCATGGACTGCCTGTGGAAACTACTGAAGATTAGATGGATAAACATGGTGCTAAATACAGATGTGTTCCTGCGTTCCGGAATAACAAGTATACACACCATTATATGTGCAGCACAGTTGAGACGGGCTGGCCATTTGATACGCATGTTAGATCAACATCTACAAAAAGAGGTGCTCTGTAGTGAACTACAGCAGGGCAAAATAGTGATCGATGTACAGCGGAAAAGACACAAGAGCACACTTGAGCGATTATTGATCCAGCTCAAATTTAACTCTGATGACTGGGAAATAATCGGCAACAATCACCCAGACTGACGCATCACTATTGCGTGTAGTTTTAAGAGACATGTTGTGTCAAGAATACATGGGACTAGTCAGATATCATCGCTTCGCAACTCATCTCATAATTAGCAAAACATCCTCCATCCGGGTAGGAGTGTCCTATTTCGTTGTGCTAAATGCAACAGGTTTATCAAGTCTCCAATTTGCTTATTTAGACATCTTCGAATCACAATCCGAAGGTGCTGGGTTCGATCCCCATCACAGCACTGGCCGATATCCCGGGGAATCAAACCCTTAGAAAATGCAGAAGTCAGCAGACACTTAAATAAAATGCATGCTGAAGTCGAATACACTGGGCCAGAACCTAGTGTGACAAACGAAGTGTCGAAAAGGCTTATTAGAGCTAAATACATGACCAAATGACAGAACATACTGGCTACACAAAAAACGATGCCTATTACCAGTTGAACAGAAGAGAGCAGGTTGTGGTCTTCAGACTTCGCACAGGCCACAATAGGCTGAGGTACCACCTATTCAATAAACTGAAGATAGGTGGCACTGACGAATGCACGTGCGGTACTAGGAAAATGACCGCTGAACATTTGCTGCAAAACTGGCCGACATACGAGGATCAGAGAAAGCAGATGTGGCTATCACCGGTGGCAACACTAGACACGCTCTATGGCAGTGTCGACAGCCTCAGGATGACCGCTGTTTTTTTCGAAAAAAAAGAGGTTGATGTCTGACTGCGTACGAAAAAGAAGAAGAACAACACACTGGGCCGACATGCGCAAAATAAAAACCACAGTGCAACGCCGACCGCCTTGGAGAATAGAGAAAAAAGGCGAACGCAAAAATAACAAGAAAATCAAATGTATATAAAGTTGATTTGAATTAGAGGAGTGCAACTGTTATTATGGTCAAAGACAAACCAAAATGAATTCCCATCTCCAATATAGGTAGGTACAGAAGATTGGAAATGGGCCTGTATCCTCAATGTGAAGAAATTATCGTTACCAAGATACAAAACATAACTAAAACAATGTAGAAGAAGACACTCCATAAAGTTAAGGCAAGTCACTATAGACTAAGTCAGGTCACGTCATTAAAGACTAAGTCAAACCAAGACAATATCCACTTAGTTAACCCAAGTGACTATTAACTAAGTCAAAGAAGGTTACTATCAACTTAGTCAAGTCAAGTCACTATCTACGTATCCAAGCCATGTGATTACAGACTTCGTAAGTCGCCACGTCAATATCCACACTTAATCAAGCCAAGTCACTATCAACTTAATCTGTCGAAATAAGTATCGTCTAAGTCAAGCAAGTGATTATTCCTTTAGTCAAGCGTCGTTATACACTCAGTCATGCCAAGTCACTATCCACTTGGCTAAGCCAAGTCATTATATACTTAGTCAAGCAAAGTCACTATCCACTAAGTCAAGCCACGTCACTGTCAATTTATTCAGCCAAAGCATTATATACTAAGTCAATCCAAATCACTATCCACACTCAGTCTAAGTCACTATCCACTTAATCAAGCTAAGTAAATACCCACATAGTCACTATTAACTTAGCTAAGGCAATTCACTATCCCCTTAGACAAGCTAAATCACTATAGACTAAGACAAGACAAGTGATTATCCACTTAATTAATCCAAGTGAGTATTAACTTAGTCAAGCTAAGTCACTATCCATTAAATCAAGCCAAGTTATTATCCACGTAACCACTAAGTGACACATTCAAGGCACACATGCGAGGAGCCGGTTGTGGAATCGTCGGGCTTTTCTTTTTCTTTTAGGCAGCACTTTTTCGATGAACCTACTCGATGTCAATACTCTCTGCGATCGGAGATACTATCGCCCTAGTTGGTCCGGTCTTGCGAAAGAAGATCCCAGAAGGTGACATATTGTTTTTCAGAGACACTTTAAAAGAGTGACTGTAAGGTAGTTTTTTTCTGGATAACACTTCATCGTAATACCATTTTATCTTGCAGTAATATCGATTCATGGTCAGTTCCAGCTTTATGGTTGAGACCTTCTTTTTGAGGTGTCTTCCCCTTAACCCCTCTCTGCCCAATTTACAGATCTCTGCATCCATCCGGTTATTGACCTGTCAGCTGATATTCGTCTCTCCGATGAGTTTACTAGCCACTGCCTGTAGTCGTTGGTTCTGTACAGTATAGTCTGGTTGGATGCATGGCTTGTCAGGCGCTGACAGAAGATCACCCCTTTTTTAACCAGATTGAGCTCGAAACCAAAGTTCCTGCATGAGGCCAAAAACGCCTTCATTGTTCACTTCTGATTTATTTTAGCAGGTGTTTTGGTTCAATCGTCCGCAGAACAGGAGAATCAATATCGTGGCCTAACTCACGTTGGTGTATGGCCTCACTCGTCACGAGATGGGCAGCCTACTTTGCGTCTTGTACCCGTTATGCATGCCAGCAAAAGCGTCATGCACAGCGTGTGTGAGCATTGCTGCAAAGACCATGACAAAGAACATCGTTGCCAGCACACAGTTTGACTCCGGTGGTTAGCAACAATTCTCACTGGTGCATTACCCACGCCATCATTAAATCGGCGGACAACCGCAATGAATCTGCGTGGTTATAGATCAAGAAGTAGACCAATAAAATGATAGATAGACGATTTCAGTGAAATAGTGAAAGAGGCGCTGTGAGAGGTGAGTGCCTTAACCTCTTGCCTACGGAATAAGTAGAAGAAGATTTAATTGAACATCTCTGGAGAAACATTTTGATGCAGAGAAAAAAACAAATCCCCTGTATCTAATGTTGTGAGAGTAATGATACATCAGAAACACGAATACGTTTCATATATATATATATATATATATATATATATATATATATATATATATATATATATTTATATTAAACAGAAACAAAAATATATGTTCTTTGCATTTTATTTATTGTGATTGTGATTCCATTTCAGATAAAATGAAGTCTAGAAGAAAGTCAGTTATGTTTCTGACGTGCAGTTATCATAAAGTGAAACAACTTCATTGAAATAAAATAGTTTTGAAGATATTGACTGGTTTTGATATTTTATGACGCAACATGTACATAACCTAAATAATTGTAACATGTATCCTTCTTCAGCTCCCTGATATGATTTATTCGCTCTTTGATTCTTGTCACTTGTTTGAGCATTACTTCTAGAATTATCTTTCTAATCATAGTGGCGATGTTATAGTCGGAGAACAATTAACTTGTACAAAATCATAAATATATGAGCATGCTATATTAACGGTGTAAGATCAAACTGTTAGTCACCGCTTGCGACATGTTTCAGTTGTCATGATTCTATTCTGTGCTCGATATCGTATAATCTGTAACTCAAGAGCGGTTAGATGGTACTAGCATTTACTTACGATATGTTTGTTTTGTAGCAATTTACATATCATCTTTTCTTTAACATACAGACACTTCCTGATAACAACACGAGTTAGTGGCAACACAAGAATTTTCAATCCTTTATTAAAATGTAATAGGAAGTGGGTGGCTACAATATATGTTTGGTGGAAAAGGATTGATAACATATCGGTGCTAAAAGAAACACATTCTGGTTCATATTATCCAGGCTATCCCGCCTTAAGTCAATACTAATCTTGTTAACGTGTTGAAGTTACCATACGACAGAAGGAACACACATGCATGATGATGATGATGATGATAATGACGATGACGATTTAACACAGTAGTAGTACACTCGGGTTTCATGGCAATGGCACAGAGTACGTATCACGCTGTCAGTACGCTCAATTATAATCAGCTGTAAATATATATCTAACGAACTTCATTTCCCAACAGTAGTGCAACTACTATGGTCTGTAAAATGAATAACAATAAAGAGACATACATTAAGCGCATCAGTAAGGAAATGATGTTAGAGCTCTTGTTTCTCACAGTAAATGTACCGGGCTCACAATGTCCTCACAGACTAGCCACATGTTGGCACCATGGCTTGATTTTAGAGAAGATAAGGCAAGCCGGTTTCAGACGTCAATTCATCGTAATATATGTTTTATCTAGACATAATGTATAGTCTAGTGCAGCTCGGAATATGTGTTTTCCTGACTTAATGTTTATTATATTGCAAATCGGAATATGCGTTTTCTCGACGGAATGTATCGTCTGCACTCGGTGCCGTGTTAAAAGGGCGATGATGTTACTGTGACTGGCCTAGCGAGCCAGTAGTTGGTTTTATTTATTTGTCTTCACAATTCAAAACCGATTTTGACAACGACTTGTAAACTTACAATGACAGCCGCAGCTAAGATTTGCACGATCAGTATATGTGTAATAAACAACATGGCTGGAGATATACTATTAGAAATAACGATTGGGAAAATTACAAAAAATGGATGTTGCAGATTAAAGGTAGAGAGTGCACATACATTCATGGAGATTGCACATTTTCATACTCAGGAGTTGACAAAAACTTAAATTTTAAACGTGGAGTAGGATTCATTTTAGATTAAACAAAACAGCAAAGAGTATCACGGATGTAAATTACGTTTCTGAGAAAATTTTAGCATTTAACATCCACGAAGATGGTGAGAATACCACACATATGCAGGTATATGCTATCTGCAATGCAGATAATAATGAAGACGAATTAAATGATTTTTTTTTTTTTATACCATCAACGATACAACAAATAATATACAATGTTTTTAAAACGTAATTGTAATGGGTGATACAATTCCAGACCAGGATTAGACAAAGACGGGGTTGAAGTCAACCTAGGGAACACTATTCAAATAATAATCGATCTGGGGTAGTTGTCTCGCCGCCCCGATTCAATTTCAACCAGTGTTCGTAAAGCGATCTCAGTCCCGCCAGGCGGAGCGATAGCGAGGGCTTGCGTAAAACGCTCGCCTGCCTTTCCCCGTAGAGCTATTGGGGTGCGGTTTGTTTTGGCATCTCCTCCACCGAGGTGCGCTTCTCTGGTCCGTATCAGGAAACGTTGTCAGTCCGTGGTGATTTATCTAAGGCTTATAGCAGAGCTCGACAGTTCGTCTCGCTGGTGGTCAGACTCTCACAAAGAGCTTGTGACAGGCAAATGGAAAGCAGGAATCGTGCCTGAAGGCCCTGTGTTCTCCCGGGGACCAACCCTAGGGAGAAGGGCAGGCCGGCAGGCAGGCCAAATTGTCTCTAGTCGCTGTGAAATTCATCGCCGAGGTCGTTGGGATCCGTTCTGCACAGAGCGCTGCCATCCCTCCTCGAGCGAGCCCGGTCGGTCGGTCGTCTGGTGCGTATAGGAGGTTCCTGTCAGGCGGTCCTAGGTCCCGTCACTCGGTCCCTGCGGCCGTCCAAGTGAGGCTTTTTACACACCCTTCCTCCGCCGACAGATATCTGGTTGATCCTGGCAGTAGTCATATGCTTGTCTCAAAGATTAAGCCATGCATGTCTAAGTTCACACTGTCCCACGGTGAAACCGCGAATGGCTCATTAAATCAGTCGAGGTTCCTTAGATGACACGATCCTACTTGGATAACTGTGGCAATTCTAGAGCTAATACATGCTTACCAAGCTCCGACCCTCGCGGAAAGAGCGCTTTTATTAGTTCAAAACTAATCGTCGTTTCCCCTCGCGGGTTTGCGGCGTCCCCACTGGTGACTCTGGATAACTTTGTGCCTTAACACCGCGGAAACCGCAGGCTCGAGATACCTGGTCACGGACAAACAAAAGCCCTCGATTAATTCATCCTGGCCAAAAAATGAACGGGTGCTGGAAATAGACCATCGGAAGACAGGTCAGTTTTACCCTACAAATGACAGGGCGTTGCTACGGAAATCCTGCTCAACTCGAGAGGAACCGCAGATATTTGGTTCACGTACCAGGCTGATAAGCGAGGCTAAGAGAGGCTACCATGTGAGGGATAATGGCCGAACGCCTCTAAGCCAAAATCCCGCGCAAAAGCTCAGCACGATTGCAAGGGGAGGCCTCGACATGGTGGGGACCTGGGGCTCCAGCCCCGCCCGGTCGAGCCGCAGAATGAGGTCTCTGCCGTCCGCCGATCAAAGCGGGCGGCAAGCTGCTCGATATTCACCCCATACGGCGATGAGGTATGAAACCATTTGTATAAGACTTAGTTCTCGGTCAGGGTACCCTAAGCAGTAGATCAGCTACCTCACTGCGAACTGCTGAGACTCAACTCTTGACCATGAGATATGTCCGCACCAGGCGAACAACATCTCCGTGCAATGACCAGGCTTGTCCCCTGGGCAAATGCACTTTTTCGAGAGGAATCACAGGTCGCTGACATTTGGTCCACGTGCTTGGCTAATAATCTACCATCTGAGGGACTACGGCCGAACGCCTCTAAGCCAGAATCCCGCCCTAAATCTCAGCACCGCTGTGATGGGAAGCTACGACAAGGCTGGGATTTGCGTCTTAGCCCGGCCCGGTCGAGCCGCAGGAATGCACCTGGTAAAATGCACTCCTTCCTCGCTCTTTGCCTCTGTCTGCTATCAGTCATTCCAATGGACGCAGAAGAGATGCAGTCCAGTGGACATTGCACCTCCTGCCCTATGGTGACAACCTCCCGGGTGGCGGGGAGTGCTAGGCGTACCATCACTGGAGATGAGCCGAGAAAATAAAGCGAGCAAAAAGATACCTTACTCATTTGCATATGCTACGTTTCTGGCAGGACGTGACAATCCTGGGAAAAAGTCACACTGGACTGCCTCTCTTCCGGGATAGTACAAACTAGTACATAGTCCATCATATCATTGCCAAACCTTATAGACACGAGTAGAGAAGACTCGATAGTCCTGCAAGACAACTTCCTAAGAGAGACAACTCTGACCAAAAAGAACTGCTGCCTTGCAGTTAGGCTGGGGACAGCCAAAGGCCAAGGAGGGCAACCCTACAGAAACGCTTGTTGAAATCGGATGCACTGTGCCACTGGCTAACAAATCAAAACAGTGCAACGTAAATATCGCTGTAAACAGCGTACGATGAAGAAGAAGATGAAACAATAATCGGACGCTCAGCAACATTTTTATCAAATCAAGAGTACGATAAGAATGTGTGATATCACCGTTATTGTACATTGCATCAGTTGATCACATTTGTTAAACATCGAACCCACATGTAGGTAGCAACATTGTTGAACTCTCAAATGACATTTTTTTTGCTGACTATCCAACAATCATGGCAGCTTCAGAGCTACAATTGCAGCAACAAATTGATACATGAAATACGGCATGTTAAAAATACAGCAGATAATTCTTCTTCTTCTTCTTCTTCATCGTACGCTGTTTACAGCGATATTTACGTTGCACTGATTTAATTTGTTAGCCAGTGGCTCAGTTCATCCGATTTCAACAGGCGTTTCTGTAGGGTTGCCCTCCTTAGCCTTTGGCTGTCCCCAGCCTAACTGCAAGGCAGCAGTTATTTTTGGTCAGAGTTGTCTCTCTTGGGAAGTTGTCTTGCAGGACTATCGAGTCTTCTCTACTCGTGTCTATAGCGTTTGGCAATGATATGATGGACTATGTACTAGTTTGTACTATCCCGGAAGAGAGGCAGTCCAGTGTGACTTTTTCCCAGGATCGTCACGTCCTGCCAGAAACGTAGCATATGCATATGAGTGAGGTATCTTTTTGTTCGCTCTATTTTCTCGGCTCATCTGCAGTGATGCTACGCCTAGCATTCCCCGCCACCCGGGAGCTTGTCACCATAGGACAGGAGGTGCAGTGTCCGCTGGACTGCATCTCTTCTGCGTCCATTGGAATGACTGATAGCAGACAGATGCAAAGAGCGAGGAAGGAGTGCATTTTACCAGGTGCATTCCTGCGGCTCGATCGGGCCGGGACACAAGCCCCAGCCATGTCGTAGCCTCCCATCTCAGCGGTGCTGAGATTTTGGGCGGGATTCTGGCTTAGAGGCGTTCGGCCGTAATCCCTCAGATGGTAGCTTATCAGCCAAGCACGTGGACCAAATGTCAGCGACCTGTGATTCCTCTCGAAATAGTGCATTTGACCAGGTGACAAGCCTAGTCTTGCATGGAGATGTTGTCCGCCTAGGGAGCGGACATGGTCAAGGGTTGAGTCTCAGCAGTTCGCAGTGAGGTAGCTGATCTACTGCTTAGGGCACCCGACCGAGAACTAAGTCTTCTACAAATGATTTCATTCCTCATCGCCGTGTGGGGTGAATATCGAGCAGCTTCCCGCCCGCTTATATCAGCGGACGGCAGAGACCTCATTCTGCGGCTTGACCGGGCGGGGCTGGAGCGTGACCCCGAGGTCCCCACCATGTCGAAGCCTCCCTTTGCATTCGTGCTGGGCTGCTTTTGGGCGGGATTTTTGGCTTAGAGGCGTTCGGCCGTAATCCCTCACCTCGAACCGTTGGCTTATCCGCCTAGTACGTGAATCAAAATGTCTCCGGCTCCTCTCGGGCTTTGCAGGATTACCGTAGCAAAGCATTGTCATTAGTAGGGTAAAGCTGGCCTGTCTTCAGAGGGTCTATTTCCAGCACCCGTTCAATATTAGCCAGACCGTATCAATAGAGGGCTTTTAGTTTGTCAATGGCCCAGTTTCTGGAGCCTGCGATTTCTGCAGGGTGAATACCAGATTACCGTAGCAGGCGCTCTTTCATTTGGGGGTTTGGAGACTGACCTGTCTTCCGTGGGTCTAATACCAGCACAAGTTCACTATTTGACCCATCGAATGCAGCAGATAATTCAATGTATATGAAACTGAGGTCAAGAGTATATCTAGAATAGTATGTGACAAAAAAAATCAAAAGAGCTCTAAACAACACAATTTCCGCCCAAACAATATGCTATGAATGTAAAAACTGGACACTAACTTCAACTTAAAAACGTTACATAGTAACAACAGAAATTAAATACATGCGAACAATAATGGGCGTAACAAAAAGTGACATGATCAGAAACGTTGACATCATAAGACTAGCGAAAACTACACCAGCATTCAACTAAATAAAAAAACAGCAACTGCATAGGTTTGGCCACGTAACATGACTACTACCAAACATCATCTCCCAACAGGTAATGTCATTTAGATACAACGGAATAAAATCCAAAGGCGGACCACGAAAAAAGTTTCTTAAAGAAATGTCTGAGGCAGTAAATGCTACTGTGCATGAGGCACACACACTTTGTCGTTCTAGAGATCTCTTCATAACAAAACGCAGAAAGGAATAACAGGATACGCTAACATAAAAAAAAAGAAAAAAACAAGACGAGAACTCATCTGGCCTACATACTCGAAACCACGAACAACATCAAACTGTTAAGATTGATCATGAAACATATTAGCATTGGTTGCTGTAGAAATGCATGCGAGATACATTTGTATTCTCTCCCCATGTGTATTCTCTCCCCATGTGTATTCTCTCCCCACGTCTATTATCTCCCCATGTGTATTCAATATTGATGCAGAACATATGCAACACGTCAACAATGATCAACACTACGACAACACGTTCACAATAGATAGATTATGAAGTTCCTGAACTGACGACACGGTTCATCATGTAGCATGTCCTTGAACATGAGGTTCGCTCCCATCACAACCTATTTGAAGGAAGCGCGTTCCTTTGCCAAAACTCCAGCCTAAGCCATAGTCATACCCAGTGATTCCTGGATATTTTGGTACCATCATCTTCTTGGTCTATCCCTTCCTCTTGTACCTGTTACCCTATCTTCCAGCTGTGTTCTCTCAAGACCGTTGTGTCTCTTGATGTGTCCAAAGTATTTGCATTTTCTAGTAAACATTACTTTGATAAACCAGTTTTCCTCTATGCCAACTCTTGCCGAATGTCTACATTTGTCTTTTTCTCTGTCCAGTGTATTCTGAGGACCTTTCTGTAACATTTTGACTAGAAGGATACGATTCTTTGTCTGGAAGCTTTGGTATTTGTCCATGCTTCATAGCCATACGCTGCAACAGGAAAAACACAGACTCTCAAGCCTTTTACTTTCTTCGTGTTGTTGGTGTTCCGCGATAATTTCTTCAGGTTATTCAGTCTCTGCATTGTTATGGCTAGTCTTCTTCTGATTTCTTTCGAGCAGTTGCCATTTTTGTCAATTCTGGAGAAAAAAAATTCAAAATACGTGACCTGATCTATTTTCTCACCACCCACTGTATTTATGCTCTGACATTGTGTTTTGTCGGTGGTCATTATCTTTGTTTTATTTATGTTAATAAGTATGTTTTTATCTTTACTGTGTCCATTTACGGCTGAAATTAGCTGCTCTAGCCTTTTTGCTGCTCTTGTAGTATCACTGTGTCATCTGCGTATCGTAACTCTGGAATCTCGTGCCCGCCAATCGTAAATGGATCGAAACTTGCAATGTTCTCGTCTTTTCGAACATTTCTCATAATACAATTCGCATGTATATTGTATAGATAAGGTGAGAGGATACATTCATGTCTTACTCCCTTTTGTACTGAAAATCAATCTGATGTTTTCCCAGATACTCGGACAGCTGCTTGTTGATCTCGGTATAATGTTTCAATGAGATTAATAACATGCATAGTAAACCCCATTTTCATCATGTTGTTTTACATAGTTTAATGTTTTACCTTGGTGTAATAAATGAAACATGTTTACAGATCTAAATTAAATTCTCTACAGTTTTCGTAGATATTTCTCATATTGAATATGTGGTCCATGGTCTCTTTGTCTTTTCTAAAACCTGCCCGGACTACGTGAATTTCAGATTGAAACCTTTTCTCTATCTTTCTAAATTGGATTCGTAAGAGTATCTTGCTAGCGTGGCTGATCAGCGCGATAGTTTCGTAGTTTAGCTAAGATGAGTTATTTAGAGCTTATGATAGAGATACATCTTCTGCAGTAAAAAGATATATAGCATTCACAACCAATTGTCCAAGGAAAGTTCAGGATCATGCAGGACGCGTGATTGAGAAACAAGGTAGTAGAAATCAAACTTTATGCTGACAGAAACGACACAAAATGCTTCTTTGATGCTTTAAAGACTATTTATGCCCTCAATCGTCGTATGGAACGCAACTTATAAATGCAGATGGCTCAGAGTTGATACTAGACAAATCGAGAAAGTTTGAGCGCTAGGCAGTACATTTCTGCAACTGTCCTCAACCAACCTTCCTCCCTCTGTGACGATGCAATAGAACGCCTGCCTTGGACACCCTTGAACAGTGAAATAGACGTTCCTCGAAATATCAAGGAGGTCAGAACTGCAATCAACCAGCTATCAAACGGAAAGGCTGCAGGTGCAGACCTAATACTGACTGAGATCTGCAAAGCAGGTAGTTGTGTCCTAACACAGAGACTAACTGAGTTGTACAACACAGTATGGAACACTGAGACTGGCCCACAACACAGTATGGACCACTGAGACTGGCCCACAACACAGTATGGACCACTGAGACTGTCCAGCAAAAAGGATGCTACCATCGTCCACTTATTCAAACGAAAAGGAAACCGTCAATCTTTTGATAACTACTGGCAAGATACTGGAACGAGTTCTCCTCAACAGATTGAACACTCCGCTAGAACATGGTCTTCTTCCAGAGAGTCGGTGTGGCTTCATATCGGGTCACGGAACTGTGGATATGATATTCGTCGCTCGACAACTCCAGGAGAAATGTCAAGAGCAGCAACGTGGGCTGAACATGGCTTTCGTGGACCTTCTTCTTCTTCTTCTTCGTACGCAGTCAGACAGTAACCATTATTTTTTCGAAAAAAGCGGCGGTCATCCTGAGGCTGTCGCCACTGCCATAGAGCTTGTCTTGCAGTTCCACTGGTGATGGCCACATCTGCTCTCTCTGATCCTCGTATGTCGGACAGTTCTGCAGCAGATGTTCAGCGGTCATTTTACCAGTACCGCACGGGCATTCGTCGGTACCACCTATCTTCAATTTGTTGAATAGGTGGTACCTCAGTCTATTGTGGCCAGTGCGAAGTCTCAAGACAACGACCTGCTCTCTTCGGTTCAACTGGTAATAGGCATCGTTTTTGGTGTAACCAGTATGTTCGGTTTCCCATTTGGTCATGTATCTGGCTTTGATAAGCCGTTTTGACTCTTCGTACGTCATACTGGTATCTGTTTGTGGTAGTCTTTCACCTTCTTTTGCCAGTCTGTCTGCCTCCTCGTTGCCTTGGATGTTGCAGTGTGATGGGACCCACTGTACCACTACCCTTTTTGGTGCGGACTGCTGGCACAGTTTGCAGAGTGCTGCTCTTAAGTCATTAAGCTCAGTATTTTTCTGTTTCGTGGACATGAATAAGGCTTCTGATACAGTCAACAGAGACGGACTTTGGAAGGTCATTTAGAAATTCGCATGTCCAATTAGATTCACCAAGATCGTCAAACAATTGCACGAAAGTATGAATGCTTATTTGATGACTGAAGGCCAAACATCAAATGCCTATCCTGTGACAAATAGTATCAAGCAGGGCTGTATACTAGCCCCAACACTCTTTAGCATACTATGTCATGACATGATCAACGTTAGCTATCAGGGTTGTAACCTAAACGGATTGGACATAAAATACAGGGCTGACGGAAAACATTTCAATCTTAGGCAACGACAAGCACACAGCAGGGTAAAGGACACTCGAAACTCGAAACTAAACAGACAAATAAACGGAGATCAAAGAAAACTTACGTCTGGAAGGATTATAACCAGTCGTTTACATCATGGAGCAGACTTCATACTCCGACAGAACTGAACCCGAAGTTTGTATCCTCTTGCTTCACTAACAAATGCAGTTCTGAAAAACAAACTGACATATATTCAGGACATAGATTGTGGAAACAGAAAAGGTACGTTCGCTGCTATTATCTTTAGTCAAGTTTATGTTAGACAAGTTGGACGAACGTTTTAGTAGTGTTCATTGATTAGTTAAACCATGTCGGTACTGATTCCATCTTCTTTGTATTTGCTATTTTTCTTGGTTTAGTTTTATACCGTTTGGCTTGGCTTGACTTCATTCGTTCCCAATCTCCCGGTACCAAACCCTGAAAATAGCTTAATTACCAGAATATAGTCAAGAGAACGGATTGCGTTGTGTCGTAGTTTACAGTTTGACTGCGATATTTGCACCCATCGGTCCAACATATCCGACTTCAGCAAGCATTTATAGCTCCAGGTTAGCATTACCTCCTCGATCATGTCTCCTTAGCCAGTCTGCTCTGTTACAGCCTGTTATCCAGGATCACCGCGTGGATGTGCAGAAGGGTCCCGACAACTCTCGTTCGCTGAGCCTGACGCCAGCAGTCAAGCTATGGGTAGCTGACCGTCGCAGCTCATACATTTCATACCATTTGATGACAAAGACGGCCGGTACAGATCGTGTCAGACAGGTACATAAAACGTGCATCCACGCATGCTATTCATTCATATGTGGCGTATTACGTAATTTGATGGACACGATGACGTCACATAACCATACGTCGACGCTTGTTACGATCTGGTTGTTGTGTTTCTCTGGTTCTGTTGCTTGCTCTTCGCGGAACACTCGCGTTATTTGCATGCAACATAGTTAACATGACGGCATCAGCCAACGAACCACAGGTGTCCAATAACTGATTCTGCTAACCAGACCTTGGAAAGAGACTGGCTCCGTATATCCTGACAACGAGAATACGAATTAAAGGCGTAAGGTGGGGAAGAAGACTAAGGTCTAGTCAGGCAATATATACTGATCAGACATGTTAGTCAGGGCCTAGCAAAACATACTGGACAAGACCATCACCTCGGCTTCCTTGTAACCCTCTCTGGAACGGGCTGTTTTCATGGTAGCATGAAGGATCTACCCTGGGGGAGGAACCTACCTTCTACCAGGCGCGTTCAGCAGGGTTGCGGATTGCTGAAAGGCCTCCTAATTTGGAGGTTAGCTGCGAATAAATAAGCAGCCGTAGACAAAAACGGGTCGGCAGGCATGGAGGCTGTAAGGAGGCAGCCCCTCCACCATGCAAAGACACAACAGGCTAATCACCTGCTTGTCTTAAAAAACGATTACAAGTCAAAACACAGAGAAAACCGGACTGACCTCAACGGCGACGAACAGGCGAGAAATAAGGACCACGATTTACGGAACATGGAATGTACGAAGTATAAACGGAAAAGAACATGGACTAATAAAGGAGATGAAGAGAGCAAAATTGACAGTCCTGGCACTTACAGAAACAAAGAAAAAGGGACAGGGCGTTCTGGACCATGACGGCAAACATGCAATACTACAGCGGAGTTCCCATGAGTGAACGAGCCAAAGTAGGGGTTGGCTGTATAGTGAATAAGAACAACAACGCAAACATTAAAGGATGGAAATTCATTTCAGGAGGATAGTCAAATGGATATCGTCACAGTGTATGCACCAAACGAAGATGAGAGCACTGACATAAAAGATGAATTTTATGAGCTCCTTCAAAGGACCATTGACGATTGCCATAATGAAATACTTATCCTTGGAGACTTCAAGGCAAGAGTTGGAAACGACTTCTAGATGGGATGGAGTGATCGGTAGGTATGGAGAAGATGTCTTAAATGACAATGGAAACCGACTGCTGAGATTCTGCAGAGAACAACACCTTGTCATTACAAATACAAGGTTTCCACACAAGCGTATCCATGCCTACACAAGATGTGAGCGGCAAGAAATGAAAGATCTATAATTGACTATGCGATAGTGAGGAAAACTGATTTCAAGCATGTGAAGGATGCTAGAGTGTTCAGAGGACCAGAGATAGGAAGCGACCACTACCTAGTTAAAATAAAGAGATAAATTGAAAAACACTATCCAGCCAGGCAACACCCATCAGCAAGCATGAAACATAATACACGAGGAGAAAATAAAATGAAGGCTTACAAACTACGAGAACCAGAGGAAATACCAACGGCTCATAACAACAGCAATAAAAAGGATAGAGGAATCTGAAGAAGATTTGGAAATGCTCTGGGTAAAATTCAAAGACATCCTCAAAGAGGCTGCAGCAGAGGCATGCGATCAAACCAAAGAAGGGTGGAAGAGAAAGAGTGCACCATGGTGGACAGAAGAAGTGAAAACAATAATACAAGAAAAGAAATAGGCATGGAAGCAATACCTAGGGGCTAGGAATACAGTAGAACAAACAAAGAAATATAAAGAATGTGTAAATTTTAGAACAGAAGCAAAGAAGACTGTGCTCAAAGCCAAACATAAATCCTTGGAAGAATCTGGAGAGAAACTGGAAAATAATGCTGGAGAAAACCAGAAACTGTTCTACAGGACCTTAAAGAACATGAGGAAGGAAAAGGAATGCCCCCTGAAATGTGTTAAAGATAAACAAGGTGCGCTGTTGACCGCCCCAGAAGAGGTAATGAACAGATGGAAAGAATATTTCTCAGATCTCCTTGGAGTGGAGGAAAACCAAGCTCTGGAAGTAACAGTCCCATTTCAAGAAGAGGGAGCCATGGAGGGAAACGATAATATCACAATGGAAGAACTAAAGGCAGCATTGGAGAAAATTAAGATTGGTAAAGCAGCAGGACATGATGGTATAATACCAGACATGGTTAACTCATTCCCTCCCACGAGCCAATATAACGGCTTCCAGTTTTTTCTAGAAAACCCAGAAGCCGATATATTGGCTTTTGCTACTGTGTTCATAAAATCACATATTTTCCCATTCCTAGTTCACCTAAATGTTTTATTTTTGTTATTGGCGGAAGTCCAGATGTTGCACTTTTTTCATTCCGGAAGAGTTAGTTTGAGTTTCGTTGAAAAAATGTTTAGTATCGTAACTTGGAAAATATAATTTTTTTCGGAGAGCAACTTTGAAGCTATCCCATGCACCTTCAGCCACACAATATAGAGTTTTTTTCAGTACAAGCTCGGTAATAGATATATTATATTATTGCGAATGGTAGTGATGATGAAGATATCGATCATTATGATAGCGCTGTTTCAATTTATTTATCTAGTCTTAGTTCTAAGTCAAGCGATGTAAGTAAAACTAAATCTACTGACGAAGGGACAATGCCCTCTTTTGTCTCAAGCAATGGTAATAACAGTTCACAAATTCAGTTAAGGTTCAAGATCCTGCACAATCATTCTAGTGTGTATAATATAAATGTGTGTATATATAATTTGAATACAGCAGGAACATTCTTTCCGTGTGCACGTAAATTGTAAACACTTACGCTGGTGTTGATCGGGGTTTTTATTTTTTAGCACGTTTTCAACTTCACGTGCCTTCAGTAAAAATGTAAATACTGTGAAAACAACTGCACCAAATTAGGTGCAACTTTCAGAACATCGTCCCTTGATGATTACCGTCAATATAAATCCATTATGTTTTTGTATATTGGTTTAGAGCTGGATAATGTATTGATGAGGGGAACATTTTTGTTCATAATTTTTTTAAATAACAAACTATTATGCAACTTTAATCCATCAAACACAAATTTACACCTCCGTTTGTAAAATGTGTGTATTCCAATCTATTTTAGCCTCAATTGTGAACAGTTTGGTATATAATATATGTTATTTTAGTGAACGTCTATTGAACAAATAGATAGCAACTAAGTGATGCTGTGTTCCAGTTTTACAGAAGAATAAAATTGTGTCCAGAGGTCCAAAATATTTTGGAGTGAATGAGTTAAATACATGGGAGTGGCAGGAGAGATGCTATTCATAAAGATTCTCAAGGCAGCTTGGCGCCACAAGAAAATACCAAGAGACTGGGAGGTTGCAAAAATAATACCAATATTTAAAAATGGCGACAATCGACAATGTGAAAATCACAGAGGTATTTCCCTTCTCAGTGTCCCAGAGAAAGCCTACTCTAGGATTCTAGAACGACGATTAAGAGGTCTAGCAGAGCCAAACATGGATGAAACTCAATGTGGGTTTAGGGTAAACAGAAGTAGTCAAGACCGTATCTTTACACTCAGACAGCTAAATGAAAAGGCTCTTCAATATGATAAAGAGATGCATCTCTGCTTGTTGGATTTGGAGAAAGCATTTGATAAAGTTCCTTGGGACAAACTCTGGGAGTGCCTGACAAGGAATAACATCCCAGGACCCCTGATCTCTGCCATACAGAGTTTCTATAAACCATGCAGAAATTATGTGCGGACATCAAATCAAAAGTCAGGAGAGTTCAAAACCACTAGCGGAGTAAGACAGGGGGACATTCTATCACCGTACCTTTTCATACTCTTGATGGATGAAGTCATCAACGCCTGCAAGGAACGGACACAAAAGTATGAAGTAGGGTACTGTAAGATGAGACCAAGTTACATATCGGAACTAGCATTTGCAGACGATGTGGCCCTGATCACGAAAACCGAAGCACATCTCCAGATCAACTTGCATGTCTGGGAAGAAGAGTTGAAGAAGAGAGGAATGCACATCAGCAACTCCAAAACAAAAACCCTGGTGATCGCCAGAGATGAAAAGAGACATCAGATAACCCTGGGAACACGAGCACTGGAGCAGGTCAGCAACTTTAAATATATAGGAGTGGTAATAGACAGCAGGGGAGGAATCAACGATGAGTTAACTGCACGAAGGGCAGCAGCAGGTAGACTGTTCCATGCAATAAACAGAGGTTTCCTCAGTAGAAGAGAAATAAGCCGGAAAACAACGATGGATGTATACCGCTCGACATATGTGCCTGTCCTGACATATGGATGTGAATCATGGGCAATGACTGCAGCCCAAGAAAGGCAATTACAAACTTCAGAAATGACGTACCTAAGAAAGGCGGTTCAGGGGACGAAAAGGGACAAGATCCGTAACCTGACAATACGTAGCAATCTTAAAGTTCAACCCTTGCAGACACGAGTGGAGCAGTCCCAACTACAGTGGTTTGGCCATGTATGTAGAATGGAAGAAGATCGGAAACCAAAGCGGTCATGGGAGATCAAAAGTCAAGGACGCAGACCCCGAGGACGTCCAAAGTACGTTGGGAAGACAACATACGACAGTCCCTAAGTGATAGAGGACTTGAGTGGAAAGAGGCCAGGAAAAAGACGGCGGATAGAGCAGTGTGGCGTTCTCTTTGGCAAACCTCTACACCTCACGGTAGAAGAGGAGCGACTAAGTAAGTAAATATGAAGGATCTACGACGTGATGCCCGTAGTAGTAAGTGACACGCAAATGAAGCCAAGCATAGCGTTTCCGTCTGGAGGACCGCGGTCTACCTTCAACAGTACGCCTGTGATGTGAAAACAACTACTGCAATCCGTCTTTTCACGGCTTACAAATAAGCCTATATCCTGTATATATTTGCATATCTGTCTGCAGACTATAAGGTAATTTAACATGTTGTGTCCTTGCATGGTGTAATGTGATCGCATACTTTCAAACCACGAAGGTCAATTTTGGTTAGGAATTTCGTTAGGTTCAGGATATTTGCCTGGGCCGTGGTTAGCAACCTGTTCTTTACGATATTTAATTGTAAACTTTATCCTTTACGTGTGTAATCTATAAATATATGTACGAACCATTTGAGTTTATTGTACGTCTTCACCATATACGATTGGACGTAGAGCGTACACACAGAACGATTGAAACATGCACGATTGGCCTCTGTCATGTAATTTCTGCATTCGAAAGTCGAACGCCTTAGCCCTTATCCCTACCGCCCTCCGATTCGAAAAGAGATGTTGATGATGTTTTAATGTTCCAGATGCGATATTCATATTTCATCCTGGCTGTTGTTCGTGTTTCTGCTGTTCTAGAACGGTGAACATCTTCCGAAGAAAACCGACGCAGCCCCATTTAAGATAACCCACGGTGTACATCTTCCGAAGAAAACCGACGTAGCCCCATTTAAGGTAACCCATCGGACCTTTTCAACCTTTTCAATTAGGTGCCCCCTTCCCCCCTCCTCCCCCCCCCCCATTAAAATATGTGTGCCTTTATATTTTCTGCTCTATATCACCTTTTGAAGGTCGGTATATCATTCCATTTCCACGTAGTCGCCTTTGTCATTTGTTGGAGTATAGTATTGGGTAATTTTAAACCTTAATCTTCTTTTGGCAGTTTTATAAGTCACTGAGTTAATCTGGGTCCTAACGCTTCCTATTCAATACGCGCTTTTTGAGCTTATGTGGAGATCAGGACTACCTCATCTCTATGGTGTGCTCCCATTTCAGTGTGCCAAAATGATGGTATTAGTTTCCTGTGCCCAGCTTCACCTTACTAACTCTTAACCACTTGGTTTCTGAAAGACAACACTTGTCGATACAATAATTGCACATTTCTGCCGCCACTTCTATTGTTTTTCCTTTTTCATACATTGTGCGTACATTTCAGGTACAAACTTAGACGTGGTCTTGTTAGAAAAAAATGATAGTCTCATCTTTCGTATGGTCAGGTCAGGTCATCCCGTAACCGGTGAGGTCGTTGGGGCACACATGAAGACATCTTCACAATACCACGCCACCCTTCTCTGACAGCGATCTCTGCCTGAACCTTTTCTGGTCGGAGATTGATCCATTATTTTATGTTGTCCTCCTACCTCTTTATGGGACGGCCTCTTCGTCATCTGCCTTGCACCTTTCCGTAGATGATCATATTTGCAAGACCATTTGATCTCGATATGTTACCTTACCAAGCGAGTTTCCTTCTTTTGACAGGTGCCAAGAGGTCTTGAAAAGGCCCTATTTCTGTTGTAATTCTATCTCGTATTTCCTCATTAGTAACTCGATCTTTGTACGTGGCGTTTAAAAGTCCTCGGAAACATATAATCTATAAGGCCTGTATTCTTCGCTGAAGGTCAGCTGTAACTGTCCATGTCTCACAAGCATAGAGGAAAATTGACAGGACCAGTGAACGCATTCATTTGATTTTCGTGCATAGTGCTAATCGTTTATCTTGCCAGATTGTGTTAAGCCGTGCAAGTGCCGCTATTGTCTGTGCTATTCCGACCAACACCTCACATGTTGATCCTTTAGCACTGATAATCGACCCTATATATTTAAACCGGTCAATCACTCCGAGTTCCTGACCATTAGCTTTTATCCTGCTGTTGAAGCCTGTGGCGTTGTTGGTCATTAATTTTGTCTTTCCAGCCTTTATCTCCATACTATAGTCAAGAGCTGTCGATGACCCATTCCTTCTGACTTATTCCTGGAGTTCTACTTCTGAACGCGCCAACCCGTTGATATCATCTGCAAAACGAAGGTTGGTAATCGTTCGGCCCCCTATCTTGACAGTACCAACGTGACCAAACCCCCCCCCCCCCCCCAAATTGCCTCACTCATAATTCCTTCAAGGAATATATTGAAAAGAGTTGGAGAGAGTGTACACTCCTGTCTCACACCAACTAATGTGCGAATCCAGTCCCCTCGCCTCCCACTCACAAGAACTGCGCTGGACGCCTTGTCATACAGGTGTTCGAGGACCTTTATAATATTTCCGTTGATTTTATACATCCTCATGGTTACCAATAGCGCGTTATGCCATACCTTATCAAACGTCTTCTTAAAATCAACAAACACATGATTCAGTTTTTACTGCTATTCTAGATATTTCTTGCTTTGCAGCATTAAATTAAATTTATCTTCTGTAGTGCTTCTTCCCTCTCTGAACCCTGCTTGGTCCTCGGCAATGGTGTTCTCTTCTTGGGGTTTCAAACGGTCGAGGATTAATCTAAGCATGACCTTGCTAGGGTGGCTGATGAGGCTTACTGTTCTATAATGTTGGCACAGCTTTAGGTTTCCAGACTTAGGTAACGGTATAACCATTTATTGTGTCCATAAGTCCGGATAGTTTCCTGTCGCCCATATTTGGTTGCAGATGTGTGTCAGACCTTCCACCACTACCTCTCCACCTGCATATAAGAGCTATGCTGGTATATTGTCCACGCCGGCCACCTTATCTCTTCTCAATGTATTTATCGCTGCAGTTACCTCTTCCTTCAATATCAGTTGGTTTTCCTCTATAGTTGTTGATGTTGGAGGGATTGTTTTCTCAGGTTCGTTTCGTCTCTCATAGTTATACAACTCGGAGCAGTACTCTCTTCGTCGCGCCAGTACGTCACTTTCCTCAATAAGGCACTTGTCGTTTTTATCTAGGATCATAACGTTCCTGCCTTGTCTTGGTGTTACCAGTTCTTTAACAACTTAGTATGCTCCTGTAGCGTCATTTCTGTTTAATCTCGCTTCGATGTTTGTACACTGCTCACATATCCACGCTTCTTTCTTTCGCCTATCTCATCTTTTATTTTATCGTTTTCTTCACCTCTTCATATATGGTGAACTTATCAGGTGGATGATTTTGGTATCTCAGTGACCTTCTTCTTTTCCAAAGGCCTACACTTTCCTTGGTAACCCATGACTTCATTTTTATTTTGTGGCATCCCATGATCTCTGTTGATGTATCAAAGAGCTGCATTAAGAAACTGTTACTATATCGGTATCCAGTCCCTCTCTGAGACCCTGGATTGGAGCAAATCGCCCCGCTACCGTTGATTGGAACACTTCGATGATTGTTGGGTCTTTTAGTTTGTCCAGGTCAAACTTTACTCTGGTCACATCTTTCTTTGCTACTCTCTTCAATCGCAGACGCATAGTCATCATAATAAGATCGTGGTCGCTTCCTATATCCGCTCCGGGGAAACTTTTCATTTTGTCGGTGGTTATACTAGATCTAAACCTCCCCTGGACCAGTACGTAATTAATTTGGCTGTGCACTTAATTGTTTGGATTACGACATGTCCAGCGTCTAGACGGCTTGTTTAACCCAAACGTGTTTGCCACTACCAGCTTGTTGCATCGTGCAAATTCTAGGAGTCTGAGGCCCCGGTCATTTGTTTCTTTGTTACCGTATGGGCCACACGTTCCCCTCCAGTCGTGGATTGCATCTTCTCCAATGTGTGCATTGAAATCACCTTGGGCTACCAATATGTCTTTTTTTTGGCGTTTCTGTTATCAGACTTTGACGTTTATCAAAGATTGCCTCTATTTTACAATCTTCGTAATCTGCAGTGGGTGCGTAGCACTGTATTATAGTAATATTAAACGGTGCTGCCTTTAGCCGTAATATGCTAAAACGGCTAGATATTGGGCGGCAACCCAATATGCATCTGGCTGTGTCTTTATGCACCAGTATCCCCACTCTATGTAAATGTGTGTCTTCCCTGTCGCTGAAGTAGAACGTGTGGCCCTCTTCCGTGGTAAACTCACCAACGTTTTTCGCATATATCAAGGATGTCCCACCGGTAGTTCTCCATCTGGTGCGTTAGCTCATTGATTTTGCCACGTGGGTTCAGTGTTCTAAAATTTCCATGTTGATATTGTGAACTTTCCTCAGTTTGATGGTTCCATCAGTACCACACTTATCACCTCCGACCTGGTGTGAGTCGCCAGGCGTGGTCATTTTTAACCCCGGCTGCAAACAGCCGGTATATTTGATTGTGGTTGTGTCTTTATAGGTGAATCTTGGGCGGTTGTCTCTTGGCGGAGCCCATCTTCTCTCCAAGCCGTTGCGGGCCAACATCTGCATCTGACCTGAGGAGACCATCGCCGCAAGCGAGCCATTGCCTCGTTTGCCTACAACCTCGCGGTCATAGTTTCCCAGTGTGCACCACTTGGAGGTGAGGTTGATATGTGTGTTCGCTTTATCGCCAGGCTACTCATTTCACTTTTCGACCCTCAGAAGAAGAGCTAGCTGACCCCGACATCGCTGGGTTGCGATGCCGAGCGCAAAACACACCATTGCGCACCATTTCGCATGGATGAATTTAATAATGCACCTAGGTTTATTACGCCGTTCCACGACTGATTCCATTTCGTCAAACTGCTCCTCCACCGCCAACTTTCAGAAGGTACCTCCATGTTACGAGTATTGACTGAGGGTTTCACATTTTACTGAGCTACTATCAAAATCCACTTCTGACATCGTTGGACATCATACTATGAGACAACGCTTTCTGAGCAGCCCTCGCAGTAAACAATAAAACCGCGATATCATTACAAATCATATTTCAAACACCAGACCACAGCTGTTGACAGTAGGGACATATTTATGTGCCCACCTTCACCCTTTCCAGATCGAAAAAGAGCGTTGACAGCTTATATTTACATTGTTGTTGTTTGATCGCATGAACAGAATTCACAACTAATTGAGAAATATACAGCGATCAATTACTACATGCAGCGTAACATGCGTTTGTCATGTATCCCACATAACACTATTTCAGATTATAAGCCACAACCAATATGCTCTATCTTCACCAACATATTCCACTCTAACAGGACGTCTTGTTTGCTGGCTTAATATTTTGTAAACAGGAAAGGTGAGACCATGTCATTTGCACTAACGTGAAATGGGAGATAATCTCATCAATGCTGTTTATAGTGTATTCTGATGCGCTAATACACGTCATTACGTGTCTTCTCGTTTATATATTGCAAGCTCTTCTTGCCTCATTGTCACACCGTTTGAAAAACGTAAACCCCACTGATGTTGATCTCATACTGGAAGCCTATATCCCAATCATTATTTTGATATTTAGTTGTGAAATACTCGCCAATTTGATTTACATTTTGAGGCCATTTGCCTTGAAGTAAATGAATATCGACGCTTGTTATGAACTATTTTGCATGTTTTTTTCTAGTTCTACATATTTCTCTCCGGATGCCACTCAAGTATCAATTTAATTTGACCTTGCATAAAACCAAACAATATTATTTTGATTAGTTATATGTGTCCCAAACTCTCTCTCTCTCGCTCTCTCTCTCTCTCTCTCTCTCTCGCCCTATATATCTCTCTTTCTCTTTCTCACCATATATATCTCTCTCTCTCTCTTTAAATATATATATATATATATTAAGGACAGTTAATATGTAACAATACATTATTTCGGTTATAGCGACCATTGAAAAGATAATACCGGTTATACCTTGTTTCTATTTACAGTAAATTTGAATTTTTCAGATGCAAGCTTTGTGTTTCCTCCTTGTCGTTGTCTGTGCTGCTGCAGCTTCTGAAACATTTACGTTCCCAGAACAGAGACTAAGCAGAACTGCTCAGAATAGCAACTCTGACAACGATGACGATGACATTGATGATAGCGGGAACTTCTGGATCCCACGCAACACATCCGGTAATGCCGTTCCAAAGTTGTCCAAATATTTCAAGAGATGCAATACTTGCACCATCCTCATCCCTGTCATCGCATCAACAACTTTTATCATTATATTAATAAATTTCACAGTTATAGTTTCTTTGATTTTTTAATGTTTGTGTCATTCCTTCTCTCTATCGGTAATTATCCATTGGAAGCGATGGTTGTTGTTTATTTTGATGACGTAATACGAGCTGTATTTGGATTAGACGTGTAGTGAGGTCAAAAAACACCCTGGCCATTGATCTCATTCTCTCGTCCCGAGCTAACTTGAACCAGTGGCAAGACCACCAGCCAAGGCGACTAGAAGAAACTCAGGATGCATACATTCTGGTCGTTTATCCCTTGATAATAGAGGTCGATGAAATATGCGGAATTTGATCGCCTCTCCTTTTCCTTCATTGCTATGTGAAACAAGTGCTTAATTACTGGACCACACCGTCTACACAACCTGGATTACGTCGGCCGACTGTTCTTTTCCGATTTCCACCTCTTTGGATGTTTAAAATAGGCATTGTGAGGACATACTGTTAGATTTCATGATACGGTTCAGCAGGCTGTGCATGAGAAGTTACGCACGTGCCCATGATAATTGTTTGTCCACAAGAATCCGTGCACTTTATAGGTGCTGGGGGAAATTGTATCAATCACTTTGAAGAATACATCTGAAAATGATAGCTGTTTCACATTTTTAGAATTGTCCTCAAAATAAATATTTATGTAATTTTGAAATATTCTTATATGTGTGGTGTGTATATATATATATATATATATATATATATATATATATATATATATATATATATATAAATGATTTGGATGTGAATCCCTGCATAATAAAACGTAATGCGAATGTTATTGTTTTTACCTTGATCCCATCATATCAATGCCTGCAAAAAAGAATATTAGAAGCAATATGAAAAGGTTTTTAAAACATAGAATCAACGAGCACATGTGGAGGTCAAGGTGAGAGAGTGATTTCAAAGGATACACATTTTGAGACTACAGCAGTATGTTAAATGATGCGATGGACTGGAAACAATAAGGGCACAATATAATGAGAAGGTTGTAGAACAAACGACGAAGGACAGTGGATACAGAGGAGAAATGAATTCGCCGGCAGGATTGACAAAGTTAAAACTATCTCGAAACAGACAATATGTGCAATTGGTTACACAATAATGTGCACATTTTATTCTTTTATTTTCCAATGCAGACATTACTATCTCCCAATCTTTGCAATCTCGGCTTAAGAGCACTGCCAGTTCTTGAATATACGGACCGTAAATAACCCGATGATCACTGTGAACATTCCTCACATCATTATTATTACCACAGTCGTATCTATGTCATAAAAACACAGATTTTACATCGTACCGGTGCCATATATGGCCGATTCAGTACCTTCACCAATCACGCTACGGGATCAATGTTTAAAATATGTTAACAAATGTACACATGCGTACCTTGGCAGTAATCTGTTTCAAATTACTATTTGAATACATGAATAGCTAGGGCAAGAGCGGCATTTTGGTAAAATTCACAGTAACTTGTGAGATAGGCGAGGTATCAGGCCTCGAACGAAAATGAAGGTCTTCGCTGCAAATGTTCTACATACTCTAAAATAGACGTGTGAGACCTTGACCGTCTAAAGTCGTCTTGCCAGGAAATTAAACCACTTCCACGTGGACCGCCTGCAGAAACTACTGAAGATTAGATGGACAAACATGAAGCTAAATATAGCTGTGTTCCTGCAATCCGGCATGACAACTATACACACCATTATATGTGCAGCACAGTTGAGACTGGCTGGCCATTTGATATGCATGTCAGATCAACATCTGCCAAAAGAGGTGCTGTGTGGTAAACTATAACTGGGCAAAATAGTGATCGATAGACAGCGGACAAGACACAAGGACACACTTGAGTGATTATTGATCCAGTGCGTTACTAACTTAAATGTCTGCGAAATAAGGAGACATGATGTATTTATAATACATTTGACTAGTCAGTTACCATCGCTTCGCACGTCAGCTCAGATCTAGCAAAACATCCTCCATCCAGGTAGGGCGTGTCCTATGTCGCTGTACTAAATGCAACAGGCAAATCAAATATCTAATTGGCTTATTTGGCCATCTACGAATTAATGCGAACAGTGAATGTTGAGAAAATGGTTCTCATTCGATTACGATAGACGAACAAGAGATGACCTAACAGCCTGTTACTGTTTTTCTCTGATATGAGAGATGTCGTTTGCTGGGGTTAAGTGGCACGGCTCACAAACCAAAGGTGCTGAGTTCGACCGCACCACAACACCGTCCGTTACCGAAAAAGCAAACTCTTAGAAAATGCAGGTGGAAGAAGGCCCTTACATACAATTAATTCTGAAGTCGAATGCACTGGGTGGACAGGCGCAAAATAAGAACCACAGTGCAAGGCATACTGCTTTGGGTGAATAGAGAAATAGTGGAACGACCAAAAAAAAACGAAACAACAATTTTTAAAAGTTATCTCTGATATAAAATTGCGGTTAAAAAAAGGAATTAGTGGAGTGCAAATGTTGAGGTTATTATGGTCAACGACAAACCAAAAAGAAAACACATTATCAATTGAATGAGAAAATAGTGTGACATGTACAATGGTTGTGACCACTGTGTGTTACCAGGGACTCATAAATAATGGTATCATTATAATCAGCAAGGTATGTCGTAATAGGTAGGTAAAGAGAATTGGGAATCGGCCTGCTTCCCAGGTGCAATGAAATTATCGTTACCAAGATACACAACAGAACAAGACATCTACATATTAAAACACTTAATAAAGTCAAGGCAAGTCACTAAAGACTAAGGTAAAGACATTATAGACTAAGTCAAACCAATTCAATATCTACTTAGTCACGCCAAGTGACTATAAACTAGGTCAAATAAGGTCCTTTTCTTCTAAGTCAAGCATGAAATTACAAACTCATTCTCCACGTCAATACCCACACATCGTCAAACCAAATCACAATCGCCTTAGTTTATCCAAGTCATTATCCACTTAATCAAGCCAAGTCAGTATTCATTAAGTCACGTCAAGTCACTATCGACTAAGTCAAGCCAAGTGATTATCCCTTTAGTCAAGCTAAGCCATTACCCACCCGGACAAGAGAAGTCACTATCCACTTGGCCATGTCAAGTCCTTATAGACAAAGTCAAGCCAAGTCACTATCCACTAAGTCAAACTACGTCACTACCTCCTTAGTCAAGCCAAATCATTATTGACTAAGTCAATTCAAGTCGCTATCCACACTCATTCTAATCAAGTCCTTATAGACAAAGTCAAGCCACGTCACTATCCACTTAGTCAAGCCTAGTCACTATCCACTGAGTCTAGCCAAGTAAATACCGACATAGTAATACCAAGTCACAATTAACTTAGTCAAACCAAGTCATTATCCCCTTGGTCAAGCTAGATCACTATAGACTAGGACAAATCAAGTGATTATCCACTTAGTTAAGCAAAGTGAATCATGCCAAGTCACTATCCACTATGTCAAGACAAGTTATTATCCACGTAACCACTAAGTGCCATATTCAAGGTACACATGCAAGGAGCCGGATGTGGAATCGTCGTGCGTTTCTAGTTCTTTTAGGTAGCACGCTTTCGATGAACCTTTTCGATGGCAATACTCTCTGCAATCGGAGAACCTTCGGTGATACTATCGCCCTAGTTGGTCTGCTCTTGCGGAAGAAGATCCCAGCAGGTGACACATTGTTTTTCAGAGATATTTCCAAAGAATCACTGTACAGCTGTTTTTTTTTTCTGCATAACACTACATGACGATACCCTTTTACCTTTTATCTTGCAGCGACACCGATTGTCAGTTTCAACCTTTTAGTTGGGGCCTCCTTTGTGTGGTGTCTCGTACCAACCAACTAGGAGAGCACCAGACAATTCTCTATCGTGCATTACCCACGCCATCATTAAATTGGCGGACAACCGCAATGAATCTGCATAGTTACTGAGCAAGAAGTAGACCAATAAAATTATATACATATGGTGTCAGTGAAATACTGGAACAGCCGCTGTGAGAAGTGAGTGCCTTAACCTCTTTCCTACAGAATACGTTGCATGTATATACATATATATATATAAACAGAAAATGACAAATATATGTTCTCTGCATTTAATTTATTGTGATTGTGATTCCATTTCAGATGAAATAAGGTATGGGAGAAAGTGTTTATATTTCTGACGTGCAGTTATCATAAAGTGTTTCGTCTTCATTGAAATATAATGGTTTTGAAGACATTGACTGGTTTTGATATTTTATGGCGCAACATGTACATAACCTAAATAATTGTAACATGTATTCTTCCTTAGCTCCCTGATATGATTTGATCGCTCGTTGATTCCGTTCACTTGTCTGATCATTACTTCTAGAACTATCTTTCTAATCCTAGTGGCAATTTCATAGTCGGTGAACAATTAACTGGTACAAAATCATAAATAGATAAGCCAGCCATATTAAAGGTGTAAGACCAAACTGTTAGTCACCGCTTACGACATGCTTTCCGTTGTCATGATTCTTTTCTGGGCTCGATATCGTATATCTATAACTCAAGAGCGGTTAGATGTACTAGCATTTACTTACGATATGTTTGTATCGTAGCATATGCCATATTATCTTTTCTGTAACATACATATACTTCCTGAAAAAAAAAACCTGAATATTCAATCTTTTATTAAAATATAATACGGAGTGGGCGGTTCCAATATATGTATTAATAACAGATCGGTGCTAAAGGAAACACTTTCTGATTCACATTATCCAGGCTATCCCGCATTAAGTCAATACTAATCTTGTTAACCTGTTGAGATTGTCATATGTCAGAAGGAACAAACATGCATGATGATGATGATGATGATGATTATCGCTGTGGTACTACACTCGCGTTTCATGGCAATGGTACAGAGTACGAATCCCGATATCGGTACGCTTAAGTCGAAACAGCTGTAAATGGATATCTAACGAACTTCATTTCCCAACAGTAGTGCAACTACTATAGTCTGCAAATTTAATAACAACAATGAGACATACATTAAGCGCATCAGTAACGCAATGATGTTACAGCCTTTGTTTCTCACAGTAAATGTACCGGTCTCACAATCTCCTCTCAGATTACCCACATGTTGGCACCATGGCTTGCTTTTGGAGAAGATAAGGCAGGCCAATTGCAGACGTCAATTCAGCAGAATAAGGGTTTTCTGGACCGAATGTATAGTCTAGTGCAGTTCGCAAAATGTGTTCTCTAGATGGAATGTATAATCTAATGTATTCGGTGCCGTGTTAAAAGGGCTATGCTGTTGCTGGCCTAGCGAGCCAGCAGTTGGTTTTATTTATTTTTCTTCAACACTGATACAATACAAAACATATTTTAAGAATGACATGTAAACTTAGAATATCAGGTACAACTAATAGTTTCGCGATCATTACATGTGGTGTGAACAACAAGGCTTAAGATATAAAAGAATAAATTTGAATTAGGAATATTGCACACATTGATGAAACATATACTATGATTAAAGGTAGAGGTTGCACACAGATTCCTGAAGATTACACATTTCCTTACTTTGGAGTGGACAAAAACCTAAATGCAAAACTTGCAGTAGGATTCATTATGTATTAAATAATACACCTAGAAGTATCACAGATGTAAATACCGTTTCTGAACAAATTTTAGCATTTAACATCCAAGACGATGGTGATAATAACACATATATTATTATACATATAGGTATATGCTCTCTGCAATGCAGCTAATAATGAAGACGAATGCAATGGTTGTTTTTGTATACTATCAACGACACAACACATAATATACAATGTGCTGAAAACGTCCTTGTAATAGGTGATACAATGCCAGACCAGGATTAGACAGAGAAGGGGTTGGAGATAACTAATGGGACACTATTCGAACAATAACCAGAATCTCAGCAAAATTGTGAATCAAATCAGGAGTATCACAAGAATGTGTGATATCACCTTTGTTTTTCATTACATAAGTTGATCACACTTGTTAAACAGCGAACCTTCATGAAGGTAGCAACATTGGAGAATTCTTAAATTAACTTCGTTTTTTTTACTATCAAGCAGTCATGTCAACTTCAGAGCTACAACTGCAGAAACAAATTGATAACCTAATACAGCATGTTAAAAATACAGCAAGAAAATAAATGTATATACAACTGAGGTCAAGAAAATATTTAAAATATCATGTGATAATAACTATCAAAAATATACTATACAACACGATTTCCGTCCCAAAAATATGCTTTGAATGTAAAAATTGGACACTAACATGAACTGAAAAACGTTACATCGTAACAACACAAATGAAATACCTGCAAACAATTTTGGGATTAAGAAGAAGCGACATGATGAAAAACGTTGACATCAGAAAACCAGTGGAAACAACAGAAGTATTGCAATAAATTAAAAGACATCAGCTACAATGGTTTGGCCACACTACCACACATCATCCCCGAACATGGAATGCAATTTAGATACAACGGAATAAAATCCAAAGGCACAACACGTAAGAGTTGGCTTAAATGATTTTCTGAGGCATTAAATGCTACTGTGCATGAGGCACACAGACTGGATCGTTCTAGAGATATATTTATAACATGACGCAGAAAGACTTAGCAGGATACGATACAAGAAAAGAAAAACGAAAGAAGGCAGGACGAGAACGCATCTGGACCACATACTCGAAACTCCGAACAACAACAAACTGTTAAGATTGGTAATGAAACATATGCACATTGGTTACTGTAGAAATGCATGCGAGACAAAGTTGAGTTCTCTCCCCATGTTTATTCAACATTTAAGCACAACATATCATGCAAAACATCAAAACTGATCAACACTACGACAACACATTCACAATTAGTGGATTATGAAGTTCCTGTATTGACGACACAGTTCATCATATAGGATGTCCTTGAATTTGACAGCCTGTCTGGAAGGCAACACAGAATTAGACAGCTGACAGGGCCACCCAGACATTATATAACAAAATAATTGTACACATATAAACGCAATATGATATCCCATTATAATATTACATATATCAAACATGAATATATTAAATATGCATACAATTTACAGCCGGAAAATGTTGCAAATTGAATTATCATTGCAAGTGAAATAGCAACGGCTTTACGACTGCCCTGAGATCAGCAGGTAGGCGCTCCAGCCATATTGTGATGATTGGCGAGAATCAAAGTTACAAGTCACAATTTGTCATCATTGACACTGACAACTGATCAACTGGTCAATCGTTGCTTGCATTTCACTTCCTCCCCCTTGACGATCAAACGTCACACGTTATAGAGCTACAGACATAACACACCCGGAACATCGTTTCATGAGACAACAGCCAAATCCACATAATTATTTTCTCCAGATCATTAAATGTCACGGTAAATAGTGAATTCTAAATAATATTCTAGATATTCACAAAGTGTAGCCAGAGAGTGATAGTGAATACTAGTAGCAGAAATCCACATCCTCTATCTAAGCGTTTATAATATCCAGTACATTAATCAAAATATCATGTGATCCGATCAGACAACAACGATGAAGATAAATATGGTATACGCATCTTTAGGTTGATATTCAGTCGTCTTGTGTGGTGTATACATAACAATACTTCCATCATTGGAGTTATGTGCCGAACACGCATATTCCAGTATAATTAAATTATCAGTCGATTCCTGGCATGCGTGCATGTAACACAGTAATCAAGCTAGTAAAATCAACACTAGTAAAGATGATAAATTGTACAGAAATCATAACAACAATATTTTCTATGATGTTGGTGGCTTTTTAACAGTTGGAAAATCGTACCTCATACAAACTCTTTCCATTTTGTAGTTACATAATGTTGCATCTAAATAATAACACAATCACACAGTTCATTACTAATTAGTGTCCATCCAAGATTGTAATACTTTGAAAAATCCATGTACCCCGATTATTGACATCTAGACAGAATGAGGTTAACTATATCCTGATGTATTTCTTCACGACTGGCGTAGTCACGTGATTATGTCAATGTATCTTACATTACACACATTACAGGCATACTTTAGACATGCCGCCTGACTCACATAAAAAATACTTTGACATGTCACATCTCACAACCAACTAAATGAAAGAACGCATGCTGTGCCAATGTGTATTATCAATGTGTGCTTGAGACAGAGACATACAAAATTCACAGTACACAACTCAGAAAATCACTGTTGGGAGTGATCCTTTTCTGGGAATCCTGTCCTGAAACCAACTGCATATCAATCTTTGTTTCCCGAACACGGCATTACAGTTGCAGTGGTAGTTGATACATGAAAGCTCTAACATATTATAAGCCTTTGAATGTGACGTTTCAAAGAGGTTTCTCCGTGTGTCAGAAGGCCTACATCTACAGTAGATTGTGCTTTAAGGTAGTCAATTATCTCGGTATCTAGATATTGAAGCAATGCCAATGAGCTGAAATTGGAGCAGGGACTACTGAAACATAGTAGTTCAAAATGATTTTGATATCTGGCAACCAGAGAAGATTGCGATGGGATTGGCAACCTCAAATGCAACACAATTATCGTCATGAAAACAAAATTTCAAAGAAATGAAATTCAATGATGATAACGGTGAGTTCAAATGTAATTTTTACACCTATGCCCTATGGATTTGAGCGAGGGCTTATAATATAATACTGACAAAGATGGATAACGAAAACAATATATAAACAATTGATACATCTGTCCAATTTGCTTGCCGCTTTCATCGTCTTGTAGGTAACTCTTTCTGTGTTCTACGCATTGATTCTATTGAAGTTATTTGACGCCACTAAAAATCGATCATAATATGTTTGTTGGGAAAATAGTATGCAAATTAGCATATAGCATCCAAAATGCATATATTCAACAACATATGTTTTCCTCAATTTTGGGTGATGAATAACCATATGTAACAGTAAAAACACCATATTTATTTATAAAACGACAACAACAGACACAGCTTGATGTTGGAGAGGTAAAGTGGAGATGATAACTACGAGCCTTCAAAAATTAGCTTAATCCAATTAATAAAGGCTTTGCTCTGGATTGGAAAGCTCAAGTGAAGAGCGCGTAGTTAAAAACAGTGTAGAACGGAAGATTAAAACAGACAAATCACAAAATTAGAATTTAAAAAACAAACTTGTATACGTAATCAATCAATGAAAGCACAACATAAAAAAAAAAAAAACCAAAACACGTTACGGCCACCAGATCTTCAAGGACAAAGAGAAATAAAAACAACTTAAAAATGAAAACAGATAACATGAGATGAGGAATAGCGACGTCAACGAAACAATGCCGTTTGACCAGCAATGTGAGAGTCGGTCTGTGCCAAGCAAAATTTAATATGGTTACATGTAGAATAAATGATAAAGTATGCACGTAGACACAGTCTATTTATTTATGTTCTCGGGTATGGCACTACGGCATGGACAACAGCAGCAAAGGCGAACTTTGATAAAATTAGCAAACTTCAAAACCAAGCCATGAGAAATATAACAGGAGGCATGAAGTAAACGAAAATTGTATGACCGACAGCAGAGACTGCAAAGCCCAGCAGCAACCAGAGAAATTCAGACGACTGACAGACCATCCAATGCATCAGAGACTAAATAGATTTGGAAATGGGAAACTAAAGCGGAGAAACTTTGCAGAAATAGCCAAAGCAAAGATGAGCGAATACACTATGAACACATTAACAACACCAAATCACATCCCTACTGTACGCAAACCTACATGGAAGCAGCATATCATTCCGGAGGTGGTAGAAAATATATCAGATATTGGAAACAATAACAGCTAGACTGAAAAAGAAAGAAGAGACATAACCCTGAGGTAAATAACGAAAATATACCCAATCATGGACTGGACCCATGCATACACCGACGGTTCTGTAACAAACACTACACAGAACGGAGGGGCAGGAGCATTCCTGAACCTACCAAATGGCAGACAAATAACACTGTCATTCGCTACTGGTAAGTACACAAGCAATTTCAGAGCGGAGGCAGAGGCACTGAGGGCGGCAGTGACACACAATGAAAATGAAAGCCATATAGTCCTGCTTACAGATGCTCTCGCCGTAGTCACAGCGCTAAAAAGCCAGAAAAACACTGAGCTTAATGACTTAAAAGCAGCACTCTGCAAACTGTGCTAGCAGTCCGCACCAAAAAGGGTAGTGGTACAGTGGGTCCCATCACACTGCAACATCCAAGGCAACGAGGAGGCAGACAGACTGGCAAAAGAAGGTGCAAGACTACCACAAACAGATACTAGTATGACGTACGAAGAGTCAAAACGGCTTATCAAAGCCAGATACATGACCAAATGGGAAACCGAACATACTGGTTACACCAAAAACGATGCCTATTACCAGTTGAACCGAAGAGAGCAGGCCGTTGTCTTCAGACTTCGCACTGGCCACACTAGACTGAGGTACCACCTATTCAACAAACTGAAGATAGGTGGTACCGACGAATGCCCGTGCGGTACTGGTAAAATGACCGCTGAACATATGCTGCAGAACTGCCCGACATACGAGGATCAGAGAGAGCAGATGTGGCCATCACCAGTGGAAGTGCAAGACAAGCTCTATGGCAGTGGCGACAGCCTCAGGATGACCGCCGCTTTTTTCGAAAAAATAATGGTTACTGTCTGACTGCGTACGAAGAAGAAGAAGAAGAAGAAGAATTGTTTCCTGTGGCCACATGTTGGTATGTATCTTTTAAGTTTCATCTTTATTTTAATTATCATATGATGATGATCTGGCGCTACGTCTGCACCTATATATACGTCTACGTCTTGTAATGATGATCGGACCTTTATGTTAATACATATGATGTCAATCTGATTTACTGTCTTCTTGACACCCACACCGCTGTGTGTTTTCTTTTATTAGGAAAGATACTTTCTTTAATCACCGTTTGATTTCAAGCACATAAGTCCTTCAGTAACTCTACCTTTTCATTCTTAGAACAAATTCCATGTTTGATCATTATCTCTTCAAACCCGATGGTAGCATTTCCATCCTTTGCATTTAGGTCCCCAAATAACATCGTTGAATCTCTATTTTCTGCCATTTATCACCCTTTGAAGGCCGGTGTAAAATTCAATTTTCACGGAGTCGTTTTTGTCATGTGTTCTAGCATGGCATTGGATAATGTGAACCTTCATATTTTTATTTGTGCAATTTTAAAAGTGACTAGTATTGATTTGGGTCCTAATGGGATCATGATGCTGAGCAGCACATGCGCTGCAGAGGTTAGCGACCCATAGCTGACTGATAGCGTCAGGGCCAGCGAACCATAGCTGCAAAAAACATTCTACACCTCCACGCGGTTATCCTGGATAACAGGCTGCAGTAGGTCTAACTAGCTAAGGAGAAGGGGTCAAAGAGGGAATGCTAACCCGGTACTCAAAAAATGCTTGCTGAAGTCGGATGTGTTAGACCGAAAGGTGCAAATATCGCAGCCAAGCTGTAAACTACAACACAACGCATTCCGTTCTCTGGACTACATTCTGCTACTTATGCCCTTTCATGGTTATGTAGCGGGAGATTGAGAACGAACGAAGAAGAAGAAGAGGAAGAAGATGTGGGTCCTAATGATTCTCATTCAATACGCGCTTATTGTGCTTCTGCGGAGAACATCAGGACTACACCACCTCGATGGTATGAGCCCACTTCAGTGTGCACTGATGGTAGTATTAGTTACTCCGTTCCCAGTTACACCTTACTCAATTCTAACCACAAGGAATCTTCCAGACTAAAGGTGTCGATACAGTAATTGCACATTTCTGCGAACCCTGGCATTGTTTCTCCTTTTTTATACATTGTACGTACATTCCAGGTAGCAAACTTAGACGTGGTCTTGTTAGAAAAAATGATAGTCTCATATTTCTGGACTGATCCATATCTCTTGAGATTACGCTGGCTTAACGTTTCTACAGGGTGATGTAGTCTGCCTCAAGCGTAGTCGTATTGCGAAGCCTTTTACGACATTTCTTGCAGGTTTATCGTAAACATATTAGGACATACGTACTTTACTGGTCTCTGGAAAAATCCATTGGAAGAATGTCAATTGATGCAACTTGTTCCACATGGAGGAATTTAATAACGCACTTAGGTTTATTACGCGTCCTATAACTGTATCCTTTTCGACAAACTGCTCCTGCACCGCCAACTTTCGGTCGGTAACATAATTTTAAGAATATTAACGGAAAAGTTCTAATTTTACTGAGATACAATAAAATCCCCTTCTGACATCGTTGGATATGATACTAGAAGACATTACTTTCTGAGCAACCCTCGCAGTAAACAATAAAACCGTGATAACATTAGAAGTCATTATTCAAACTCCAGACACCAGCTGTTGACAGTAGGGATGTATTTATGTGCCCACCTTGACACTTTAAAGATCGAAAGTGAGAGTTGACATATTATATTTACATTTTTGTTGTTTGATCACCTGAACAGAATTCACAAACTCATCGAGAAATATACAGAGATCAATGAGGACATGCAGCGTGAAAAGTGTTGTCCATTCGTTGATGTCACATACCATCCTTCACACTCGTACAGAATATAAAGTACAACCAATATGCTCTTGCTTCACCAACATATTCTCCTCTAACAGGACGTCTTGTTTGCTGGCTTCAGATTTTGTAAACAGAAAAGGTGAGACGTTGTCATTTGCAGTATCGTGTAATGGGAGATAATCTCATCAAAGCTGTTTATAGTGTATTTCGACGCGCTAATGTACGTCAGTACGTGTCTTCTGTTTTATGTATTGTAAGCTCTTCTTGGCTCCTTTTCACACCGTTCGTAAAACCTTACAGCCACTGATATTGGTCTCATACTGGTAGCCTATATCAGAACCATTTTTTCGTTCTTTAAATGGTAAATATGCGCCAATTTGATTTACATTATGACGCCATTTTCCAGAAAAGTAAATATGTATCAACGCATGTTATAAACTATTTTGTATGTTATTTCATGTTCTATTACTTCTTATCGGGATGCCACTCGAGTATCAATTTAAATTAACTTTGCATAAACCAAACAATATTATCTTTGTTTCGTTAAATGTATTCCAAATTCTCTCTCTCTCTCCCCATCTCTTTTTCTCTCATTCTCTCTCTTTCTCTCTCTCTGTCTCTCTCTCTCTCTCTTAATGTCTGTCTCCATTTCTCTCTATATCATTGTATGTATATATATGTTTATATATATATATATATATATATATATAGATAGATAGATATATAGATAGATAAATACAAATGTGTGTATATATATATATATATATATATATATATATATATTAAGGATAGTTAATGTCGATAATATATATATTAAGGACAGTTAATGTCGATAATATATATATTAAGGACAGTTAATATGTAACAATACTATATTTAAATGATCATGGAAGAGGTAGTAAACTAAAAAAATCTTATTTCAGCATATACACGTAGCTCTTTAACAATACTTCGTGTTGGAATTGTGAAAATGGAGCAGTGTTTGCATGCGCAAAATAGCGTACAACTTGGTGGACCCACCGTCGACTTGCACCACAGAAGAGCAGCGATCCGTTATTCTTTACACATGATTTCCAAGTAAAACGTTCGTCTCAAATATGATGCGGCGCCGTTCTAACTTCAATTGGAGCGAGAGGAAGCTTGCACCGTGTGGAATTCGAACACCCTCCTTTTAACTTTTCTGTGTGTTCATGTCTTGAGTTACAAACGACTACTTATTCGGCTGTAGCGACCCCTGAAAAACTAATAAAGGCTATAACATATTTCTATTTACAGTAAATTTCAATTTTTCAGATGCAAGCTTTGTGTTTCCTCATTGTCGTTGCCTGTGTTGCTGCGGCTTCTGTGGTTTCGTTCCCAGAACATAAACTCAGCAGAGCTGGTAGGAATAGCACATCTGGTAAAAATGCCGCTGGCAATACTGATGGCGAGAAAGTCTGGACATCACACAACGGATCCACTACTGTCTTTGTCAGATTTACAGTGTAGGTATTTGAAAAGATGCAACACGTGCACCATCCTCATCACCACCACTGTCATCACATCCAACACATTTATCATTGAATTCATAATTATCACAATAATGGTCATTTTGATCTTTTCTGTTCGTTTCATTCGTTTTATCTATCGGTAATTGTCCATTTCAAGCGATAGCGGTTGTTTGTCTCTATGATATAACACGAGCTGTATTTTGATTATAGTGAGGTAACATACACGCTGCCCATTAATCTCCCTCTCTCGTTCCGAGCCACCTTGAACCAGTGGCAAGACGATCAACCGAGACGACCGGAAGAAACTCAGGATGCAGACATTCTGGTCGTTTATCCTTATAGACCAGAGGTTGTTGAAATATGCAGAATTTGATAGTCCCTTCCTTTCGTTCATTGCTTTGCGAAACCAGTTCCTAATTATTAAACAACATCGTCTACCCACCTTGAATTACGTCGGCCGGCTGTTCTTGCTTTATTCTGGATTCGGTCTATTTCACTCAGGTATGGCCACTTAAGTGTGCATTTCCTTCTATTCTTTAACATTTCAGTAGTGATGAAAGGTTTCAAATGCGGTCCTTAAAAGTTGGATATAAATTATAAAAAACGTTCTTGTAGTATTACTTTTTAGTATGTTTGCTAATGATGTCAAGAGTGTTCTTCTTGTACCATCACGGTGTAAACAATCAGCATGACTTCAAAGATGCAGTTAAAATGTAGTAACTCGAATAGTGAGATGCAACTCATACAAATAGCGGTCCTATGTTATAAGCTTATTAGCAACTAACGAGAAAAAGTATAGAAATTCATGTAGGAATAAAGGTCTATTGTGTTGATGCATGCCTTTCATTCCAGCTAGTTTATGCGTGGAGTAGGAAGTTCTAAAACAGCATGAGTTCTGTGACAGACTGTTGACGAACGGGTGAGGCACACCAAACTGTGACATCGGAATCGATTGCAGCCGTTGGCAATCTCGTAAATGAATCTTCGCCGAATGACTCTGAATGAAATATTTACACATTGGGACATCAGGCAAGGTTAATCACACTACATATTCCACAATGTGCTACAGTACCACAACGTGGCTGTAAGATGGATGTTACTGTATCTTAGTCTAGAATAGAAACAACGACGCTTTAATGTATTCCATTAACTTTTTGCGACGCTTTAACGCTGAAGGTGATGGTTTCCTAGAAACAAGTGATACTGGAGATGAAACATTGATTCACTTCCACGAGCCTGAAACGAAGCGAACGAGCACGGAATGACGCCAACCCTGCTCATCGACACGGAAGATGTTTCGCACGTAGCAATTATTTTATATTATAAATTGCTCTCAGCAACGTTAAGCTGGTTCTATTTTGGAATGAACGAAGGATTGTTAAAGAGCAACACATGACCAAGAGGAATAATGTCACTAGTGCCACGTGTACATACCTTCTCATGAACCATCATCCACTCGCAATCAAATACAAACGACGTGGGCATATGAGTAAAGGTGTCATTTTGCATCATGACAATGTTCGACCCTAAACCGACCGTGCATCGTCTGTAGTCATCGAGGACCTTCTCTGTCAGTGTCTACCACACCCACCATACCTACCAGACCTTTTCTCTAAGTCAATCCCACGTCTTCGGACGTTTAAAAAAAGCATTGTGAGGACATACTTTTAGATTCGATGAAGAGGTCCAGCAGGGAGTGCATGAGAAGTTACACACGCGCTCATGATAATTGTTTTTCCACAAGAATCCGTCACTTTATTGGAGCCCGGGGAACTTGTATCGAACGCAGTGAAGAGTACATCGAAAATTGATTTTGTCTCACATTTTCAGAATGATTTTTCTCAAAATATGTATTTTTAAAATGTTCTTAGACAAATATATATATTATTATCGCAGTCCATCTGATTTCTATATGTAAAAAATCAATCACTGACCATGATAGCAGTTTCTTCTGAACGATAAATGACGGCATCGTGTGATTGTGAGTTGAATCTATGTGCAGAGCATTCGATAAGAAGACAATCGTCATATTGATTTTTTTTTTATTTACCACTGACTTACATTCCAATATGTTAGCCATTACTCTCAAGCTTCATCCTAGGCCTAATGTTCTTTGACTTGTGTCCACAACACGTTGCCTGTAAGATCAATATCTGATATTAAGTCGGCATAGTCAAAACGAACTTGTAATTAATGCTTTTTCTGGTATTATTAATGTTCCCCTGCGCCTGAAGCTTGCACTACTTGTGTACATAAAATCGTTGCCATGGCCTGTACCAAATCAATCTTTCTCTGTTTGCTGTGGTTGGTTTTGTGAAAACTGATTCTACTTGATGACTGCTGTACCACCTATTCAACAAATTAAAGACAGGTGGCACTGACGAATGCTCGTGTGGTACCGGGAAAATGACCGCTGAACATTTGCTGCAAAACTGCCCGACATACGAGGATCAGAGAAAGCAGATGTGGCCATCACCAGTGGCAACACTAGACAAGCTCTATGGCAGTGTCGACAGCCTCAGGATGACCGCTGCTTTTTTCGAAAAAATACAGGTTGACGTTTGACAGGAATACATACTAATAAACGAGGGGCTGTTCATTAAATATTAAAGATTTCATTATAGTGCGGTTTGGCTTAGAATGTACAATGGGATATCTTATTTCAGCACAAACAACTGGGTCTTTAGCAATTCCCCATGTATGGTTGTTTTGACAGAACAGCATGCTCATGCACAATTTATAGGTCAGCATGGTTGCTTCACTTTTGACTTTCGTCGTGGATGAACAACGATGTAGTATTCGTTGTTTATGATCAGATTGTGTGAAACCTTAAATCCGCTGCAAAATAAATGCTCAATGTTGGAACAGTTGTTTGAGTCAGGTAAGAAGGTATCAATGATTAGACCGATTTCACAGCGGAAAACACAATATGACTGAAGAATCGCTTCGTTGGAGAACAGGATCGTAGAAACTCACACAGTAAATCAACAAGCAAATCAGTGGCAACAAACGATTCACTATTGTTAAAACAGTCCTACCTCTCAACATGTCGCTGCGCTGCGCAAGCCTTTGCTCCTGAAGACCACACCGATGGAAGCAGGTGTAACATATTGGTCAAAGGTTAGCCGATGACAACAACGCAATTGAGACAGTGCATAATTGTAAAGGATAAACACAACCCGGATTCTGAAAGGACATCTACAAGCTAGTGGAACGTTTGGTTTAGTGTGTTGCCAGTCAAGGAGAATATATAGACAACATAGGATTAAAACAAAAGGTCTTTGGTACTCTTATAAAATATAAGTTATTAATATAATTTCTCATTAAATAGTGACTGTTTCTCGTATAATGGAAGTTTTATTCATTCCCCAATAAAAGCTCACACGTTCGTCTCGATTTAAAAGATTCAATTGAGGACAGAAGGTGAGCATGAGCTGACCGCATCCAGCGACGCCTAGCTGGATGTTTGCACCAGGGGAAGGGAACCACATTCGACCAAGGCCCTATTCGACTACATGTGGCGGCTCTGAAAACCGGCTACACTAGTCACTAGTATATTGGCTAACAACTAATAATGGCAGTATGAATACAATCCAGGTACTTAGAAAAACTGCACCTTAAATCGGTTATTTAAATTAAATCAGATTTTGAAGGATGGTCAACGATAATTGCACATTCAGACTGTACTAATTCAATGATATGGCTTCCAGTAGCTTCCAAGAATACACACAGACTGGTAAGCTTTTCGCTGAGTACATATATATATATATATATATATATATATATATATATATATATATATATATATATATATATATATATATACATATATATATATATATATATATATATATATATATATATATATATATATACACATACATACATATATATATATTTATATATATATATATATATATATATATATATATATATATATATATATATTTATATTTATTTATTTATATATAGAGAGAGAAAGAGAGAGAGAGAGTGAAAGAGTGAGAGAGAAAGAGAAAGAGAGTGAGAGAAAGAACAATACTGGGCGGTAAAGTGCCTAGATAGCGGTGCAGTGTCAGAGGCAACCAAAGGAGATGATGAACACAAGGACACATGACATCACGAAGATCATACATATAGAGCTAGAGTCTTACAGATCGGATATTGTGATTGCCGCTTTCTGTAAAAAACACACACATACATATATATATATATATATATATATACAAATATATATATATATATATATATATATATATATATATATATATATATATATTTACATATATTTAAATCTGTTTAGGAGTTATACATATATTGCCATTACAATGATTACACCATAGTCAACAAGACAGTTAAACAGTAGTAACTGATCAAGTATGCCTAGTACACATTGTGTAATTATCTATCAAATTCTCTATTTCAGTGAAGCGATTGGATTAAGAGGCAATGCATTTTCAGAACTCGTTTGTTTCATTTGTAAGTTTGGCAATATTAGCTCGACCGGGTGTTCCGAATACTGCTGATCTGTGGATTCTAACAAGAAGGTTTGTGATTAAAAAGGTGGTTTGTATTATATTCTCTCGCACAACCACTGATTCCTGCTTAGCGTGTTGTTCCTATCAATATGTTGATGTTAGTTGTCATTATGAGTAAAATCTCGTGACGCTTTTCCTCATAGACATTTGATATACATGAAGACTCATCTATCGCATTACATCCCATTCATATTTCTTGGTCTGTTAACGTATTGGGGAAGACATATCTTCTTTCAGAATCAATTTGATACCAATTTTGTTTTAAATTCGCGCTAATTGCACGTTGTAAAATTTGCCCAGTCCACCTGAGGTCAAAGAAGCAGTATCCATAACGAGAGAAAAGTGTAACACTTGAGTAGAACTGTAACAATTATGTCAAAAACAACTGACTAAAATGTTGGTTAAGGCATAACATCTGACGACATAAAGACGCAAGAGAAAACAGACAAGTCATAAGACTATAATATGTGGCGTATTTCGACATTTTACAGACCACAAGAACACATATTTCAAGATTTTCAATATTCACATGTTTATTTAAAGAAACTCAGAATGGCACGTAACTATGACTTGTCCTATATGTTTAATGGCTGGATTAGAATTAGCAAGCATACATCACGAATCTCTAGACGACGAATGCAGATTGATATTCCTTCAACTGAATTAAGCCAATACTCCTGGAGAGTAAATCCATTTTTTGGGGTTATTCCAGCAATGGTTTGCAGTTTCAGAGTGTGGAACCTGCGAAAAACAAATGACAAGAAGCTCAGAGTCAATCAGAGAGCAGTGCGTATTTCACATTTAGGTAACGAATAATGTAACAAACGATGAAATATGACATCAAAATGTGCTTCGCGGATTTTTGGAAGCAGTGATATCACACAAACATCACTAGGATGTTTCTGTAGTACGCATACCTGACAAGAGATGATCACGTAACACAACGTTTTGGACACTTTATGTTTGATACACGTCATTGAGGCCCGTCTACCTGTGTGATTGCGAGATAGATGACAACAAACTTAGGTCCGCATCGGTAAAGCGTTGCAAAAGATGGGGATATATCCAGAATGTTATTCGATTTTTCTCATACGGCGAATTTGGTGAACTGACAATGGGGACAACAGAATTATGTGTGGTTATTGTTTCGAATGTTACAAGCAATAGATACTTTTTTTTTAAAACACGGTACCAACGAACACATGTAGAGGTTAAGGTGACAGAGTGATCTCAAAGGACACGCATTTTGACATTACATCAGGATGTTAAATAATGCCACGGACTAGAAACTACAAGGGTAGAAAAGCATGAGAAGGCTAAAAAACGCATGGCGATGAACAGTGGATACAGAGAAGAAATTAATTCGTCGGCGGGTTTGACAAACTTAATACTATCTCAAAGCAGAAAATTTGTGCCATTGGTTACAAAATGCTATGGACATGTTTTTATTTTTTTTGTATTTTGCAATGCAGACACTGCGTCGAGAATGAATTGTAATATATTTCATAGTAATAAGTGTTGTTATTTATTATATTGTGGGAAAACCAGTTTCTTTCTCTGTTTTTTTTCTTCCCAGCTATTATTTATAGATAGGTCGATGTCAAAAATGGGACTCAAACATAATACCTTTGCTGCGAGAAAAGAACTATCTCCCAATCTTTGCAATCTCGGTTTAAGAGCACCGCCAGATCTTGTATATACGGACCGTAAATAACCCGATCATCACTGTGAACACTCCTCACATCATTATTATTACCAAAGTCGTAATCTCTGTCATAAAAACACAGATTCTACATCATCCAGGTCCAGTTATGGCCTATTCAGTACCTTCACCAATCAGGCTACACGATAAATGTTTAAAACATGTTAACAAATTTACTGATTCGTACCTTGGCAGCAATCTTATTAGGTGAATACATGAGTAGCTTGGGCAAGTGCGGCATTTGGTAGAAATCACAGTAACGTGTGGGATAGACGAGGTATCAGGACTCAAACGGAATTGAATGTATACGCTGTAAATGTTCTATCTGCTCTAAAATATGCGTGTGAGACCTTGCCCGTCTAAATTAGTCTTGACGGGAAATTAAACCACTTGAACATAGACTGCCTGCAAAAACTACTGAAGATTAGATGAACAAACTTGGAGCTAAATACAGATGTGTTCCTTGCGATCGGCATGCCAAGTATACACTCTATTATATGTGCAGCACAGTTGAGACGGGCTGGCCATTTGATACGTATGTCGGATCAACACCTGCAAAAGAGGTGCTGTGAAGTGAACTATAACATGGCAAAATAGTTAACGACGGACATCGGACAAGACACAAGAACACACTTGAGAGATTATTGATCCAGTGCTTTACTAACTCTGATGTCTGGGAAATAATCGTCAACAATCAGCCAGACTGACGCATCACTATTGCGTATTGTTTTATGGGACATGATGTATCCGGAATACACGAGCCTAGTCAATTACAATCGCTTCGCAAGTCAGATCATATCTAGCAAAACATCCTCCATTCAGGCCAGAATGTCCTATTTCGGTGTACTAAATGCAACAGGCAAATCTAGTTTCCTATTGGCTTGTTTAGCCATCTTCTAATTCATGCGAACAGTGAATGCTGAGAAAATGGTCCTCATTCGATTAAGATGGACGAATAAGAGATGACCTAACTTATTCTCTCTGATTTGAGAGAAGTCGTTGGCTGTGGTTAAGTGACACGGCATAAAATCCGAAGCTGCTGTGTTCGATCCCCACCATAGAACCGGCCGTTACTGAGGAAGGAAATCCTTAGGCAATACAGGAGGAAGCAGACCCTTACAAACAATGTTTCCTGAAGTCGAATGCACTGGGCCGAGAGGCGCAAAATAAAAACCACAGAGCAAGGCACACTGCCTTGGCGAATACAGAAATAAGGGAAACGCAAAAAAAAAATGAAATACATATTACAAAAATGATCTCTGATATAAAGAAGTTGTTTAAAAAAAAAGAAATTTGAGGAGTGCAACTGTTGAAGTTATTATGGTGAAAAACAAACCAAAAGCAAAACACATTTCCAGTCTAATGAGAAAATATTGTGACATGTTCCACAGTTTTGACTACTGTGTGTTATCAAGGACTCATTAATAACGGTAACATTATAATCAGCTAGGTATGCCATAAAAGGTAGGTAAAGAGAAATGGGAATGGGCCTGCTTCCTCAATGCAAAGACATTATCGTTACCAAGATACAAAACAGAACTAGACATCTACATATTAAAACACTTAATAAAGTCAAGGCAACTCACTATAGACTAAGGTAAAGTCATTATAGACTAAGTCAAACCAAGTCAATATCCACTTAGTCAAGCCGTGAATATAAACTAAGTCAAATACGGTAACTATCCACTTAATCAAGCCAAGTAACTATCCACTAAGTCAATCCAAGTCCCTATCCACTAAATCAAACCAAGTCACTATCCACTAAGTCAATCCAAGTGATTAAGCCCTTTAGTCTAGCCAAGTCACTATCCACTTGGCCAAGCCAAGTCATTATATACTTAGTCAAGCCAAGTCACTATCCACTAAGTCAATCCACGTCACTACCTCCTTAGTGAAGCTAAGTCGTTATACACCAAGTCAATCCAAGTCACTATCCACACTCAGTCTAGTCAATTCCTTATTGACAAAGTAAAGCCAAGTCATTTTCCACTTAGTCAAGACTAGTCACTATTCCCAGTCAAGCCAAGTAAATACCCATACAGTCAATCCAAGTCACTATTGACTTAGTCAAAGGCAAGTCATTATCCACTTAATTATGCTAAATCACTATAGACTAGGTCAAGACAAGTGATTATCCCCTTAGTTAAGCCAAGTAATTATTAACTTAGTCAAGTTAAGCCACTATTCACTAAGTGAAGCCAAATTATTATCCACGTAACCACTAAGTGCCACATTCAAGGCACACATGCGAGAAGCCGGTTGTGGAATCGTCGTGCGTTTTTTTTCTTCTTTTAGGTAGCACGCTTTCGATGAGCCTACTCGATGACAATACTCTCTCCGATCTTCTGTGATACTATCGCCCTAGTTGGTCCGGTCTTGCGCAAGAAGATTACAGAAGGTGCCATATTGTTTTTAAAGACACTTTAAAGGAGTCACTGTAAAGTTTGTTCTACACAGCACTGATATCACTAAGCCCGCTGATCTTTTTATCTTGCATCGACACCGATTTACGGTGAAATCAAGCTTTTTGGTTGGGGCCTTCTTTTTGTGGTGGTGGTGTCTTGCAACCAAACCCCCGCCTCCCCCAGACGTAGAGCTCGCTGCAGCAATCCGGTTACTGACCTGCCAGTCGATATTCGTCACTCCGATGAGTTTACTAGCCACTGCCTGTAGTCATTGGTTCTGTACATTATAATCTAGTTGGATGTACGGCTTGTCAGGCGCTGACAGAAGATTACCCCATTTGTTTACAAGATTAAGCGCGAAACCAATGTCCTTGCATTATGCCAAAAATGCCTTCATGGTTGACTTCAGATCTTTTTTTGAGCAGGTGTTGAGGGTCAATCGTCCTAGTACAGAAGATTCAATATCGTGGCCTAACTCACGTTGGCGTATGTCCTCACGCGTCACGGGATGTGAAACCTACTGTGTGTCTTGCACCCGTCATGTATGCCAGCAGAAGCGCCATGTACATCGTGTGTGAGCATTGCTGCAAAAACAATGCCAAAGAGCGTCGTTTTCATCACACAGTTATGTTTGACACCGGTGGTTCCTGGGAGAGCTACAGACAATTTGCTCTCGCTCTGTACCCACGACATCATTCAATTGGCAGACAACCGCAATGAATCTGCATAGTTACGGAGCAAGAAGTACACCAATAAAGTAATAGACGTTGTCAGTGAAATACCGAGCAAATACTGCACGGCAACAACATCGACGACGCATCTGTCCCACGATGGAAAACTAGTAGTAGTCGAATACAAACATGTTATTGCCCACCGAAAGCGACCGATGGTCACAACAGCATACAGTTGTGCCTTAATAATGCGATGTACGCTGTATTTTGATTATAGTGAGGAAAATAATGTGCTAGTCATCATTGTCACAGTTGACCGAATTACCTTGTATCAATGACTCAAATATTGGTCGAAGCCGCTGGAGGCCCGTCGGGATGCAGGCACTTCTTTATTACCTTCCGAGAGACCAAGGTTCGCTTGAAACTTGCGGGATTCGATCGACCACTGTTTCCGTTTTTCACTGTGAGAGACGAGTACCTTAACCTCTTGACTACAGAGCATGTAGAAGAAAATGTAATTGAATATCTCATGCTCAATGTGGACCGCTCATCTAAGCCGGCGTACCACCGATCAGTGGACCATCTGTATATATTGTTGTGAGACTAATTGATACATCAGATAGACGAATACGTTACATATATAGAAATATATGTATATATGAATATATATGTGTGTGTGTGTATATATATATATATATATATATATATATATATATATATATATATATATACGTATATTTATACACATATATACACACATATATACACACATATATATACATATATATATATATATATATATATTTATATATATATATATAAATATATATATATATATATATTTAATGTATGTATATATATATATATTTATTTATATTTATATATATATTTATATATGTAACATACACATTAATATATATTATGTGCTTTTTATTTATTGTAATTGCGATTCCATTTCAGATCAAATGAAGTGAGAAAGAAAGTCGGTTACGATGCTGACGTACATTTATCATAAAGTGATACAACTTCATAGAAATAAAATAGTATTGAAGACATTGACTGGTTTTAATATTTTATGACGCAACATGTACATAACCTAAATGGTTGTAACTTGTATTCTTCTTCAGTTCCGTTATATGATTTATTCGCTCTTTGATTCTTGTCACGTGTCTGTGCATTACTTCTAGAACTATCTTTCTAATCTTAGTGGCGATGTTATAGTCGTTGAATAATTAACTTGTACAAAATCATAAATAAAAGAGCTTGCTATATTAAAGGTGTAAGACCAAACTGTTAGTCTTCGCTTACGACATGCTTTAAGTTGTCATAATTATATTCTATGGTGGATATCGAATAATCTATTGCTCAAGAGAGGTTAGATATGTTTGTATTGTAGCAGTTTACATATTATCTTTTCTGTAACATACATATAATTCCTGAAAACAACACGGGTTAGTGGCGACATATGAATATGCCATCCTTTATTAAAATGTAATACGAATGAATTGGACGGTTCCAATATATGTTTGTTGTAAAAGGGTTGATAACGATGCTCAAAGAAACACATGCTGGTTTATATTGTCTAGACTACCCACCATTAATTCAATACTAATCTTGTTAAGGTGTTGAAATTACCATACGACAGAAGGAACAAACATGCATGCTGATGATAATAATGATGATGATGATGCCGATGATGATGACGATGATGATGAAGGCAGACCAATTGCATTTGTCAATTCATTGACATATGTGTATTTTCTGGTGGAATGTATAATCTAGTGCACTCTGTTGCGTGTTAAAAGAGCGATGATGAAACTGACTGGTCTAGCCAGCCGGCAATGGATGCAATTTTTTTTTCTTCAACGATGATACAACACAAAACCGGTTTTGAGAACGACATGTAAACCAACAATGACAGATATAGGCTACATTTACTATTTGCACGATCAGTGTATGTGGTATAAACAGCAGGGATCAATTCATAATAGAAGAAATGACGATTGTAAATATTATAATAAGGGTGTAGCAGATACTAGGACAATAAAATCAACAGACATACAGTTAGTTACGGATTGAAATGCACGCAATGGTAAGACATATAATATAATATAAAATAATTATATATAGTATTATATGAACTGAGGACAGCAAACAAAAGAGGAGATATATTGATTCGATCTTGAGAAGAGAGCACATTACGTGTAACAATATATTTTTCCAACAATATTTTATAAAATTATTCATATTACAAAGACCAGAAGATAAAACAAGAAATCGAACTGATAGCATTTTGATCGGGAATAGATGAACAGATTATTTTGTGAGACAAAACATTACCAGACGGAAAACATCAATCAATATAATATTTATGTCTGCATACAAATGGTATATTCATATTACATGTACAAGGAAAACGACAACAAACGAACCTAATGCATACATTTTAACATTAGTAGAATCATGTATCTTAATTAACGTAACTTAATGTAACTTAACGTCTTTATATTGATTAAGAAGACTCTACAGAGTCTGTATACAACCAGTTTCATTTACATTTCCTTTCCTTAAAAGCTATGCACATCAAATCTATTATTAAACGCATTAATAGGTCTTGCATCCACTACTTCCTGTGACAATGCATTCCAAGCATTCATCACCCTATGACTAAACATATATTTCAAAATATCTGATCTGGACCTTTCTTTATTTAATTTGTAGCTATGCCTTCATGTTCTTGTAGATTGTTGCATTTTGAAAAAAACAACTGCTTATAGTATAATGTATCCGTATCGTTAATTATATTATACACCTTTTTACGTGACTTCGAATTCTTCTCTTTTCTTTACACGGTAGACATGTATTTCTTAGTCTTTCCGGTTGTTCACGATGGTGGTTGGTTTGAATTGACAGAACAGAGATTTATAACGTTTCAGATAAGTATTAGTGTTGAAAATTAATTTGTGTAATAATAACATAGTTGTGATTGTAGTTTAATGTAGCATACGTATTTTCAAATATATTGGCCTTGTTATAACAGGTAGTTCGTGACTTGACATAATTAAATAGCGTGGAACAGTGAGCGGTAGAAACACTCAAGTAACACTAGGCCTAGTCGTTAGCGATACTTTGTAGAAAGGTAAATACCAGCGACATTTGTTTGTTTTTTTGGCGTTGCTTTAAGAAGTATACATTTTATTAGGTATAAATATAACTTATTGGCTAACGGAAATAAATAGCAAAATTAGTATGGCCACTAAGACGAGACGAACTGCTGCGAGGAAAGACCAAGTCAGATTATGTGATTTGTGTGGCGAAAATGTTAGTATTACTACAACGTTGGAACATGAAGGAACCGTTTTATGTAGGATATGTAGAGTTGAAGAGAGGCAGGTACAAATGGAGTGCAATATAAGGGAAAATGAGAAGAGATTGGAGGAGATAGAAAAGAGGCAGATGGAAATAGAAGGGAAACAAGTGAAAATGGAGGAAATTTTAAAGAAGCTGCAGTCAAGGTGTAGTCAAGGAAGACGAAAGTAAGGGAGATTTGAGTGAGGAAACAGCTCACAGGGCAGAGAGCTTTGGAGAGAAGTATGCACATATAGGTGAGGGGTCAGCATTGGTAGTAGGAGATTCGATGGTGAGAGAGGTTGGCAGACATTTGTCTAAACAACACAACATGTTTGAAAGAATGGATATTGGAAGAGCAAAAATAGAAGATAAAGAGGGGAGAATAAAGTGGTTAGATGACAAAGGAAACAGTCATTTGGTAGTATTGGTAGGAACAAATAATGTAAAGAGAGATGGTACATACATAATTATGGATAAATATAAAAGTCTTATGAGAACACTTACGGAAAAAAAAGTTTAGAAATGTCACAATGATGGGCATTTTAGACAGAGCAGATGGGTCAGACTATCTAGATAGCAACATAATAGGTATCAACCTTAGGTTGCAGGTGATGTGTGTGGACATGGGAATGGAATTTCTTTATGTTAAAGTAGACAGAAGTAAAATGTTAGATAGGGGAGGTTTACATCTAAATGAGATAGGACAGCATGCTGTAGCAAAGTATATGTTCTATCATTGTGTTAGAAATTTAAACTTGTAAGGCCTATGAAGTATGACACTAAAGATAGGCCTACAATAGGGTGCTATAGAGGATGTAGTCAAAGGGGTAAGTTGGTGTCAGGGAAGTGTGAAATACATAGTGGAAAAGCAAACACTAAAATGATAAAGCAGAAGCAAAAAGAGGAAAACCAACAACATTACAAACTAAAATGTTTTTATGCAAATGTGAGAAGCATAGTAAATAAAAGAGAAGAATTGGAACTGTATGTAAAAGAAGAAAAACCAGATATAATAGGATTAACAGAATCATGGACATATGAGGAGATTGCAGATAGTGAACTTGAAATTGAGGGATGTACCATGTTTAGGGAAGATAGGTTAAGTGGAGACAAGACTAAGGGAGGTGGCGTTTTATTATACTGTATAAATTCTGTTAATATAAGTATCAAAGATTATTTATCATGTGGTAACAAAAATGAAAGTGTATGGGGAGAAATAGAAAGTGGGGGTGAAAAAACAGTGATTGGAGTGTGCTATAGATGTCCATCAAGTCAAAAAGAGGAAGATGAGGAGCTGATTAGTAGCATAGCAAAGGCAAGTGAAGGGACATTATTATTTATGGGAGATTTCAACTATCCAGAAAAAAAATGGGATATGGCAGAAGCACTTGTAGAGTCAAAACCTTTTGTTAAGTGCATAACTGACAATTTTTTAATTCAACATGTAGAAGCAGCCACCAGAGGCAAAAACATACTCGACCTAGTTTTTACCACAGAGGAAAATATGATTGAAAACGTTACCGTTGGGGAACTGTTTGGCTCAAGTTACCATCAAATCATCCGTTGGGATCTTATTGCAGGGAAAGAAGTAAACATACACACGCGAACATACGACTACTCTAAGGCAGATGTTAAGAGGATGAAAGAGGCAGCGAACCACACAATCTGGAAAGATATTGTTGTAGGAACAGATGTTGAACAGGAGTGTGAAAGTTTTAAAACAGTTCTAGAAACGCTAAAAGAGGAATGTATTCCATGTAGGGAGGTAAACCCCAAGCGTAAAAAGTGGATAGCAGATTTGTAGTGAAATGTAGAAGAGCAAAAAAATAAAGCATGGAAAAAATATATAGAGGCAGGTAAATCAAAAGAAACATATGTAAAATATTTGGACAATCAGAACATATCTCAGAAAGCGAATAAAACAGCAAAAATAGACTTTGAAAAAAAACTTGCTCAGAGGATCAAGACTGACAGTAAAAGCTTCTTCTCTTATGTTAGAAATAATCAAAGAACGAAAGACAAATTAGGCCCTCTCATAGACAGTACAGGGAAAATAATAAATGAGAATAGGGAGGCAGCTAATCTGCTCAATCAGTACTTTTGCACAGTCTTCACAAAGGAGGACTGCTCCGATATACCAGAGCCTATAGACATTTTTCAAAGAGACATGGATACAGCGGGGTTAAGATCAATCTGTATTACAGAGGAAATGGTTTTAAAAAAAATTGGAGGGGTTGAAAGTGAATAAATGTCCAGGTCAAGATGGAATTCATCCAAAATTGCTGTATGAAATTTGAGACCAATTAGCAAAACCATTGGCTATATTATGTTCTCAATCACTTACAAAAGGGATTGTTCCACGGGATTGGAAAGATGCAGTAGTGATCCCCTTATTCAAAAAAGGCAAAAAATCAGATCCAGCAAATTATAGACCAGGGAGTTTAACGAGCATAGTCTGTAAATTGTTAGAGTCAATAATCAAAGAAAACATTGTAATGCATTTAGACAAATGTAATGTAATTAGAAATAGTCAGCATGGGTTTACTAGAGATAGATCATGCTTAACAAATCTATTTTAATTCATGGAGGAGGTTACTAAAATAATAGATAAAGGGGAGCCAGTGGATGTTATTTATCTAGACTTTGCAAAGGCCTTTGATAGAGTACCTCATCAAAGATTATTTTAAAAGTTAAAATCACATGGAATAGGTGGGCAAGTTGCCAAATGGATTGAAAATTGGTTAACGGGAAGAACGCAGAGGGTGGGCATAAATAAGGAGTACTCTGAGTGGAGTGAAGTGAAAAGTGGTGTGCCACAGGGCTCGGTTTTGGGACCAATTTTGTTCTTGATATATAAATGATTTGGATATTGATATGAGATCCATGATTGCAAAATTTGCTGATGACACAAAACTATGCAGTAGTGTCTCATCTAAAACGGAAGTGGATATATAATGTCGGATTTAGATAAAATTCGAGAATGGTCTGTATTCTGGCAAATGGAGTTTAATGTAGATAAATGTACAGTCATTCACATGGGTAGATCCAATATGGAACATAATTACAGAATGGGAGAAAACAATATTATAAAGATAGATAAGGAAAGGGACCTAGGGGTTATAATAGATCATACAGGAAAGGTGAGTGAGCAAGTTAAGGTAGCAGTGAAAAAGGCAAATGCAATGTTAGGTATGATAAAAATAAATATTAAACATAGGAGCAAGGAAGTGATCGTCAAATTGTATAAAGCGTTAGTTAGACCTAGATTGGAGAACTGTGTACAGGTGTTGAGTCCTTATCATAGAGGGGACATAAACATGCTAGAAATAATACAAAAAAGAGCGACAAAGATGATAGTGGGATTCCAGAATTACAGTTATGAGGAACGACTCAGAAAAACCGGCCTACAGTGTCTCGAAGAGAGAAGAATTCGTGGTGACTGAATACAGGTTTATCACTGAGCTTAATGACTTAAGAGCAGCACTCTGCAAACTGTGCCAGCTGTCCGCACCAAAAAGGGTAGTGGTACAGTGGGTTCCGTCACACTGCAACATCCAAGGCAACGAGGAGGCAGACAGACTGGCATAAGAAGGTGCAAGGCTACCACAAACAGATACCAGTATGACGTACGAAGAGTCAAAACGGCTTATCAAAGCCAGGTACATGACTAAATGGGAAACCGAACATACTGGTTACACCAAAAACGATGCCTATTACCAGTTGAACCGAAGAGAGCAGGTCGTTGTCTTCAGACTTCGCACTGGCCACAATAGACTGAGGTACCACCTATTCAACAAATTGAAGATAGGGTGTACCGACGAATGCCCGTGCGGTACTGGTAAAATGACCACTGAACATCTGCTGCAGAACTGCCCGACATACGAGGATCAGAGAGAGCAGATGTGGCCAGTGCCAGTGGAACTGCAAGACAAGCTCTATGGTAGTGGCGAGAGTCTCAGGATGACCGCCGCTTTTTTCGAGAAAATAATGGTTACTGTCTGACTGTGTACGCAGAAGAAGAAGAAGAAGAATACAGGTTTATAAGATGATCAGAGGAATCGATAAATTAGACTATAACAAGTTTTTTAAAATACAGCCACCTACAATAACACGAGGGCATAGCTATAAGCTAAATAAAGAGAGGTCCAAATAATATATTAGGAAATTTTTTTTTAGTCAGAGAGTGGTGTCTGCTTAGAATGCATTGCCAGGGGAGGTAGTGGAGGCAGGGACAGTTAATGCATTTAAGAATAAACTGGATGCGCATAGCTTTTAGAGCAAGGTGATGTAAATGTAACTGGTTGTATACAGACTCTGCAGGGTCTTCTAAACCAGTATAAAGACGTTAAGTTAAGTTAAGTTATAATAATTCTGTTATAACATGTAATTCTGAAATCCCACTATCAGCTGTGTCGATTGCTTTTGAATTTTTTCCACAGTGGGTACAGTGGGTTCCGTCACACTGCAACATCCAAGGCAACGAGGAGGCAGACAGACTGGCAAAAGAAGGTGCAAGACTACAACAAACAGATACCAGTATGACGTACGAAGAGTCAAAACGGCTTATCAAAGCCAGATACATGACCAAATGGGAAACCGAACATACTGGTTACACCAAAAACGATGCCTATTACCAGTTGAACCGAAGAGAGCAGGTCGTTGTCTTCAGACGTCGCACTGGCCACAACAGACTGAGGTACCACCTATTCAACAAATTGAAGATATGGCAGTGGCGACAGCCTCAGGATGACCGCCGCTTTTTTCGAAAAAATAATGGTTACTGTCTGACTGCGTACGAAGAAGAAGAAGAAGAATTTTTTCCAGCACGTGTATATTAACATAAACATATATTAAGGACAAAAAGCATGCAACAATACTAAGGAGAAAACCAAGAGATAGTCAAAACAAATTTGGAATGCTTAGAGTACAGTGTACATAATTCAATTAAAACCTTGCGAACAAAACAATTGCAGAAATGCCAAATATGAACGATAGACGGCATTTTATTAAAAATGGTAACAACAGCCAAAACAAAATGTAAAAAAAACCGTAGGTTATTAAACAATAAAATATAGAAATACGTAATATATTTATAACTGACCAATATGAAGTGGATTTGGCAGAAATGCAAACTGACATGATATTTGGTAATTAAGCACACAGCACAGACCCCTCATTATGATATATTGGCGATTTCAATTCGGAAAGCTTTCTTGAGGAAGGAAGAGGCTGTTTTGAAAATGGAAATGGGATCAAGATGCTGCAGCGGTTAGCGACCCATAGCTGACTGCTAGTGTCAGGGCTAGCGAACCATAGCTGCCAAGACCCTTCTACACCTCCACGTGGTGATCCTGGATAACAGGCTGCAGCAGGGCAGACTGGCTAAGGAAAAGGGATCGAAGAGGAAATGCTAACCCGGTACTCCAAAAATACTGGCTGTAGTTGGATGTGTTGGACCAAAAGGTGCAAATATCGCAGCCAAGCGGTAAAGTACGACACAACGCATTCCGTTCTCTGGACTACATTCTGCTACTTAAGCCGTTTCGGAGTTTGGTAGTGGGAGATTGAGAACGAACGAAGAAGAAGAAGAAAATGGAAATGGTAAAACAATACTTAATCAGGGAGATAGCTGGATGAGATCTGCAAAAGGTATATGCTATATATTCCTCGAAAAAAGAGCCAATACGATTTAAGTACGAAACAATGATCACATACAAACTTCCTGAAATCGGAAGTGGAGATAACATGAAACATTAGAAAACGTCAGGACAGAACAACATTACAATATACTTTATAAACAATATAGATAACGTTAAAATAGACACAATTGCATAACTGTTTAATGCCTTTCAAAATATTAAATACATCACCAGAGACTTGACTATTGCAGCCTGCATCACATTGCCTACAATAACTTCAAGAACCGGACAGTATAGATCATCGAAGGTAAGGACAATTGACAAACTCCTTGCGTGCTACCGATTTAAGAACATTTATTTTCTCCTACATGTGTTAATACTGTTATTTCCTGATGAAGTCATATGTGTTGTACCGAGAGGTGCAAATATCGCATTCAAGCTGTAAACTACTACACAACGCATTCCGTTGTTTCGAGTACATTCTGCTACTTTAACCCATGTCAGGGTTTGATAGCGAGAGATTAAGAATGAACGAAGAAAGCCAATCCATATTGTACGTTTTACTCTCTTCTTCTGTGATTCACTATTTAATTATTGCCCTTGTTCGCTGTGCCGAACAAAATTATAAATTCTAGAATATGACGAGCGGCTGTTGCAGATGTGTACTTGTTGATTTTGAGCCCAAATTGTTCTGCCCAACAATGTTGTCTGGTGTTTCCTGTGTTCGCTTATATGCAATTGTTAGATGCCCTTCACCACACCACGCGGTGAAATCGTCGGCTCTCACATATTGTGGGAAATGATGGCTGAGGTTGGAGATTCGCTGGTCTAGGGATTGTGAACTTGGTTTAAGTGCCCAACATACCAGGCTTAACTCGTATCGTGCTCAATCTGACACACCATGCATATCATAGGTTTGTTAATGAAATTGCTGTTTTGTCCGGTCGACCCAGCTGTAAAATGTCTAAATCCCTGCCAGAGCTACTGAGTTTCGTCTCTGTCATTAGCGTTTTCAGCAATGATTTGGACTGAAAACATATGTGCGCCTCCAGGTACAATGAACTCGGTTATTTAAGTCACTTTCCATTCCCGTTGTTGTGGTCGTTGCAAAACACCAGGTACAGAGTGATAAACAATACTGAGACATGAGGGACTTTGTGTTTCACGAGGATTTGTTACTCTTAACAATCGTTCATGCTAACTCTTGTTTTCAGTTTCGCATGAACGACTTCATAATTTGTGTGTCTATTCTTTGAAGGTGTCTTCGGCAACTTGGAAAAAAGTATGTGATTTGATTTTCTATACTGACTCATTCTCTATATCGTTTTTGATCTAGTAGTATTACGTTATCCATTTCGAAATACCATACCATGTCTTATGTAGACCATTGTATCCAGTGCTTTACATACAAAATAAGTTCATAATAAACTGAAAATGATACAGAACACAAATTAAGTCTAGCATGTTAGACATACTTTTGTTAGATTGACTTTAGATATACCACGAATGGCATCAACTTTTTTTATTCCAAGTACTTGGAACATAAATGCATCGCGCAACTCATGTTTCATGTCTGGACAAGCATTTAATTGAATGCCACAGTCATCCAGACATATTGACATACTTGCGTCAGTGGTGTCTCAAGGAAGTCAGAATTAGAAATCGAATATAGATCGGAATTTCGTGTTATAATTGTAATAGATAATCACATTAACAGTGGCGTTAACAATTTCAAAATGTTTTCTCAGACAATTAACACTCCGATAAAGCCTTGTATAACCCCGGTCAAATGTAAACTCAGGCTCCACGATTGTGAATAAACTTATAAGGATTTTGGGAACATTACACACGATATACACCACTGAAATGAGAACTACTTGTTGGACCACTCGAAGATCTTTTCCAGATAGCTTTTCAGTAACGGTTTTTGAATTATCAACATCTGCATTATCATCGTTCTTCCTTGGTGTATGTTTCTTGAAGGACGTTTTCAGTACATTTATTGGTACAACGACTGAGGAATGCCGAAACCTGGAAGCTGCACGTAGACTCCTGGTCATAACTGCAACGCAGATAAGAACAATGAACTGGGTGACGATTGGCAGTATCATCTCTGTTATTATCCAGATGTTTCTTTTTATTATCTCCCTGTTAGGAGACACCCACACCGTTGGTCTGGATATGTTATTTAAATTGTCCACAAGGTCAATCATTCCAATGTTTGCCAGAATCGGTGCGTAGATGACAACTGCAAAAACGGCAAATCCAGTCATGAACAAGGATGCTCTTTTTCTGGTGAATGTGTTCTTAAACTGTAGAGGTCTAGCTACACACATGCAGCGGGCAAATGCTAGAAACGTTGTGGTTAAAACGTTAGTTATACTGATTAGGATCATAATGTTAGCAATGAAAAGAGATATAGCGAACGGATCTATGCTAAATCTTTCCAGCATTTTCATTTCACAAACATAGAGAGCCACGGATACCGCAAAAAATATAGAGAAGATCACATAGGTCAAGTCGAAGATAGCTAATGCAAAAAATGAAACTGTGACGCCATCATTGAGTCCCATGAGTAGGAAAATGCGGATGTTTATGATGTTTGATATTATGCCGAGTGACGCCATCACTACCCACACAATATAGCACGATTCCATAACAATGATGTATTGCGTGAATGTCATCAGATACCTAACAGTAGCGATATCACTAGTCATATTCTCCGTCATAATTCTGGTTGGTGCTTTTATTGAAATATTGTTCCAAAATTAATATCCTGAACTTTCTTCTCTGCTTCTACAATTACTGCCGCACATGTAACTGCAACGAACAAAATAGTTTATAAATATATATTTTTAAATAACAAAACCAAGAACATAAAGGAAGAAACGAAACAAAGGTGGAGCAGCATCCCATCAGGTCCAGTAGCCAGAACATTTTTACAAATCAATTCTGAGAAAAAAGAAAAGTTACTTATATCATAATCCTCATCCTCATCATCATCCTGATTGTCATTATCATAATCTTTATCCTCATCATCATCATCTTAATCATCATCCTCATCTTAATCATCATCCTAAACTTCATTATCATCTTCATCTGCATGTAGCATGTCATTTGCAAAGGCGTGCTCTAATGACAGCCGCTATGTAAGACATTCCATCCCTGGCCAGCTCTCACGCCTCTGCCACTATCAATCCCAGAGATTCTGTAATGTTTATTGTCAATCTTCTCCTTGGTTTACCAATGCGACTTACCAGGTGCATATCATCCAGTATCATTTTTTCTAAGTCATTGTGATGTTTGATGTAGTCAACATTTTTTAAAATTGTCCAAGACATAATTTACTATCCATTTTTGTTCGATATCGAGCCCCATGCAGCCCACTGCCACTTTTCACATTATTACTGTTTGGCAATCTCTGTTACTGCGTATATTCGAGCTGAGAGATTCAACATTCATGACGATCTAAACTTGTTGTCTCTCTAGAACAAGTTAAGATCTATTTTCGCCTAGCTGGTGTTTATTGTTCTATTGTTGTCAGTACTTATAGATATATTTTGTTCTATGATGTGTTATTTGGCGGACTTGATCATCGTACATGCCCCGTAGCCATCTTCGAAAGGACAACTATATCATATGTATAGCCTACTTGTGAAATTTATTTCGATTTCCCGCTAACAGTGAACGGGTCGAACTGTTCATACTCTTCAGCGTTCTCAACATTTCTCATTATGTTTTCAGCATAGATATCGAACAGTTAAGGGGACAGTATGTATCCGTGTCTTACTTACTTGTACAGATGGAACACGTCCGCTCACTTTCCAGATTTTCGAACCACTGATTGTTTCCCTTTTTACAATGATTTGATCAGTCGAATCAGGTGCGTCGCGAACCTCATGTCTCTAATTGATTTGTTGAACAGGTTAAAAAACATTGTCACTATGATGGCCCGATCCTAAGACAATAACAGCAAAAACGAAGCTCATGACGCCAGCTTAGAGATGCTCAGGGCACTCATTTTCCATTTTGAGGACATCGTGGAATAAACAGTAAAATTAACAAGTGTTGCAAATGCTAAAATAAATATTTTAAATGAGAGCCATTCATTTTTTTCCATGTCACTGGGCATAATGCTCTAACATTTCATAATGATTATCTTTACCCTGTAACTTTAGATTTTAGAGTATACATTCGGAATTGGTTTTTATTTTTCCTGTAAGCTGTTTGGTAATCTTGAATATAAGTACATTATATCCGGTCTCAAGAGCAATATTTTCTAACATGGAGAGGCTACTAGCTCCATGCATCGTCTCCTTTAGTCGCTTCATGTGACAAACCAGAAAGGAAACGAGTACCCTTTCATGTTTAATCTAGGTATCAGTGAACTGTTGAGTCGAGTCTGTTTAGATACGATCAGCAACACGAGAGGACTGTACATATGTTCCTGTACGAACAAATCTCGCTTGCTGAGTCTCAAAATGTTGCGCATTCCATTAGATGATGAGATATTTACAACTACCATAAATGCCATCATAGTAATACTGACATTGTAATCATTCTAATTTATGGTAGTGGCAATGATTCCTTCTATTGTATGGTAGTCAATATGATTGCTTCTAATGTATGGTGGGTGTAATGATTCCATCTAATCATCTGCGTCACTAATTAGATGACTAGGCTCTGATTACTTACGAGAGTCATAGACGCTGAAATATGTAACCATGTGGTACTCATATCGGTTCTTAATCTACCAAAAGAGCTACTCTATGGGAAACTGCAAAATGGCAAAAGAAAAGTGGCGTGCAGAGGAAGCGGCACAAGGACATATTTACAACATCCCTGACGCAATGCGGTATTAACCATGATACATAGGGACGAATTGCAACCAATCGTCAAAACGTGGCCATCACTATTGTGGAAGGTGGTCAGAGAAATTAGGTATCAAGTATAAATGATGCTTTACATAGACATTCGCTTCAGAATTCAGCTTACAGAAACACACCCTCCACAACCGTGGAATAGTGTGTCACATTCTGTGCGTGTACGTTAGCGTGTGCGTGTGTGTGTGTGTGCGTGTGTGTATACACATACATTCATTCATATGCATCATACTCCAACACGTCGTGGCTCAATCGGAAGTTACACGGTCCAGTTTAACAATGATCATCACGTGCATGTATCCCGAGTCATGTCTACATTTACCCCAAGTTAGTTTCCAATGCTGTTTTATCCGTTTGTGCGTTAACCGAATTCGTTTCATTGACATGACGGAAAACACATGATTATGGAATTTGCATCAGAATTTGTGAAAAGCTTGATAAAACATGTGCACACACGTACTTACAGCTGTAGGCAGTCTGCGGGGGTGGTTTTATGATTCGTACGACGGTTTATGAGTGAATAAGCATGCTAAAGTTAGTTGCAAACCTGAGGAGGTATAAAACCAGCACACGTGAACATAATTTGGAAACGGCGTACTGATAAGTCGTCAAATCCCAATTCATAAATCGTCTGATGACCTGTGCACTGGTTTCGGTTCTGTCAATCAGATTATTATGGATGATTTTCACATAAAAGAGTTTTTATCCACACTTCTTTTCCAAACTATTCTCATTTGACAAGAAAAAAGGCTCGTGTTTCAGATGGTCGTTATACGTTTTAATGCGGTGAAAATGATCACAACTTTAAAATAAAAAATACAATATGTTAGTAAATCGTGAAAATGTGCGCTGGGACTACGACATTAAAGCTCAATAGTTACAGTAGAAGAATATAAGGGCTCTCAGATCTAAATAAGTACAACGTAGAACCAGCAATGCCAAGACGATCCAGACTGTTGTCTTTGAATTAGAAAGTTATTGCTCATCATGAATACGATCCACCAGGCCAGCCAATCAACGTGGAGTACTATTGTAAGGGTGTGCAGCGTTAGAGGTAAACTCGTCGTCGCTAAAGGCCAGCACTGCACGAGAGTGACGAATGGTAGCTCCAGCATGTCAACGTACCTGATCATCGATCACAAATTATGTAGCTGTTTTTTTTGCTAAGAGCAACACATATAAGAGAACCACCCTATTCGTCAGATCTTGTTCGCTGCAACTATTTTATCTTCCCAAAAATAAAATAGCATTTTAAATGAACATGAATTCATGATAACACAACATAATGCGTCGTCATAGATGTAGTCTACTTCCGGAAATTACACAATATTCTTCCAGTAATGGAAAAAGCGTTGGACCTCTTGTATTGGTTTGGAGTTGGGGATTATGTCGAACGAGATACTCTAAATTATCGTCATCTTCTGAATTATTATTTCTCTTTACAATGCAGTACAGATATCGTTTGAACATCACGAGAAACGCTGCTCGTGATTCATCTAATGCCTTCTATCAGGAGCAAGACGCAACGGGTTAGACAGCTGGTAAAACATCAGACTGGTTTGAAGGTAAAAACGAATTAAAGAAGAGTGCACACTATATCCATATCAGTTCAATGAATATGCAGAGCATTTGCCGATACATCTTAATTTTTATATTAAAAAGGCGAAGCGAAATATCAGAAATTAAATATGCAGATGGTACATGCCTCATTTCAAAGTGCGCAGACGGACTTGGAAAGATGGTCTTGTCTGTTAAACAACTTAGCAAAGACCAAAGTCCCTATCTGAACACCAGGAAAGCGATGATAATGACCAATGATAAACGAATAAACAGACTTACAGTCAAAGTAGAAAAAAGAAGAAATACAAAAACCTCATTAGTTTTGAATACCTTGGCTCCATTATCCACAAGAATAGAGACTGTCAACAATAAATCAGGACAAGAATGACTATGGCAGTGAGTGCAGAGAGTAAATACAATGAGAAATATATTGTAAACCGGGAACAAAATAACAACAATATACATTCTTAGAGCATGCATCCTCCTTGTGGTAACTTACAGATGAGAAACATGGACCAGCACACAAACACTACAACATAATTGAATCTGTCTAGTTCAAATGATCTTAGAATATCATGTGAATCGAAAAAAAGAAAACACAGATGTCTTTAAAAAAGCTTGGTATAGAACGACATTGGCTCGTAAACAGCATTATCTATGTGAAAAAAAACACAATTACTTTGGATTCATCAAACTCCACGATAGTATGAATGAAAAACTATACTGGAGAGGATAGTTCATGAAAAACTATACTGGAGGGTATAGTTCATGAAAAACTATACTGGAGGGTATATTTCATATACAGCGAGGCAGAAGCACACCGATGAGAAGACATAAAAGTAAAGAGCATGTCCTTTGCAGAACTTGGCTTCTTACAACCGCCACCTATTTGGCTGTTATAAGTTTCTTGGCAAGTGTGCAGTACGGTAGGTTGCCATTACTTTCCATACGTAGAGGAACATTAGGCCGAGAAAAAAAACCCGTGTCTGCCAAACTGGACATAAGTGGGAATCGAACCCCCAACGTTGGGATTGTGAAAACAGAGCGAGTTTCACCCCTAGGCCACGCAGCCGCAAAGAAAAGACATATATACGATAACACAATTCTTCTGAAGGTGAGGGTGACAGCAGTAGGATAACTGGCTAAAGATCGGGAGTGTTGCAGCACGGCTGGGATGATAATGACGATCAGCAGTAGACACACTGCATGGTGATAATGAATACTTACAAATAATGACTACTTTATCATACTGAATGTGTGTTAACTAAAATATTTATTTTATTAACCGAAGAATGTCGTCACATAAGCGCACATTGCTGATATCGGTAATAAATCGCACATTCAAAATGGTCTTTTATTCTGCATGTTCGAGGTTATGTATCCGATGTACACTAAGTGTATGCAAGTTAGTTGTTTGAATACATGATTATCTTCACAAACTATTGGTTTAGTGTAACCAACCAGCGAATGAATATTCGCTGTGGTTCTCTAGCTGAAGTTGTTGGCCATAACCTGTAAGCCACTTATGTACATATATGTCACGTTTGTCAGGACACATCAGGATCATCACATTTGGCTAATTGTTCTATCGTGACATCAATTTTCCAATTACATGTATTGCCACGATTTTCAATATTCTGCTACAATTCAGACAAGTAAGGAAACCATACAATGGCATAAACGCTTACACTTCACCAAAATGTAGGCACGTTTTCAGACACCATTTTAAAAACTATTATAACTGACAATTTTGTAATTTAAAATGTTGGACCCAGCTTTAATGTGAGAAAGTTAGATTGTATTAATGATTGGAGGGATATGTTTTGCCATTTTACAGCTCAAAAGATTTTTTAAAATAGCATTGATTCCGCCGGAAGCGTTGATCAGACACACGAACATATGCATGGTGTGGCTGGATATAATTACATACCCGTATTGTGTTGTACGCATATTATCTTCACGTACGCTGGTTATCAAATGTGTCGAGCAGATTCGCATTAGCTAAAACCGGCTTACAATAGGAACAAAACATTCTAGCAAGCTTGTCTCATGGAGAACGGTCATCGAAGTGTAATGTAGAGTCAAGATGTTTTCATTGATGTGAGTCGGTGGGTAATGCATAAACAGACTGAAAAATCACTTGCTAAATAAATAAAGGAAATCAAAGAAACTGAATGTAGAAATAACGCAGAAAAACAATATTCAAAGATATATGCTGACTACAAATAAAACAAAACGTAGACAGTCCTTGTTCATTTAACACACTTTTTTTGGACCTAAAAATATGCATAATTATAGGAACTATCAAAGGCATCATTAGAAGGCATCAACGAAATATCTATTACTGCTTGACTAAATGTGTGTGAGAACGTAGCCCATCTGAAGTGATGCATTGTTCAGATTTCATGTGGTTGTGAAAGGTGGTCCACATGCGTTTTTCCAAGAAAATTTAATTATTGGGCTGTTCAGAAACATAACTTCAATATATTCTTTCAAATATAGGTTAAATTGTATGTATTTATCATTAGATGATAATATATATATACTGTCAAACAGTCTTGCAGTCAGTAACAGCAAATGAAATACATTTTCAAAATAGCTACCAGTTATTAGTTTTCAATTTGTATTCTCATAGTGAGACGGTATGAAACACGCTCGGTTTCACAACTACAATGCACATGGTTTTTGTTGTTTGTTGTTTTCGAATACCCACAATGAGTAGGTTACTTTTATTTGTGTCGCCCTTGAAAATGACTTTAAGCGACGGGCTGCAGTATCTTTCCTCACATACAGAGCCTGCTGATGAAGGTAGACTGGGTACCTTACGGCGATTGTGCTTTGCTTGGCTTCATCTGTGTATCTCAAACTACTACGGTGATCCCTTACCTCTTTAGCCAGGCTACCGTAAAAACAACCGTTTCCAGTGAGGGCTACTCTGAGACCAGTTGACAGTCTTGTCAGTATGTTTTTGCTTGACCCTAACTAACATTTCTGATCAGTATATGTTGTATGACTCTGACTAACATATCAGGTCAGGTCATGTCTGCCGTCAAAAGTGTGGTCGTTGGGGAACACATTAACACATCCTCACAACCCCACGTCACCCTTCTCTTTCAGCGGCCTCTGCCTGTGCCTCTTCTGGTCGGAGAATGGTCCATTCATGTATGTTTTCCTCCACACTCTTTTTTGGCAAGCATCTTCGTCGGCTGCCTTGCACCTTTCCGTGGAAGATCGTATTTGCAAGACCATTTGATCTCGATTTGTGACCGTACCAGGCGAGTTTCCTTCTTTTGATAGTTGCCAAGAAGTCTTCAAAAGGCCCTATTGCTGTTGTAATTCTATCTCGTATTTCCTCATTTGTAACTCGATCTTTGTACGTGACGTTTAAAAGTCGTCGGAAACATCTCATCTCAAAGGCATGAATCCTTCGCTGAAGGTCAGCTGTAACTGTCCCATGTCTCACACGCATAGAGGAATATTGACAGGAACAGTGTACGCATTAATCTGATTTTCGTGCACAGTGATAACAGTTTATCTTGCCAGATTTTGTTAAGTCGTGCAAGCGCCGCTATTGTCTGTGCTATTCTGGCCAACACCTTTCATGTTGATCCTTCATCACTGACACTCGACCATAGATATTTTTTACGATCAACCACGTCGAGTTCCTTATTATTAGCGTTTGTCCTGCTGTTGAAAATGTCGGTGTTGTTGGTCATTAATTTTGTGTTTCCAGCGTTTATCTCCATACCATCGTCAAGAGCTGTTCCATCGAACCTTCTGATCCATTCCTGGAGTTCTGCGTCTGAGTCCGCCAACCCATCAGTGCCATCTGCAAAACTAAAGTTTGTAATCGTTCGGCCCCCTATCTGGACAGTACCAACGTGACCTCTAGTGCCACCCTCATAATTCCTTAAAGGAATATATTGAAACGAGTTGGAGAGATAGTGTGCAACCCTGCCTCACACCAACTGATGTGCGAAATCAGTCATCTCGCCTCCCATTCACAAGAACTGCACTGGGCACCTTGTCAGACAGGTATTGAGGGGCCTTTTTGATATTTCAGTTGATTTTATACATCCTCATGGTTGCCCATAACGCTTTATGCCATATCTTAGCAAACGCTTTCTTAACACAACAAAAATATGTGTTTTCTGCTTTTCTAGATATTTCTCGCTTAGCAGCCTTAAACATGTCTGATCAGCAGATTTTGCTTGACCTAGACTAACATGTCTGATCAGTATGTTTTTCAGACCCTGACTAACATGTCTGTCTGATCAGCAAGTTTTGCCTGACCCTGACTTACATATCTGTCTGATCAGTATGTTTTGCTTGACCCTGACTAACATGTCTGATCAGTATGTTTTCCTGATACTGAATAACATGTCTGTCTGATCAGTATGTTTTTCCTGACCCTGACTAACATGTCTGTGTGATCAGTATGTTTTGTCTGACCCTGACTAACATGTCTGATCAGTATGTGTCTTGTCTGACCCTGACTAACATGTGTGATCAGTATATTTTGCCTGACCATGACTAACATGGGTGATATGTATGTTTTGCCTGAACAGATGTTAGTCTACCTCCCTTAATGAATCGGGTAGTAATGTAGCCATGTCCAATTTGTCAGACAATGTTTTTTTTTCTTTGCTCGATTGTTTCTCCATGTAAGGAAAAAAGATGCAACTTACCGTAGGCTGGTAGTTGAAAGAGCGACGTGCATGTTCCTTAATTCTAACTCGCATATAATTTCCTTTTCACAGCAAACAACGAGTGATCTTTAGCTAACTTTTTCATACATATAATGTATGGAGTACTCCCTGCGTACTGCATATAGTGGAATATGTTTCCTACAATTAAGGTGAAACAAGTTGTAATTTTCAAAGAAATAAAGAAAACACAGCTAAGTGAGAATGTTGAAACATAAAGTCGTATCTTGTGATGCGAAGATGAGAGGGAGAATTACAAGTTATTTTATGGTAACATGTTTTCCAAGGAAGCCGATGCTGAGCAATGTTAGAATTGATCATTTACCACCACAACACGTGTTCGTGATGTAAGTCCTGGTAATCTGAGCATCAGCATTTAATCTGTTAAAAGTACATTTACCACCACAACACGTGTTCGTGATGTAAGTCCTGGTAATCTGAGCATCAGCATTTAATCTGTTAAAAGTACATTTACCACCACAACACGTGTTCGTGATGTAAGTCCTGGTAATCTGAGCATCAGCATTTAATCTGTTAAAAGTACATTTACCACCACAACACGTGTTCGTGGTGTAAGTCCTGGTAATCTGAGCATCAGCATTTAATCTGTTAAAAGTACATTTACCACCACAACACGTGTTCGTGATGTAAGTCCTGGTAATCTGAGCATCAGCATTTAATCTGTTAAAAGTACATTTACCACCACAACACGTGTTTGTGGTGTAAGTCCTGGTAATCTGAGCATCAGCATTTAATCTGTTAAAAGTACATTTACCACCACAACACGTGTTCGTGATGTAAGTCCTGGTAATCTGAGCATCAGCATTTAATCTGTTAAAAGTACATTTATCACCACAACACGTGTTCGTGATGTAAGTCCTGGTAATCTGAGCATCAGCATTTAATCTGTTAAAAGTACATTTACCATTCCCACTCGAACTGAACAAAAATGTACGTAGATTGTATGATCTTATGAATGACAGTTCTAAAACTGAACATGAAACAGATTTTATTTTCAGTGGATATGATATTGTTCATTAGGAATTGGGAAGCAATTTAGAAAGTTCAATCAAAAGAACGCTTAGTTTACTGGAGGCCCTCTCGTCGAATGACCATGTCCGTGGTCACGTCTGATGGTCACGCACTGTGCGGCCTGCAGTTCTGCCACGGAGGTGGCAATAGGTTTTGCATGTTTGCCCTGAAGACGTCTCCAAAATTGGCACCATCTTTTCCCGTGTTTCGCTCTCACAGCCTGCTGGGGTATCTCGTGTGATGGGACTTACCGACGGAGGAGTACAACGTGAGCAAAGAGGGATCCGACGGTGATCAATCGTCGACGCTCTGAGTGCGTTTTGTTAACATCAAAATTATTTCACTGTTGGTTATCAGGTTGTTCTAGTGGATTCCGAGGATGCGCCTATAGTTGCGGAAGCGGAAGGCCACCAAGACACGGCCGACCCCATTGTAAACGTGTCCTGGTCTTGGCGTCGTAATTGAGGATATGGACGATGTAGAAGATGTATATACACATTCAGCTCTCCAGAGATAAGTCTTCAGTAGAACCTGGCTCTGCAGAGCAAATCCATGGATACATTTGCAGATTCATCCAACGGGTGCAGTCAGAGGACTGCCCGCTGTTAAAGAAGATGAGAATAACTTGCTGGGATTGGAAAATGTCGTCATCGTCCAGGAAATGTGCAATCCTATATGGGTGGCCGAATAATCCAGTGCCTCTAGTGGGCCTACTAATGCATGAAAAGCGTGGATTTGTATAACGACGTCACCACCGTAGACGAGATCGGTACCAAGTTAGTCGTCGACAGGGACCCCTGTTTTGTATGCAGAAGACTGTGTGAGGATCCAGTCCATGACAAAGAAGAAAACCGCAGGTTCGAGTGCGCAGCCCTGTCGGACTCTGTGTCATGAAAATAGATCCTTTGTAAGATACATCCGAATGTGCGCGCTGGTGTGACTGTGGAGCTCTTCAATTAGGGTCAGCAAGGTGCATGGGATTCCCACGCATTGTAGGGCCTTCCACAGGTCGTGTCTGTCCACGGAATCGAAGGCAGCCCGTAGGGAATATTCGGCGACCTGGAGACGGCGGTTAAACTCACGGTGCAGTTCTGTGGGGAGACGGTGAGCAAGAATTGCATTATTGATCGAGCGTGAGGCGGTGAGCTCTGACTGTTTGGGGTGACGATGCACCGTCAGCAGGGGCTGCCGTTTGGGAGAGGAGCACATTTGCGAAGACTTTGTCGGAGACGGACAGTATGGTGATAGACATGTCATTGCCGCATGTCAGTGGGGAATCCTTTATCTTGTACAACGGCATGATTATTTCGTCGGGCCATGCCACGGGCATTTAGCCAGTGTTCCACACCGTTGCCAAGAGTTGGAACAGGGTGGGGATTATCGAGTTCAGCGCGTACTTTAATAGCTCAGGCAGAATTTTGTCGGAGCCCACAGCTCTGTCGGCTATCAGTTTTGCTATGGCTGTCTTTACACAAGCAATGGTAGGGGCGTCGGGGCTAGTGTCAGAAGTTGCTGTGAGAGAATCAAGGAGTAGATCCGTCCATGTGGTGGCGGGAGGGTGATTCAAGGCTGCGTTGTAATGTTGAACCCACCTGCATCTGGCGTAGTTGTCTCGCCGCCGCGATTCAATTTCAACCAGTGTTCGTAAAGCGATCTCAGTCCCGCCAGGCGGAGCGATAGCGCGGGCTTGCGGAAAACGCTCGCTCGCATTTCCCCGTAGAGCTATTGGGGTGCGGTTTTTTATGGCGTCTCCTCCACCAAGGTGCGCTGCTCTGGTCCGTATCGAAAAACGTTGTCAGTCCGTGGTGATTTATCTAAGGCTTATAGCAGAGCTCGACAGTTCGTCTCGCTTGTGGTCAGACTCTCGCAAAGAGCTTGTGACCGGCAAATGGAAAGCAGGAATCGTGCCTGAAGGCCCTGTGTTCTCCCAGGGACCAACCCTCGGGAGAAGGGCAGGCCGGAAGGCCAAATTGTCTCAAGTCCCAGTGAAATTCATCGCCGAGGTCGTTGGGATCCGTTCTGCACAGAGCGCTGCCATCCCTCCTCAAGCGAGCCCGGTCGATCGGTCGTCTGGTGCGTGTAGGGGCCCCTGTCAGGCGGTCCTAGGTCGACGAAGTGAGGGACGGGTGGAACAACCGTCCGTCCGTCGATCCCTGTGGCCGTCCCAGTGAGGCTTTTTACACACCCGTCCTCCGCCGACCGGTGTGTGCGCTACGTACGTCTCCGACAGATATCTGGTTGATCCTGCCAGTAGTCATATGCTTGTCTCAAAGATTAAGCCATGCATGTCTAAGTTCACACTGTCTCACGGTGAAACCGCGAAGTGCTCATTAAATCAGTCGAGGTTCCTTAGATGACACGATCGTACTTGGATAACTGTGGCAATTCTAGAGCTAATACTTGCTTACCAAGCTCCGACCCTCGCGGAAAGAGCGCTTTTATTAGTTCAAAAACCAATCGTCGTTTCCCCTCGCGGGGTTGCGGCGTCCACACTGGTGACTCTGGATACCTTTGTGCTGATCGCATGGCCTCATGTGCCGGCGACGCATCTTTCAAATGTCTGTCCTATCAAATGTAAATGGTACGTGACATGCCTTCCATGTATGTAACGGGTAACGGGGAATCAGGGTTCGATTCCGGAGAGGGAGCATGAGAAACGGATACCACATTCAAGGAAGGCAGCAGGCGCGCAACTTACCCACTCCCGGCACGGGGAGGTAGTGACGAAAAATAGCAATACGGGACTCTTTCGAGGCCTTGTAATTGGAATGAGTATACTTTAAACCCTTTAACGAGGATCTATTGGAGGGCAAGTCTGGTGACAGCAGCCGCGGTAATTCCAGCTCCAAAAGCGTATATTAAAGTTGTTGCAGTTAAAAAGCTCGTAGTTGGATCTCAGGCGCAGGCGGGCGGTCCGGCTCGCGCCGGTTCACTGCCCGTTGTCTCATGCCCTATCTTCTGCCGGCTCTCTCCCACGGGTGCTCTTCGCTGAGCGTCCTGGGTGGCCGGCGCGTTTACTTTGAAAAAATTAGAGTGTTCAAAGCAGGCCTCGGCTGCCTGAATAATGGTGCATGGAATAATGGAATAGGACCTCGGTTCTATTTTATTGGTTTTCGGAACTGGAGGTAATGATTAATAGTGACAAACGGGGGCATTCGTATTGCGGCGTTAGAGGTGAAATTCTTGGATCTCCGCAAGACGAGCTACTGCGAAAGCATTTGTCAAGAAAGTTTTCATTAATCAAGAACGAAAGGCAGAGGCGCGAAGACGATCAGATACCGTCGTAGTTCTGACCATAAACGATGCCGACTACCGATCCGCAGGAGTTGTTTCGATGACTCTGCGGGCAGCTTCCGGGAAACCAAAGTGTTTGGGTTCCGGGGGAAGTATGGTTGCAAAGCTGAAACTTAAAGGAATTGACGGAAGGACACCATCAGGAGTGGAGCCTGCGGCTTAATTTGACTCAACACGGCCAACACTAAAATGACTGACATGCCGAGACCACATTCCTTGGGTCAAATATGGAACGGATGCTGGATTTGGATGCTTAGAAATCTGGGGTTATGCCCTCTGTGGCTCGGTTGGTCTGCATTCAGTGTTTGATAAATAAAGAGCACCACCAGGAGTGGAGCCTGCGACTTAAAATGACTTAACACGCCAATACTGTAGAATGACTGTCAAATTGAGAGCACTTCCGTTGGGTCCAATAGTGAACGTGTGCTGGTATTAGACCCACGGAAGACAGGACATTCATTAACAAAACTAAAAAGCCCTCTATTTATACGTCCGGTCTAATATTGAACGGGTGCTGGAAATAGACCCTCGGAAGACAGGTCAGTCTTACCCTACTAATGACAGGGCGTTGCTACGGTAATCCTATATAACTTGAGAGGAGCCGCAGACATTTGGTTCACGTACTAGGCTGATAAGCCAACGGCGTGAGGCTACAAGGTGAGGGATTACGGCCGAACGCCTCTAAGGCAAAATCCCGCGCAAAAGCTCCACAAGATTGCAAGGGGAGACTTCGACATGGTGGGGACCTGGGGCTCCCGCTCCAGCCCCGCCCGGTCGAGCAGCAGAATGAGGTCTCTGCCGTCCGCCGATCAAAGCGGGCGGGAAGCTGCTCGATATTCACCCCATACGGTGATGAGGTATGAAACCGTTTGTAGAAGACTTAGTTCTCTGTCGGGGTGCCCTAAGCAGTAGATCAGCTACCTCACTGCGAACTGCTGAGACTCAAACCTTGACCATGAGATATGTCCGCACCAGGCGAACAATATCTCCGTGCAATGACCAGGCTTGTCACTTGGTCAAATGCACTATTTCGAGAGGAATCACAGGTCGCTGATATTTGGTCCACGTGCTTGGTTGATAAGCTACCATCTGAGGGACTACGGCCGAACGCCTCTAAGCCAGATTCCCGCCCTAAATATCAGCACCGCTGTGATGGGAGGCTACGACATGGCTGGGATTTGCGTCTCAGCCCGGCCCGGTCGAGCCGCAGGAATGCACCTGGTAAAATGCACTCCTTCCTCGCTCTTTGCCTCTGTCTGCTATCAGTCATTGCAATGGACGCAGAAGAGATGCAGTCCAGCGGACATTGCACCTCCCGCCCTTTGGTGACAACCTCCCGGGTGGCGGAGAATGCTAGGCGTACCATCACTGCAGATGAGCCAAGAAAATAAAGCGAGCAATAGGATACCTCACTCATTTGCATATGCTACGTTTCTGGCAGGACGTGACTATCCTGGGAAAAAGTCACACTGGACTGCCTTTCTTCCGGGATAGTACAAACTAGTACATAGTCCATCATATCATTGCCAAACCCTATCGACACGAGTAGGGAAGACTCGATAGTCCTGCAAGACAACTTCCTAAGAGAGGGAACAACTCTGACCAAAAACAACTGCTGCCTTGCAGTTAGGCTAGGGACAGCCAAAGGTTAAGGAGGGCAACCCTACAGAAACGCCTGTTGAAATCGGATGCACTGAGCCACAGGCTAACAAATTAAAACAGTGCAACGTAAATATCGCTGTAAACAGCGTACGATGAAGAAGAAGAAGAAGAACCCACCTGCTAGCTATTTCCTCTCTTCAAGTGCAGTGGGATCAATCGGTCTTATTCAGGCATTGAAGGGTGCTGGAGGGACGTTCGGATGAATCGTAGCTGGGAGGTTTTTTTTCGAGTTGTATGTCGCTGTCATGGCATTGCGTCCTAGACCGTCATCGACACTGTTGGCTGTAGTGTTGTAATGGTGTTTGAGCATTTATGGAGACCGCGCGAAATATGTTTTGCAAACGATGCCGTTTGGGGGCTTTAGCAAATGACCATCGCGAAACTTTAGTTCTCTAGGATTGCCAGGGTGGACACTGTCAGTAAGGGTTTCTTGATAGTCTTACTATGACACAAGACTGTGTCTATGACTTCGTGGATGGCCTGGCGACGATGGGCCAGGCCTATGAATCGTCATTCCAAATTGTACCTGAGGCAGAAAAGTTGTTGTTTAACGAATGCTACTTATTGGGTTGCAGGATTGGATTTGTTCGCATGGATTCCATGCCATATCTGGCAATATAATAATATAGAAGAAATACATTAGCTGCTGGGGAGCTAATAAGTGGGAAGGTAAGAACTACAACTATCCAGATGAAGGAAGTATGGTTGATGGAGTCAGTGTGGGAAATACTTTAAAAAAAATAAAATCCCAAACGGGACAAGTCTGGTACACTGTATGTGGGTAATGGTGCCCATTTAAGAATGCGTTATCATCTACAACTGTTGATACATACAAACACAACAGTAACACGTCTGCTACTATTATGGACACTTGAAAACCAGTATTTAAGCATCCTGCCAGGACTGAACTGCTTAGAAAAGGTGTGTTGAAAGATATACTGAAAATACCAATGAATCACTCATCAGTGTCATCTGGAAATGATGTCCCTAAGCATTGCCATCATAAATTATATAAATATTGATTTTGCTCTTCCGGTTTCTGTTTTTAATGGTGAGACACAATCTATGTCTCTAGTAATGAAGGAAATTGCGGTACCTACTGGCAGGTATGCGTGTGAGTTATGTGAACACAAGGTCAGTTTTTCTTTAGAATAAAGGGAACTCAGAGAATAGCTAGGTTGTGTACTATTCCCGTTACTGTTTATCACATACGAGGGGCGTTCAAATCAAACCAGCAATTTTTATTCTAGTTCTACGTGAATGGGTTATAGCGTACATGACTTACTATCATTACATCATTACCTAGATGCACCTGTGTCACATTGCTGTTAGGTGACCCACTTGCCATAAGTCAGTCATGTGCCATATAAACAAAACAATATGGCGAACAACACTGTTAGTACTTGCATGCTCCAGCGTGTTGTGATGAAATTTATTTTGAAAGAAGGCGTGAAACCTGCGGAAGACTGCAATCACAATACAATTTGAATGGTGTAAATGTTTTAGTGAAGGCAGTACATCCGTGAGTTATGATCCGGGCCTTTTTTATTCTCAACTCATTACAATCATTCTGTGAATATCGAGATTGTGGAACAGCGTATACTGAAAAATAGACGCACAATCTGCACAAAGGCAAGTTTTTCTCTGGCTACGATGGATACTAATAGTTATGAAGATTTGCATTTTCGGAACGTTAGTGTACGTTGAGCCTACCTTACAGCCCAGAGATCGGTCTATGTTCGCCTATTCGGACTCTTACAGAAGTCCCGGTAGGTTAGCATGTCATCACTTATAGCGAAGTGAAACAGCATGTCCTGGATTGTTTCAAAATTACTGACATTTTTCCCTACGCTGAAGCTTCTCAAGCGGTACTTAAACGATGGATAAGTGCATAAACGTTGCAGGAGATTATATCGACAAATAATTGATATGTTGATTACTTAAAATACAAGAATTCTTTAAAAACGAACATAAGTCCCGGTTTAAATTGGACGAAATATGTAAAACGGTCCCACATTAGTGAGGGATGCAACATCAGTCATGACAACAATGAACTTTTCTTTGCTTATGACCAAGCACTAAAAATGACTGCAAAGACAAGGGTCGACTACGCAATAGATGGCTCGCACTATAGCTCTCCGTGTACAAAGCACATCCTAGGGCCCGGTCAAGAAACATCTTCATAAACCTGAAGACAAAAAAGCACTAGCACGAGAAATGCGAAAAAAAGGGAGTAGATACTGAAGCATGCTATGAGGCCAATAGGGCAAAGACAAGAGCCGACAACACAACAGATTGTTATCAGTACAACTCCCCGTGTACAAATCACATACTAGGGCCCGGTCACGAGACATCTTCATAAACCTGAAAGCGAAAGGCACACGCATGAGAAAGGTGACACGAAAAAATAGTGGATACTGAAGCATTATATGATGCAAAGAGGACAAAGAGGAAGAGGCACTGGATGGCCAAAAGGTAGGTACTGAAATGATGATGCATCAGACTGAAGTTCAAGAAAACGAATGAAGAACATGGAAATAATAGTGTTTTAGAAGTTTGGTCGAAATAGGCGGTGTACATAATACATTGTGTGTGATAATTGTTATTGTTTTTAGGGTAATTGCCCTGCTAGCCTATTCATATTTTTAAGATAACGAACACTTGATTGTGAACTGCAGGAATCAAGCTTTTACATTGTTTCAGTTATTGGAATTTGTAGTATCAATATGTTGAAAAAATTAAGAAAATATTTGAATTTTAATGAGCACTCTAAAATTTAAAGCTGTGGCTGAAGTCTGATATGAGGAAAAAATGTTGAGGATAAATAGTAGACACAAATGACGTTTGTTTGCTCAGACATAGCAGAAATCATAGATAGTTTTATCATTTTCTTCTAATATGTTAAGTAATATTTGTTAAATTATATAGGTCATGTTATAGGTTTATCATTTTTACAAAATTTGTCCTAATGTGATACGGATATATCAATTTTTGATAAAAATACAAACATTGCTTGAACTTTCTGTATATTCTCCGTGTTGTGGCCAACGTTATAATTGGCCTACTTTCAGGAAGCTCAGACTAAATCATTTGCTAAGTGTTGTAACACGTTACGTGTCATGGTGAGTTCCGTCTCACCATCACCGACTTGTAATGCACATATTGGAGGGAAATAACTCCTTACTTTTTGCTTTTTGTTGTATATATTTACGGTTACTTCGCATGTGCGCTCTAAGCTCAGTGACCTTGACACAACCGAATTGAGTAACTATATAGAATATATATATATATATATGTATATATATTTATATATATATATATATATATATATATATATATATATATATATATATATATATATATATATATATCCAGAAGGAAAAAAAGAGAAACATTTAAGTATTGGAGTTTATGGACAATCCGGATTGGTTTGAATACAATTCCAACATTAATTCCGAAAGGTCACAAATACACATTACACAACATTTAATTGATAGATCATTTACTATTTATACCTTTAGATCCTGCGGGAGCACCATTATGAAATGAGTTTTCCTTTCAATCCAGTAGGAACATCATTCTAAAATGTGTTTTTTTCGATTATGTAAGGACATAATTATAAAATAGGTTTTCCTTTCGGTACGGCAGGAGTATCATTGTAAAATGTTCTTGCCTTTCGATTCTGCAGGGAATCATCATCATTCGGTCATTCCCGTCCTAGGACTGGTCAACAAGCTAATCATTGTGTATTTTCATTTATGCCTATTCTCTGCAACTGTCTTTAGCCTTCGGACCACAAGCTCACGGATGTTGTTCTTCCATCTCTGCCTAATCTGTCTTCAGCCTTAGGACTGGCCAACAAGCTTATGGATTGTGTCTTTCTATATCTGTCTACTCTCCTCATCTGTCTTCAGCCTTAGGACTGGCCAACAAGCTTATGGATTGTGTCTTTTTATATCTGTCTACTCTCCTCATCTGTCTTCAGCCTTAGGACTGGCCAACAAGCTTATGGATTGTGTCTTTCTATATCTGTCTAGTCTCCTCATCTGTCTTCAGCCTTAGGACTGGCCAACAAGCTTATGGATTGTGTCTTTCTATATCTGTCTACTCTCCTCATCTGTCTTCAGCCTTAGGACTGGCCAACAAGCTTATGGATTGTGTCTTTCTATATCTGTCTACTCTCCTCATCTGTCTTCAGCCTTAGGACTGGCCAACAAGCTTATGGATTGTGTCTTTCTATATCTGTCTACTCTCCTCATCTGTCTTCAGCCTTAGGACTGGCCAACAAGCTTATGGATTGTGTCTTTCTATATCTGTCTACTCTCCTCATCTGTCTTCAGCCTTAGGACTGGCCAACAAGCTTATGGATTGCGTCTTTCTATATATGTCTACTCTCCTCATCTGTCTTCAGCCTTAGGACTGGCCAACAAGCTTATGGATTGTGTCTTTCTATATCTGTCTACTCTCCTCCGATTTTATTCGATCGTCTGCAAACATTGAGCTATGAACTCTTCTTGGTATAGTCTCTGTAATGTCATTTATATACACCAGGAAGAGTGTAAGTGACAGTACTCCCCCTTGGGGTACTCACTGCTCAAGTGTCCCCTTTTTGCTCATCTGCCCTTGTACTTGGACTATGGCCGTCCTGTTTTTGAGGTAGTGGTTGATCCACTTGTACATTTTCCCAGACACTTCACTTCTTCTTAGCTTGACTCTGTCCCTCTTTCCAGACTTTGTCAAATGCCTTTTCCAGGTCCTACCAAATAGCTACTGTATGTTTTTGCTCCTGGTAGGCATCCTCTATTTCCTGGGCTATAAGGATGACCTGGTCCTCAGTGTATCTGTGCTGTCTAAAGCCTGCTTGCTGTGGAATTAGTATCCGTTTTTCTTCCAGATGCCACATCAGTTTGTTGTTTATCATACATTCCAACAGTTTGCCGTCACAGCTCAGTAGGCTGATAGGCATGTATCCATTTGGATCGGTTTTGTCTTTTCCATTCTTTGGTACTGGTACATGTATTGCGTCTTTCCATGCCTGGGGTACAATACCCCTTTTCCAGCCTTGGTTCAGGACTGATAACAGTTTCCTCTTTGCTGTTTGGCCCAGCCCCATCAGCATTTCGTTTGTTATCCCGTCTTTTCCGGGGGATTTCCTTTTCTTTAATGTTCTTTCATTTCGCTCATTGTTAGTTTTGCCATAATATGCTCTTCTGGTGCCATATTGATGTTGTCGTGCCCCTTTTGCTCTTCATTAATGTCCGTATGCCTTTCTGCAGGGACATCTATGTGGTTCGCTTTGGCATAGTGTTCGGCAAATGCGTTTGCGGCTTTTTTCCCAGTGAGCACGTTTTCGCCCTACTTGATGGTAATTTGTTTGTTTGACGGAGATTCGTCGTTCATGGCTCTGACTAACTTCCATAGTTTGTTTCCTTCTTTGTCTAAGTTGAGACTTTATTTTTGTTTTTCCAGCTTTCTCTTGCTGTTTGGTTTAGAGTGTATTTGTATTTAGCCGTGGCGGCTTTGACGGCGATTTTTGCCTCTATTGATTGTTTTCGCTCTGCCATGTTCCTAGCATTTGTGACTGCGTCTTCCACTTTCTGCAACTCATCATTCCAATAGGGCTTATAATTTTTCCTTTCCCCTTTTGGGATGGTTTCAGTGGCAGCTTGCATTATTGCTTTGTATGACGGAGTTAAACATTCCGCTTAACTGTACGCCAGAATTCAGTCCACATTACTACTACTTAAGGACCTTTCATCTCAGACTGAAGTCGACTTTCTCCTGCACGCCGCTCTCACCGGAAGTTACATGTTATGTGGTGGACACTCAATTCAAAAGTCCGCAAATAGGATATTCAATATCGTGGCCTAACTGACCTTGCTGTATGGCCTCACGCGTCATGGAATGGGCAGCCGACATTGCGATTGCACCCGTTATGCAGAGCGTCGTTACCAGAACACAGTTCTGTTTGACACCGGTGGTCACTGGACGAGCTACGGACAATTCACTCTCTTACAGTACCCACGCCATCATTAAATTGGGTGGCAACCGCAATGAATCTGCATAGTTACATAGCAAGAAGTACATAAATAAAATTATAGATGGTGTAAGTGAAATACTGAAAAAATACGACTCGACAACAGCATTTGTCACACGAAGGAAAATTAGTAGTAAACACCAAAAAAGTTATTGCCTTTCGAAAGCGATGATGATCACACATCAGACAGTTTTGTTTTAATAATGCGAGTGACATGTACTGTATTTGATTATAGTGAGGAAATTAAGGTTCTTCTGGTCGTCAATGTCACTCTTGACCCGAATTACCTTGTATCACTGGCACGACTATTGGTCGAAGCTAGTGAAGGTAACTCGGGATGCAGGCACTCTGATCTTACCTCCCGAGAGACCAGGGGTTGCTTGAAACTTGAGGGATTCGATCGCTCATTGTTTCCATTCATCACTGTGAGAGGCGAGTGTCATAAGCTCTTGACTACAAACTAAATAGAAGATTTAATTGAATGACTCGTGCTCAATGTGGACTGGTCATCCAAGCCGGCGTACCACCAGTCAGTGGACCATCTGTGGAGAAACATGTTGATACAGAGAAAGTACAAATCCCCTGCATCTGGTAGTGTGAGAGTAATTGATACATCAAATAGACGAATACGTTATATATTTATATACATTTAAAAAGAAATGTATGTTCTCTGCATTTTAATTATTGTTATTGTGATTCCATTTAAGATAAAATGAAATCTGGAAGAAAGTCGGTTATGTTTCTGAGGTGCAGTTATCATAAAGTGTTACGTCCTCATTGAAATAGTTTTGAAGACATTGGCTGGTTTTGATATTTTATGACGCAACAGGTACATAACCTAAATAGTTCTAACATGTATTCTTCCGCAGCTCCCTGATATGATTTATTCGCTCGTTGATTCTTGTCACTTGTTTGAGCATTGCTTCTAGAACTATCTTTCTAATCCTGTTGGCGATTTAGTAGTCGGTGAATAATTAAAGTGTACAAAGTCATAAATATAAGAACTTGCTATATTAAAGGTGTAAGACCAACATGTTAGTCACCCTTTACGACATGCTTTCAGTTGTCAGGATTCTATTTTGGGCTCGATATAAAAAATCTATATCACAAGAGCGGTTAGATGCCACTATCACTTACTTACGATTTGTTTGTATTGTAGCAGCTTACATATCATCTTTTCTCTAACAAAGAGACACTTCCTGAAAACAACACGGGTAAGTGGCAACACACGAATATACAATCCTTCATTAAAATGTAATAGGAAGTGGACGGTTACAATATATGTTTGATGGAAAAGAGTTAACATATCGGTACTTAAAAAACCACATTCTGGTTCATATTATCTCGGCTATCCCACATTAATTCAATACTAATCTTGTTAACGTGTTGAAATTACCATACGGCAGAAGGAAATACCATGTATGATGATGAGGATAATGATGATGATTATGACGATAATGATTCTGATGATGATTATGACGATAATGATTCTGATGATGATGATGAACGTAGTTGTAGTACACTCGCGTTTCATGGCAATGGTACGGAGTACGAATTCCGATATCGGTACGCTCAAGTCGAACCAGCTTTAAATGGAAAACTAACGAACTTCATTTCCCAACAGAAGTGTAACTTCTATGGTCTGTAAAATGAATAACTATAATGAGACATACATTAAGCACATCAGTATGGTAATATTAGAGCTATTTGTTTCTCACAGTAAATGTACCGGTCTCACAATGTCCTCACAGATTGGCTACATGTTGGCACCAGTGCTTGCATTTAGGGAAGATAAGGCAGGCCAATTTCAGACGTCAATTCATCGGAATATGTTTTTTCTGGACGGAATGTACAGTCTAGTACACATCGGAATATGTGTTTTCTGGACGGAATGTACAGTCTAGTCCACATCGGAATATGTGTTTTCTGGATGGAATGTGTAGTCTAGTGCATTATGTAAGGTGTTAAAAGGGCGATGATGAAACTGCGACTTGCCTAGCGAGCCGGCAAATGCATGTTATTTATTTTTCTTCAACGCTGATAAAATACAAAACAGATTTTGAGAACGAAATGTAAACCTACAATGACAGCTACAGGCTACAGTTACGGTTTCCCCCATTAGTATTAGTGGTATAAACAACAATGATGAATATATAATAGAAGAAATGGCGATTGGGAATATTATCATAATGGGTGTCAGGTCAGGTCATCCCGTAACCGGTGAGGACAATGGGGCACACATGAAGACATCCTTACAACGCCACGCCACCCTTCTCTGTCAGTGGCCGCTACCTGTGACTCTTCTGGACGGAGATTGGTCCATTCTTTTATGTTGTCCTCCGATCTCTTTTTGGGACGGCCTCTTCGTCGTCTGCCATGCTCCTTTCCGTGGAGGATTGTATTTGCAAGAACATTTGATCTCGATATGTTACCGTAGCAAGCGAGTTTCCTTCTTTTGACAGTTGCCAAGAGGTCTTCAAAAGGCCCTATTGCTGCTGTGATTCTATCTCGTATTTCCTCATTTGTGACTCGATCTTTATACGTGACGTTTAAAAGTCTTCGGAAACATCTCATCTCAAAGGCATGTATGCTTCGTTGAAGGTCAGCTGTAACTGTCATGTCTCACAAGCATAAATGAATATTGACAGGACCAGACTGCGCATTATTCTGATTTTCGTGCATAGTGCTAACAGTTTATTTTGCCAGATGTTGTTAAGCCATGCAAGCGCCGTTATTGTCTGTGCTATTATGGCCAACTCCTCACATTTTGATCCTTTATCACTGACAGATAGCTTTTATCCCGCTGTTGAAGCTCTTCGCGTTGTTGGTCATTAATTTTGTCTTTCTCACGTTTATCTCCATACCATAGTCAAGAGCTGTTTCATCCATTCTTCTGACCCATTCCTGGAGTTCTGCTTCTGAACCCGCAAACACGTCGATATCCTCTGCAAAACGAAGGTTGGTAATTGTTCGGCCCCCAATTTTGACAGTACCAACGTGACCTCCAAGTGCCTCACTCATAATTCTTTCCAGGAATATATTAAAAAGAGTTAGAGAGAGTGTAAAACCCTGCCTCACACCAACTGATGTGCGAAACAAGTCCCCTCGCCTCCCATTCACAAGAACTGCGCTATTGTCTTCATTATAATGGCCATCGTAATATTTCATTTTCATTTTTATATTTTAAATTAGTCTATATAAAAACATTCCATCTCGTCAACTGCCCTGCTTTTCATCGTGTTAGTTAATTAATTAGTTTTCTTTCCACATCTGCCGTTTAGCGTTGTGTGGAGCTTAAGTCGTCTATTCTGCGCCAATTGCGTTGTGCCGTTCAATGTGAGCCCTTGTAGCTGTACAATCACTCTAATGTCCTATATCCATCTGCCTCGCGGCTGACCTTTTACCCTGTAGCCATATCTACCAGCGATGTAAGCCATTAGTAGACGTTGTCTTGGGTGCATTCTCATGAGATGACCAAATCAACGTATTTCCCGTCCACAAGACGTAGTGCCGACCGTACTTCGAATGTGGTCGTCCCGAATTATGTCTCTCCTGATAACATCGAAGACCTTCCTCAACCAATTCGTTTCACAAGTCGAAATTCTGCTCTCACACGCCATGGACAGAATCCATGTTTTTCACTGGTAGCACAGTGTCGGAATAAATATACTGTTTATCAGCTGTTGCGTTGTTCCCCAACTAATAAGCTAGTGTCTAAGCAATAGGGATAGTTGATAAGTCACCGCAGATACTTTCTAACACATAATCTCAATTTCCTTGTCGATACTACCGTCTCCCAAAAAATACTGCCCAAATACTTGAGCTCATGGACTTGTTGAAGGGCAATATCAATTATACGTATCTAGAATGGTTCAGGTGTTCTACTGATCATCACCGTTTCTGTTTCGTTCTCGCTAATTCATCTTCGTGTATCTCTATTTATCGTTCTTAGCCATCTATTCATTGCCATTTCTATCCCGATGATTTGTGTTATTTGTTATATAATGTTTTCTGTAGGCCATATGGACACACCATTCGATAGTATTGTATTTGTGTCATTAAATATACTGACCAAAACCTGCACATCGTATTACTGATATTGCATCAACATATCACCCTCGACGGAGCTCAGCTATTTAGTTAACTCAATCAAGGTGTCATGGATTTCCACACATTTGAAAAATATATATATATATTCGATATGTATGAGTCACTAGTGGCAATGTTCCTCTTCAGTATTAAATACACTAGGATAACGCTTCGTTCACCAATAACAAGAGAGTCTGCATACCAATCAATGCAGAACGCTTCGTGCTAGTTTAATTCGCTGATGTCATTACTCGCTATTCATTCTACTCAGTTCTGCCTGGTGGTAGTACACCATAGTTTCATTTCCAACAGCATTTTTTTTTCGCATGGCAACACGTTTTGCTATAACAGGTCCTAAAACTTGTTGACAGACATCAACATATTGTCGTGTCAATCCTAAAGTAAAATACCATGGGACAGCTTTGAAACACCTTATGGAGTTAGTGTACACCACTGTGGATGTGCTGGGCTGAACATAGACGTAAGCCTACAAGTGCCGCTATTTCATTCTCACTCGATCTGCGATTTGTTATGACACGTGCATCTGCTGCAGTCGAATCTGATGTTACTACTTAATTTGTATTTATTTTAGCCCTATTTCTATATTCCCCAAGGCAGTGTGCGTTGCACTACAGTTATTATGTTACTCCTGTCGACCCAGTGCGTCCGATTTCAGCATTCATGTTATGTAAGGGGCTGCTTCCTCCTGCATTTTCTAAGGGTTTGCTTCCCCTGGGTAACGTTCGGCTCTGTGATGGGAATCGAACCCAGCACTTTCGAGATGTGATCAGTGTCACTTAACCCACTAGCCCGCACTGTCCCCATATCACAAATGATGTACCTGGCTCAAACGAGAGCATGATGTTGCATAACGCATGCCTTCGTGGACATTCATAGTCAATTCGCCTCTTGGTGGATTGTTAATTGTGCACAACCAAATTGAACCTTCATTCTTCGTTATTTGTCTACAAGACGTACCGCTTCTTAAAAAAAAAAAAAAATTACAGTGTGTTGCTCCACTGTGATATATATATTACAAGTGGGTGATGGTGGCTTTAGAATGGCCATCACAGAAACAATCTTGCTTTAATCAGCACTCAACACGTAATGACGGAGTGATCATGTGATCAGAGTAAAGGCATTTAATATAGTCATCCTGAAAACATGAAATACAGAACAGTGACAGAACGGTGATGTTAAAGATGCAATTAAATCCAATTAATAGTCATCAAATAAACATTTACACTAACTTCAGATTACAACGAAATCAATTTAGAGGAATATTAATAAAAAGTACAGCTACTCAGAACAGTAAAATCAACAGATATACAGTTAGTTACGGGTTGACATGCACGCAATGGTAAGATATATAATATAATATAAACAGATCTAGTATTATACATACTGTAGCCATCAAACAAAAGAGGAGCTATATTGATTCAATCTTGCGGAGAGAGCACATTACGTGTAACAATACATTTTTTGAACAATTTAAAAAAAAATATATTTACTTTTGAAAGGCTAGAAGATAAAACAAGAAATCTGACTGATCACATTATGATCAAGAACATATGAAAAGATAATGTTCAGTAAGACAAATCATTCCCATACAGGAGACATCAATTAATATCATAATCATGCCTGCATAAAAATGGCTTATTGAACTTAAATGTACAGGGAACAACACAACAAACCAATCTAATACATACATTTCAGCATTACAACAACCAAATATGTTAATTAACGTAACATAATTTAACTTAACGTCTTTATACTAATTAAGAAGACTCTGCAGAGTCTGCATACAACCAGTTTCATTTACATTTCCTTGCTTTAAAAGCTATGCGCATCAAATCTATTCTTAAATGCATTAATAGTACTTGCCTCCACTTCTTCCTGTGGCAATGCATTCAAAGCATTCACCACTCTCTGGCTAAACACATATTTCCAAATATCTAATCTAGACCTTTCTTTATTTAATGTTTAGCTACGTCTTCTTGTTCTTGTAGATGGTTGCATTTTGGAAAAAAACTGCTTATAGTATGATGTATCCGTTTTGTTAATTATATAATAAACCTTAAATTCCTTGAATTCCTTGAAGTCACCTTGAATTCTTATCTTTTATTTTACACGCTAGACATGTATTTCTGAGTCTTTCCTCGTAACTGAAAATATGGAATCCGACTATCAGCTTGTTCGATCGTTTTTGTATTTTTTCCAGCATGTGTATATTTTACAATAAGGACCAAAAACATGAAACAATACCAACCCAAAAACGAAGAGGAAGTCAAAAGAAATTTGGAATGCTTAAAGTAAATGTGCACAATTCAAATGAAACCTGGCGAATAAAACAATTGAAGAAATATAAAGTATGAACGACAGATGACATTTCATTTAAAATGGTAAGAACAAAAACAGAAACCGTAGGTTAATAACAACAAAAAATATAGAAATACGTAAGCTATTTAAAACGGACAAAAATCATGTGGATTTGGCAGAAATTTCATCTGACATGAGATGTGTGAACACAACCCAGCAAAGGCATCATGATAAGGTCATGTCAATTCAGATAATTAGCTTGTGAAAGGAAGAGGCTGTATTGAAATTGGAAATGGCGAAAATATACTTGATGAGGGAGATATCTGAAAGAGATCTACAAAATGTGAATGAGATCTATTCCACGAAAGCAGAGTCCACACGCTTTAAGTATGAACCAATGTTGACATAAAAACCTCTGGAAATCGGAACCATAACAATGAGAAAACATGGCAAACCGTCAGGCTAGAACAACATTACAATAATATGTATAAACACTTTAGATAACGTTGACATAGACACACCATTACAATAATATGTATAAACACTTTAGATAACGTTGACATAGACACACCATTACAATAATATGTATAAACACTTTAGATAACGTTGACATAGACACACCATTACAATAATATGTATAAACACTTTAGATAACGTTGACATAGACACACCATTACAATAATATGTATAAACACAATAGATAACGTTGACATAGACAAAACATTGCAATAATATGTATAAAGACTATAGATAACGTTGACATAGACACAAAAGCATAACTGTTTAATGATTTGCAAAATATTAGATACATCCACAAAGACTTGACGATTACAGTCTGCATCGCATTGCCTACAATACCGCCACTAACCAGAAAGTGCAGATAATCGAAGGTAAGGACAATTAACACACTGCTTGCTTGCTACCCATATACTAACATTTGTTCTTACATGTGTTCATATCCGTATTGCTTGCTAAAGTCGGATATGTTGGACCGAAATGTATCTGAATTGGTCTCTCGCCGCCGAGATTGACTCTCACCCAATATTCGTGCAGCGATTTCAGTCCCGCCAGACGGAGCGCTAGCGCGGGTTTGCCGAAAACGCTCGCCCGCCTCTCCCCGGCTAGGTATCGAGACGCAGTTTGTGGTGTCGTGCCCTTGGCAAAGGTACGTTACTGTGGCCCGTATCGAGAAACTTTAACAGTCAGAGGTGCTTTTTCGAAGGCTTATAGCAGACCTTGACAGTTCGTCTCGCTTGTGGTCAGACTATCGCAAAGAGCTTGTGACCGGCAAATGGAAAGCAGGAATACAGCCTAAAGGCCCTGTCCTCGCCCGACCAATCCTCGGGAGAAGGGCAAGCCAGCAGGCAAAACTTGTCTTCAGTCCCTGTGAAATTCAACGCCGGGGCCGTTAGGATCCGTTCTGCACAGAGCGCTGCCATCCCTCCCCGAGCGAGCCTGGTCGGTCGGTCGTCTGGTGTGTGTACGGGCCACTGTCCTAGGTCGACGGAGTAAGGGACGGAACAACCGTCCGTCCGTCAGTCCGTCCCTGCTGCCGTCCTAGTGAGGGTTGTTACACATCCGTCCTCCGCTGACCGGTGTGTGTGCTTCGTACGTCTCCGACAGATATCTGGTTGATCCTGTCAGTAGTCTTATGCTTGTCTCAAAGATTAAGCCATGCATGTCTAAGTTCACACTGTCTCACGGTAAACCAGCGAATGGCTCATTAAATCAGTCGATGTTCCTTAGATGACACGATCCTACTTGGATAACTGTGGCAATTCTAGAGCTAATACATGCTTACCGAGCTCAGACCCTCGCGGAAAAAGGGCTTTTATTAGTTCAAAACCAATCGTCGTTTCCCCTCGCGGGGTTGCGGCGTCCCCACTGGTAACTCTGGATAACTTTGTGCTGATCGCATGGCCTCATGTGCCGGCGACGCATCTTTCAAATGTCTGCTCTATCAAATGTCTATGGTACGTGACATGCCTACCGTGTTTGTAACAGGTAACGGGGATGCAGGGTTCGATTCCGGAGAGGGAGAATGAGAAACGGCTACCACACCCAAGGAAGGCAGCAGGCGCGCAACTTACCCACTCCTGGCGCGAGGAGCTAGTGACGAAAAATAACAATACGGGACTCTTTCGAGGCCCCGTAATTGGAATGAGTACACTTTTAACCCTTTAACGAGGGTCTATTGGAGGGCAAGCCTAGTGCCAGCAGCCGCGGTTATTCCATCTCCAATAGCGTATATTAATGTTGTTGCAGTTAAAAAGCTTGTAGTTGGATCCCAGGCGCAGGCGGGTGGTTTGGCACGCGCCGGTTCACTGCCCGTTGTCTCCTGCCCTACCGTCTGCCGGCTCTCTCCCACGGGTGCTCTTCGCTGAGCGTCCCGGTGGCCGGCGCGTTTACTTTGAATAAATTAGAATGTTTAAAGCAGGCCTCGGCTGCCTGAATAATGGTGCATGGAATAATGGAATAGGATCTCGGTTCTATTTTGTTGGTTTTCGGAACTGGAGGTGATGGTTAACAGGGGCATTCGTATTGCGTCGTTAGAGGTGAAATTCTAGGATCGCCGCAAGACGAGCTACTGCGAAAGCATTTGTCAAGAATGTTTTCATTAATCAAGAACGAAATTCAGAGGCGCGAAGACGATCAGATACCGTCGTAATTCTAACAATAAACGATGCCGACTAGCGATCAGCAGGAGTTGCTTCGATGACTCTGTGGGCAGCTTCCGGGAAACCAAAGTGTTTGGGTTCCGGGGGAAGTATGGTTGCAAAGCTGAAACTTAAAGGAATTGACGGAAGGGCACCACCAGGAGTGGAGCCTGCGGCTTAATTTGACTAACACGGACAAACACTGAATTTATGGACAGGCCGAGAGCACTTTCGCTGGGTCCAATATGGAGCGGTTGCTGGAATTAGACCCTCGAAAATCTGGGGCTATGCCCTTGGTCGCTTGACTGTCTCGCTTCCAGTGTTCGATAAAGGAATTGACGGAAGGGCACCACCAGGAGTGGAGCCTGCGGCTTAATTTGACTCAACACGCCAATACTGTAGAATGACTGACAAATCGAGGGCACCTTCGTTGGATCTAATAGTGAACATGTGCTGGTATTATAACCACGGAAGACAGGTCAGTTGTACCCTCCTAATGAAAGAGCGTCTGCTACGATAACCCTGCTTCACCCTTCATAAATTGCAGGATCCAGACACTTGGACATTGATTGACTAAAAAGCCCTCTATTGATTCGTTGGGTCTAATAGTGAATGGGGCTGGTATAGACCCTCGGAAGACAGGTCAGTTTTACCCTACTAAAGACAGCTCGTTGCTATGGTAGTCCTGCTCAACTCGAGATTAATCGCAAATCGCAGATATTTGGTCTACGTGCTTGGCTGATAAGCCAATGGTGTGAAGCTACCACCTGAGGGACTACGGCCGAATGCCTCTAAGCCAGAATCCCGCCCTAAATCTCAGCACCGCTGTGATGGGAGGCCACATGCATATGCTACGTTTCTGGCAGGACGTGATGATCCTGAGACAGTCACACTGGACTGCCTCTCTTCCGGGATAGTACAAACTAGTACATAGTCCATCATATCATTGCCAAACTCTATAGACACGAGGGGGGAAGACTCGTTAGTCCTGCAAGACAACTTCCCTAAGAGAGACAACTCTGAAACAACTGCTGCCTTGCAGATAGGCTGGGGACAGCCAAAGGCTAAGGAGGGTATCCCTACAGAAACGCCTGTTGAAATCGGATGCACTGAGCCACAGGCTTAACAAAAATAAAACAGTGCAACGTAAATATCGCTGTAAACAGCGTACGATGAAGGACCGAAATGTGCAAATGTGTCTGTCAAGCTGTAAACTACGACAAAACGCATTCCGTTCTTTGGACTACATTCTGAAAATTAAACACATGTCAAGGTTTGTTAGTGGGGGATTAAAAACAAACGAATCCAAGCCAGTCCATATCCTTATTGTACGTTTTACTCTCTTATTCTGTAATTCACTAGTTAATTATTGTTGCTGTTCGTTGCCCCGAACAAACTAATACTCTAGTTTGTGACGAGCGGCTGTTGCAGATGTTTACTTGTTGATTTTGCACCCTAATGTCTGCCCATCATTGTTGTCGGGTGTTTACTGTTTTCGCTTATTTGCAATTGTTAGATGCCCGTATACACACGACCCGCTGAAATCGTCGGCTATCACATATTGGGGGATATCATGGTTTAGGTTGAAGATTCCCTGGTCTATGGATTGTGAACTTGGTTTACCTGCCCAACATACCAGGTTTAACTCGTATTGTGCTCAATCTGACACACCTATCATATCAAAGGTTTGTTAATGGAATAGCGGTTTTGTCCGGTCGTACCAGCTGTAAAACATATATGTCCCTGCTGGAGCTACTTCGTTTCTTCTCTGTCGTTAAAACTTTCAGTAATGAATGGGACTGAACACATATGTACGCTTCCAGGTACAATGAACTCGGTTAAATGAGCCATTTGCTAATTCCGCTGATTAGGTCGTTGAAAAACACAAGGGACAGAGTGATAAACAATACTGTCTCATGAGGAACTTTGTGTTTCAGGAGGATTTGTTACTCTCAACAATCGTTCATGTTAACTCTTGTTTTCCGTTTCGCATGAACGACTTCATCATTTGTCTGTCTATTCTTTGAAGGTGTCTTCGGCAACTTGGGACAAGTATGTGATCTGTTTTTCTATACTAATTAAATCGTATTTTATCTGCTAGTATTACTTTATCTGTTTCTAAATACCATACCATGTCTTATGTTGACCATTCAATCCAGTGCTTTGCAGACGCAATAAGTTTATCATAAACTGAAAATTACACAGAATAAAAATTAAGTCCAGCATGTTACGCATACTTTTGTTAGTTAGACTCTAGATATATCACGAATGATATCAACTTTATTATTTCAAATACTTGGAACATAAATGCATCGCGCAACACGTTACATGTCTGGACAAACATTTAATTGAATTGCACAGCCATTCAGACATATTGACATAATTGCGTCAGTGGTGTCTCAAAGAAGTCAGAATTAGAAATCGAATATAGATCGGAATTTCGTGTTATAATTGTAATATATAATCACATTAACGGTCGCGTTAACAATTTCAAAATGTTTTCTCAGACAATTAACACTTTGATACAGCCTTGTATAACCCCGACCAACTGTAAACTCTGGCTCCACGATTGTGAATAAACTGATTAGGATTTTGGGAACATTACATACAATATACACCACTGAAATGAGAACTACTTGTTGGACCACTCGAAGATCTTTTCCAGATAGCTTTTCAATAACGGTATTTGAATTATCAACTTCTGCATTATCATCGTTCTTCCTTGGTGTATGTTTCTTGAAGGACGTTTTCAGTACATTTATTGGCACAACGACTGAGGAATGCCGAAACCTGGAAGCTGCACGTAGACTCCTGGTCATAACTGCAACGCAGATAAGAACAATGAACTGGGTGACGATTGGCAGTATCATCTCTGTTATTATCCAGATGTTTCTTTTTATTATCTCCCTGTTAGGAGACACCCAAACCGTTGGTCTGGATATGTTAGTTAAACTGTCCACAAGGTCAATCATTCCAATGTTTGCCAGAATCGGTGCGTAGATGACAACGGCAAAAACGGCAAATCCAGTCATGAAAAAGAATGCTCTGTTTCTGGTGAATGTGTTCTTAAACTGTAGAGGTCTAGCTACACACATACAGCGGGCAACTGCTAGAAACGTTGTGGTTAAAACGTTAGTTATACTGATTAGAATCATAACGTTAGCACTGAAAAGAGATATAGCGAACGGATCTATGCTAAATCTTTCCAGCATTTTAATTTCACAAACGTAGAGAGCCACGGATACCGCAAGAAATATAGAGAAGATCACATAGGTCAAGTCGAAGATAGCTAATGCAAAAAATGAAACTGTGACGCCGTCATTGAGTCCCATGAGTAGGAAAATGCGGATGTTTATGAAGTTTGAAATTATGCCGAGTGACGCCATCACTACCCACACAATATAGCACGATTCGATCACAATGATGTATTGTGTTAATGTCATCAGATACTTAACAGTAGCGATATCACTAGTCATATTCTCCGTCATAATTATGGTTGGTGCTTTGAAATATTGTTTCTAAATTAATATCCTGAACTTTCTTCTCTGCTTCTTCAATTACTGCCACACATGCAACTGCAACGAACAAAATATTTTAAAAAAACATGTACATTAACATTAAACTGTCTAATTTAGTTAATTTCCTTCTGGAATCCAATTAAGTATCGTTTCGGGGCCCAAATATATTCAACAGTACGGTACAATGAACTTCACACATATTGATTGATATAACGTTACATTGTTAAGCTACTTTAACATTCAACCACGTGTCCTCTTCCTGGATCTGATGGAACAGACAGTGAAGTGTGACTTTAAGCTATGCCTATAACAGCCCGTTACTTTGCATACTAAACAAAACCAAGATCATAACGGCACAAACGAAACAAAGGGGGAGCAGCGTCCCTTCAGGTACAGTAGCCAGAAAATATTTTACAAATCAATTCTGCGAAAAACAAAATATTACATATATCATCATCTTCATCATGATCCTCATCGTCATCATCATTCTCATCTTAATCTTCATCATTATCATCATCCTCATCTTCATCCTCATCTTCATCATCCTGATCATCATCCTCATCATCATCCTCATCTTCACCATCTTCACCATCATCTTCAACTTCATTATCATCTTCATCTTCATGTAGCTTGTCATTTGCAGACATGCCATCCCTGGCCAGCTCTCACGCCTCTGCCACTATCAATCCCAGAGACTCTGTAATGTGTATTGTCTATCTTCTTCTTGGTTTACCTATGCGACTTACCAGGTACATATAATATAGTATCATTTTTTCTAAGTCATTGTGATGTTTGATGTAGTCAACATTTTTTAATTGTCCAAGACATAATTTACTATCCATTTTTGATCGATATCGAGACCTTAAAGATTTTCTGCGGTTATTTTTTTTCTCTCGTTATCCATGGTATTTAGAGCACTCTCATGTAGCATTTTAGCTCAAATGATTCAATTTTTTCTCATCCATGGTATTTAGAACACTCTCATGTAGCATTTTAGCTCAAGTAATTCAATTTTTCTCTCGTTATCCATGGTATTTAGAGCACTCTTGTAAGCATTTTAGCTCGTGCTTAGATTTTTCTCGTTATCCATGGTATTTAGAGCACTCATGTAGCATTTTAGCTCAAATAATTATATTTTTCCTCTCGTTATCCATGGTAATTAGAGCACTATCAAGTAGCATTTTTAGCTAAAATGATTCAATTAATTTTTCTCTCGTTATCCATGGTATTTAGAGCACTCTCATGTAGCATTTTAGCTCAAATGGTTCAATTTTTATCTCGTTATCCATGGTATTTAGATCACTCTCATGTAGCATTTTAGCTCAAAATGATTCCATTTTTCTCTCGTTATCCAAGGAATTTAGAGCACTCTCATGAATGTAGCATTTAGCACAAATGATTCAATTTGTCTTTCGTTATCCATGGTATTTATAGCACTCTCATGTAGCATTTTAGCTCAAATGATTAAATTTTTCTCTCGTTATCCATGGTATTTAGATCACACATGTAGGATTTTAGCTCAAATAATTCAATTTTTCTCTCGTTATCCATAGTATTTAGAGCACTCTCAAGTAGCATTTTTAGCTAAAATGATTCAATTAATTTGTCTCTCGTTATCCATGGTATTTAGAGCACTCTAATGTAGCATTTTAGCTCAAATGATTCAATTATTATCTCGTTATCCATGGTATTTAGAGCACTCTCATGTAGCATTTTAGCTCAAATGATTAAATTGTAATTTAGCTCGTGATTCAAATTTTCTCTCGTTATCCATGGTATTTAGAGCACTCATGTAGCATTTTTAGCTCAAATGATTCAATTTTTCTCTCGTTATCCATGGTATTTAGAGCACTCTCATGTAGCATTTAAAACAAATGATTCAATTTTTCTTTCGTTATCATGGTATTTATAGCACTCTCGTGTAGTATTTTAGCTCAAATGATTCAGTTTTTCTCTCGTTATCCATGGTATTTAGAGTTCTCATGTAGCATTTAGCTCGATAAAATTTTTCTCTCGTAATCCATGGTATTTAGAGCACTCTCATGTAAGCATTTTAGCTCGTTTTTCAATGTTTCTCTCATCCATGGTATTTAGAGCACTATCATGTACCATTTTAGCTCAAATGATTCAATTTTTCTCTCGTTATCCATGGTATTTAGAGCTCTCATGTAGTATTTTAGCTCAAATGATTCAATGTTTCTCTCATCTATGGTATTTAGAGTACTCTCATGTAGCATTTAGCTCAAGTGATTCAATTTTTCTCTCGTAATCCATGGTATTTAGAGCACTCTCATGAAAGCATTTTAGCTCGTTTCAATTTTTCTCTCATCCTTGGTATTTAGAGCACTCTTATGTAGCCTTTTAGCTCAAATAATTCAATTTTTCTCTCGTTATCCGTGGTCTTTAGAGCACATGTAACATTTTAGCTCAAATGATTCAATTTTTCTCTCGTTACCATGGTATTTAGAGCACTCTCTTGTAAGCATTTTAGCTCTTGTTTCAATTTTTCTCTCGTTATCCATGGTATTTAGAGCACTCTCATGTAGCATTTTTAGCTCAAATGATTCAATTTTTCTCTCGTTATCCATGGAATTTAGAACACTCTCATGTAGCATTTTAGCTCAAAAGATTCAATTTTTCTTTCGTTATCAGTGGTATTTAGAGCACTATCATGTAGCATTTTCGCTCAAATGATTCAATTTTTCTCTCGTTATCCATGGTATTTAGAGCACTCTCATGTAGCATTTTAGCTCAAATAATTTAATTTCTCTCTCATTATCCATGGTATTTACAGTACTCTCATGTAGCATTTTTAGCTCAAATTATTTAATTTTTTTTTCGTTATCCATGGTAATTATAGCACTCATGTAGCATTTTTATCTCAAATGATTCAATTTTTCTCGCGTCATCCATGGTATTAAAGCACTCTCATGTAGCATTTAGCTCGTGATTAAATTTTTCTTTCGTTATCCATGGTATTTAGAGCACTCTCATGTAGCATTTTAACTAAATGATTCAATTTTTCTCTCGTTATCCATTTTGTTTAGAGCACTCTCATGTAGCATTTTAGCTCAAATGATTCCATTTGCTTCTCTTGATCCATGCTATTTAGATCACTCTCTTGTAAGCATTTTAGCTCGTGTTTCAATTTTTCTATAGTTATCCATGGTATTTAGAGTACTCTCATGTAAGCATTTTAGCTCGTTTCAATTTTTCTCTCATCCTTGGTATTTAGAGCACTCTTAAGTAGCCTTTTAGCTCAAATGATTCAATTTTTCTCTCGTTATCCATGGTATTTAGAACACTCTCATGTAGCATTTTAGCTCAAATGATTCAATTTTTCTTTCGTTATCCATGGTATTTAGAGCACTCTCATGTATCATTTTAGCTCAAATGATTCAATTTTTCTCACATTATCCATGGTATTTAGAGCACTCTCATGTAGCATTTAACACAAATGATTCAATTTTTCTTTTGTTATCATGGTATTTATAGCACTCTCATGTAGTATTTTAGCTCAAATGATTCAATTTTTCTCTCGTTATCCATGGTATTTAGAGTTCTCATGTAGCATTTAGCTCGATTAAATTTTTCTCTCGTAATCCACGGTATGTAGAGCACTCTCATGTAAGCATTTTAGCTCGTGTTACAATGTTTCTCTTATCCATGGTATTTATAGCACTATCATGTACCATTTTAGCTCAAATGATTCAATTTTTCTCTCGTTATCCATGGTATTTAGAGCTCTCATGTAGTATTTTAGCTCAAATGATTAAATTGTTCTCTCTTCTATGTAATTAGAGTACTCTCATGTAGCATTTAGCTCAAGTGATTCAATTTTTCTCTCGTAATCCATGGTATTTAGAGCACTCTCATGTATGCATTTTAGCTCGTGTTTCAATGTTTCTCTCATCCATGGTATTTAGAGCACTCTCATGTATCCTTTTAGCTCAAATAATTCAATTTTTCTCTCGTTATCCATGGTATTTAGAGCCCTCTCATGTAGCATTTTTAGCTCAAATGATTCAATTTTTCTCTCGTTTTCCATGGTATTTACAGTACTCTCATGTAGCATTTTTAGCTCAAATTAGTTAATTTTTCCTTCGTTATCCATGGTAGTTATAGCACTCATGTAGCCTCTTTATCTCAAATGATTCAATTTTTCTCTCGTTACCCATGGTATTTAGAGCACTCTCTTGTAAGCATTTTAGCTCGTGTTTAGATTTTTCTCGTTATCCATGGTATTTAGAGCACTCATGTAGCATTTTAGCTCAAATAATTATATTTTTCCTCTCGTTATCCATGGTATTTAGAGCACTCTCAAGTAGCATTTTTAGCTAAAATGATTCAATTAATTTTTCTCTCGTTATCCATGGTATTTAGAGCACTCTCATGTAGCATTTTAGCTCAAATGGTTCAATTTTTATCTCGTTATCCATGGTATTTAGAGCACTCTCATGTAGCATGTTAGCTGAAATGATTCAATTTTTCTCTCGTTATCCATGGTATTTAGAGCACTCTCATTCACCATTTTAGCTCAAATGATTCAATTGTTCTCCCGTTATCTATGGTATTTAGAGCATCTCATGTAGGATTTTAGCTCGAATGATTCGTTATTTTCTCGTTATCCATGGTATTTAGAGCACTCTCTTGTAAGCATTTTAGCTCGTGTTTTAATTTTTTTCTCGTTATATATGGTAATTAGAGCACTCATGTAGCATTTTAGCACAAATGATTCAATTTTTCTCTCGTTATCAATGGTATTTAGAGCACTCATGTAGCCTTTTAGCTCAAATGATTTAATTTTTCTCTCGTTATATATGGTATTTAGAGCACATGTAAAATTTTAGCTTCTGATTCAATTTTTCTCTCGTTATCATGGTATTTAGAGAACTTATGTAGACTTTTAGCTAAAATAATTCAATTGTTCTCTCGTAATCCATGGTATTTAGAGTACTCTCACGTAATCATTTTAGCTCGTTTCAATTTTTCTCTCATCCTTGGTATTTAGAGCACTCTTATGTAGCCTTTTAGCTCAAATAATTCAATTTTTCTCTCGTTATCCATGGTATTTAGAGCACATGTAACATTTTAGCTCAAATGATTCAATTTTTCTCTCGTTACCATGGCATTTAGAGCACTCTTTTGTAAGCATTTTAGCTCTTGTTTAAATTTTTCTCTCGTTATTTATGGTATTTAGAGCACTCTCATGTAGCATTTTTAGCTCAAATGATTCAATTTTTCTCTTTTATCCATGGTATTTAGAGTACTCTCATGTAGCATTTTAGCTCAAATGATTCAATTTTTCTCTCGTTATTCATGGTATTTAGAACACTCTAATTTAGCATTTTAGCTCAAGTGATTCAATTTTTCTCTCGTAATCCATGGTATTTAGAGCACTCTCATGTAGCATTTTTAGCTCAAATGATTCAATTTTTATCGCGTCATCCATGGTATTAAAGCACTCTCATGTAGCATTTAGCTCGTGATTAAATTTTTCTTTCGTTATCCATGGTATTTAGGGCACTCTCATGTAGCATTTAAACTAAATGATTCAATTTTTCTCTCGTTATCCATTTTGTTTAGAGCACTTTCATGTAGCATTTTAGCTCAAATGATTCCATTTGCCTCTCTTGATCCATGCTATTTAGAGCACTCTCATGTATCCTTTTAGCTCAAATGATTCAATTTTTCTCTCGTTATCCATGGTATTTAGAGCACTCTCATGTAGCATTTTTAGCTCAAATGATTCAATTTTTCTCTCGGTTTCCAAGGTATTTACAGTACTCTCATGTAGCATTTGTAGCTCAAATTATTTAATTTGTCTTTCGTTATCCATGGTAATTATAGCACTCATGTAGCATTTTTATCTCAAATGATTCAATTTTTCTAGCGTCATCCATGGTATTTAGAGCACTCATGTAACATTTTAGCTCAAATGATTAAATTTTTCTCTCGTTACCCATGGTATTTAGAGCACTCTCTTGTAAGCATTTTAGCTCTTGTTTTAATTTTTCTCTCGTTATCAATGGTATTTAGAGCACTCTGATCTAGCATTTTTAGCTAAAATATAATTTTTCTCAAGTTATCCTTTGTATTTAGAGCACTCTCATGTAGCATTTTAACTAAATGATTCAATTTTTCTCTCGTTATCCATTTTGTTTAGAGCACTCTCATGTAGCATTTTAGCTCAAATGATTCCATTTGCTTCTCTTGATCCATGCTATTTAGATCACTCTCTTGTAAGCATTTTAGCTCGTGTTTCAATTTTTCTATAGTTATCCATGGTATTTAGAGTACTCTCATGTAAGCATTTTAGCTCGTTTCAATTTTTCTCTCATCCTTGGTATTTAGAGCACTCTTAAGTAGCCTTTTAGCTCAAATGATTCAATTTTTTTCTCGTTATCCATGGTATTTAGAACACTCTCATGTAGCATTTTAGCTCAAATGATTCAATTTTTCTTTCGTTATCCATGGTATTTAGAGCACTCTCATGTATCATTTTAGCTCAAATGATTCAATTTTTCTCACATTATCCATGGTATTTAGAGCACTCTCATGTAGCATTTAACACAAATGATTCAATTTTTCTTTTGTTATCATGGTATTTATAGCACTCTCATGTAGTATTTTAGCTCAAATGATTCAATTTTTCTCTCGTTATCCATGGTATTTAGAGTTCTCATGTAGCATTTAGCTCGATTAAATTTTTCTCTCGTAATCCACGGTATGTAGAGCACTCTCATGTAAGCATTTTAGCTCGTGTTACAATGTTTCTCTTATCCATGGTATTTAGAGCACTATCATGTACCATTTTAGCTCAAATGATTTAATTTTTCTCTCGTTATCCATGGTATTTAGAGCTCTCATGTAGTATTTTAGCTCAAATGATTAAATTGTTCTCTCTTCTATGTAATTAGAGTACTCTCATGTAGCATTTAGCTCAAGTGATTCAATTTTTCTCTCGTAATCCATGGTATTTAGAGCACTCTCATGTATGCATTTTAGGACGTGTTTCAATGTTTCTCTCATCCATGGTATTTAGAGCACTCTCATGTATCCTTTTAGCTCAAATAATTCAATTTTTCTCTCGTTATCCATGGTATTTAGAGCCCTCTCATGTAGCATTTTTAGCTCAAATGATTCAATTTTTCTCTCGTTTTCCATGGTATTTACAGTACTCTCATGTAGCATTTTTAGCTCAAATTAGTTAATTTTTCCTTCGTTATCCATGGTAGTTATAGCACTCATGTAGCCTCTTTATCTCAAATGATTCAATTTTTCTCTCGTTACCCATGGTATTTAGAGCACTCTCTTGTAAGCATTTTAGCTCGTGTTTAGATTTTTCTCGTTATCCATGGTATTTAGAGCACTCATGTAGCATTTTAGCTCAAATAATTATATTTTTCCTCTCGTTATCCATGGTATTTAGAGCACTCTCAAGTAGCATTTTTAGCTAAAATGATTCAATTAATTTTTCTCTCGTTATCCATGGTATTTAGAGCACTCTCATGTAGCATTTTAGCTCAAATGGTTCAATTTTTATCTCGTTATCCATGGTATTTAGAGCACTCTCATGTAGCAAGTTAGCTGAAATGATTCAATTTTTCTCTCGTTATCCATGGTATTTAGAGCACTCTCATTCACCATTTTAGCTCAAATGATTCAATTGTTCTCCCGTTATCTATGGTATTTAGAGCATCTCATGTAGGATTTTAGCTCGAATGATTCGTTATTTTCTCGTTATCCATGGTATTTAGAGCACTCTCTTGTAAGCATTTTAGCTCGTGTTTTAATTTTTTTCTCGTTATATATGGTAATTAGAGCACTAATGTAGCATTTTAGCACAAATGATTCAATTTTTCTCTCGTTATCAATGGTATTTAGAGCACTCATGTAGCCTTTTAGCTCAAATGATTTAATTTTTCTCTCGTTATATATGGTATTTAGAGCACATGTAAAATTTTAGCTTCTGATTCAATTTTTCTCTCGTTATCATGGTATTTAGAGAACTTATGTAGACTTTTAGCTAAAATAATTCAATTTTTCTCTCGTAATCCATGGTATTTAGAGTACTCTCACGTAATCATTTTAGCTCGTTTCAATTTTTCTCTCATCCTTGGTATTTAGAGCACTCTTATGTAGCCTTTTAGCTCAAATAATTCAATTTTTCTCTCGTTATCCATGGTATTTAGAGCACATGTAACATTTTAGCTCAAATGATTCAATTTTTCTCTCGTTACCATGGCATTTAGAGCACTCTTTTGTAAGCATTTTAGCTCTTGTTTAAATTTTTCTCTCGTTATTTATGGTATTTAGAGCACTCTCATGTAGCATGTTTTGCTCAAATGATTCAATTTTTCTCTTTTATCCATGGTATTTAGAGTACTCTCATGTAGCATTTTAGCTCAAATGATTCAATTTTTCTCTCGTTATTCATGGTATTTAGAACACTCTAATTTAGCATTTTAGCTCAAATGATTCAATTTTTCTCTCGTAATCCATGGTATTTAGAGCACTCTCATGTAGCATTTTTAGCTCAAATGATTCAATTTTTCTCGCGTCATCCATGGTATTAAAGCACTCTCATGTAGCATTTAGCTCGTGATTAAATTTTTCTTTCGTTATCCATGGTATTTAGGGCACTCTCATGTAGCATTTAAACTAAATGATTCAATTTTTCTCTCGTTATCCATTTTGTTTAGAGCACTTTCATGTAGCATTTTAGCTCAAATGATTCCATTTGCCTCTCTTGATCCATGCTATTTAGAGCACTCTCATGTATCCTTTTAGCTCAAATGATTCAATTTTTCTCTCGTTATCCATGGTATTTAGAGCACTCTCATGTAGCATTTTTAGCTCAAATGATTCAATTTTTCTCTCGGTTTCCAAGGTATTTACAGTACTCTCATGTAGCATTTGTAGCTCAAATTATTTAATTTGTCTTTCGTTATCCATGGTAATTATAGCACTCATGTAGCATTTTTATCTCAAATCATTCAATTTTTCTCTCGTTACCCATGGTATTTAGAGCACTCTCTTGTAAGCATTTTAGCTCTTGTTTTAATTTTTCTCTCGTTATCCATGGTATTTAGAGCACTCTGATCTAGCATTTTTAGCTAAAATATAATTTTTCTCAAGTTATCCTTTGTATTTAGAGCACTCTCATGTAGCATTTTAGCTCAAATGATTCAATTTTTCTCTCTTTATCCATGGTATTTAGAGAACTCTCTTGTAAGCATTTTATTTCTTGTTTCAATTTTTCTCTCGTTATCCATGGTATTTAGAGCACTCATGTAGCCTTTTAGCTCAAATAATTCAATTTTTCTCCTTTTATCCATGGTATTTAGAGTAATCTCATGTAGCATTTTAGCTCAAATGATTCAATTTTTCTCTCGTTATCCATGGTATATAGAGCACTCTCATGTAGCATTTTAGCTCAAATAATTCAATTTTGCTCTCGTTATCCATGGTATTTAGAGCACTCTCATGTAGCATTTAGCTCAAGTGATTCAATTTTTCTCTCGTTATCCATGGTATTTAGAACACTGTGATGTAGCATTTTTAGCTAAAAATTAATTGTTCTCTTATCATCCGTGGTATTTAGAGCACTCTCATGTAGCATTTTTAGCTCAAATGATTCAATTAATTTTTCTCTCGTTATCCATGGAATTTAGAGCACTCTCATGTAGCATTTTAGCTCAAATGATTCAATTTTTCTCTCGTTATCCATGGTATTTAGAGCACTCTCTTGTAGCATTTAGCTCAGATGATTCAATTTTTCTATCAATGTGTTCTTTGGTGGAAATGATCATCGTAAATGCCACCTAGCCATCTTCGAAAGGACAACTATATCATATGTATGTTTTGGAAAGAAGGACTTTTAAAGAAACTGAAAAATAATGGAGTGATGGGTAGGATGTACAAATGGATAAAAGCATACTTACATAACAGAAGAGCCAGAGTCCAACTAGATGGTCTCAAGAGTAAGAAAATTATACTGCGTCATGGTGTGCCTCAGGGAGGAGCTCTTTCCCCTACACTTTTCATAGTCTTCATCAATGACTTGATTGCTGAGCTACCACAAGGAAAAAAAGTTGCAATGTATGCAGATGACTTGGTAATATGGTGTGTAAATGAGCAAGCAACAGTGGCCTCCAGAATGCTGCAAATAGCTATTGATGCCTTGGCACAACGCTTTTCACCCTCTCCCCAAAACAAAAAGCTGGAGTTATCAAGATAAATGGAGAACACCTCAAAGAAAATAAACAACCCACCTATCTTGGAGTTACATTTGATGATAGGTTGACATGGAGGGAACACGTCAACAAGGCAGCCAAAAAAGCCAGGAGGAAGTTAGCCATCCTGAGAAAATTAAGTGGAACCACATGGGGTGCTAGTGGAAAAATACTTAACAAAGTTTACCAACAAGGTATACGGCCACATCTGGAATATGGGTCAGCAGCGTGGTGCCTCGCAGCAAACACTACCCTAAAAGAGGTGGATAAGGTGAAAATCAGGCACTTAGGGTCATTGCAGGAGCAATGAAATCAACACATATAGTGGAGAGGGAGAAAATGGGAAGGATACAAGCACTAAGAGAGCGCAGAGACACAAAGGTATTAACACAGGCAGAAAAGTTCCACTGCATGCCGAGTCATCCAATGGAAGACAGATTTCAAAATTTAGCTATGGGAAGACTGAAAAGAAGTAGTTTTATGCATCAGGCGAAACGACTTCGCAGGCAAATTATGGATCTACCTGAAGTTGACATCCCCCTAAAGTCTGTGCCAGAACAAACCCCTTGGAGAGAGGAGCACGGACTATCAGTATGCATTCAAACAAAAGTGAAAGGAATATTAGACAATGATGAACAGAACAGTGTGCAACGTAGGAAAGTGATCCTCAATTTCCTTGATGAAGAATACCCACAAGACCTCTGGATCAGAGTATACACAGATGGGTTAGCACAGAATGCAGTAAATAATGGTGGAGCGGGAGTATACATAGAATACCCAAACAACATTAGGGATACAATCAAAGTACCAACTGGGAAATTCTGTCATATATATAATGTAGAAATACAGGCAATCAAGGTGGCAACTGAGAAACTGTTGAACACCAATGTCGGTCCACAACCTGTAGTATTTCTTACAGATGAACAATCAGCACTCCAAGCACTTACATTTGAGAAACTGCCAGATCTACAGGCTCTACTGTCTGAACTGAACAACCAGCGCAAGATTGTCATGCAGTGGATACCATCTCATTGTGGAATACCAGGAAACGAGAGAGCAGATCGACTGGCAAGGGAGGGTGCTGCAGACGAGCAACCAGATGTGCCAGTTACATACCAACAGAAGATAAGGATGATCAAATCAACCAGAAAGCCACCAACAGCAACACCAGACGATTACCATAACATGAACATACAAAAGCAAACTGTTGTGCTGCGCCTTAGAACAGGACACAACCGACTCCGCAGCCACATGTACACACAAATGAAGATTGGCAACTCAGCCATGTGTACATGCGGACAGGCGCACCAGACAGCAGAGCACATACTGCAAAACTGCCCCGAATATGATATACAGAGAAAATCTCACTGGCCCATAGAAACAACACTGGAAGAGAAACTTTATGGACCTGTGTGTGAACTACAAAAGACAGTGAAGTTTATACAACAGACAACATTGCAGATATAGACAATATTTTAAAGCGAACGAAAGAAGATCATATGTATAGCCTACCTCTAAAATTTCGATTTCCGCCCAGTGAACGGGTCGAACTGTTCATACTCTTTGGCGTTCTCGACATTTCTCATTATGTTTTCAGCATAGATATCGAACAGTTAAGGGGAGAGTGTGTATCCGTGTCTTACTTACTTGTACAGATGGAATACCTACGCTGATTTTTCAGATTTTCGAACCACTGATGGTTTTCCCTTTTACAATGATTCGATCAGTCGATCAGGTCTCTAATGATTTGTTGAAAAGGTTAAAAAACATTGTAACTATGATGGCTCGATTCTAGAGACAATAACAGCAAAAATGAAGCCCATGACGCCACCTTATAGATGAGCAAGGCACTCACATCCCATTTTGAGGACATTGGGGAACACAGTATAACCAATACGTGTTACGAGGGCTAAAATAATGATTTCAATGAGTCGTTCATTTGTGTTCATGTCACTGGACATGATGCTCTAACTTTTCATAATGACCATAATTAGCCTGTAACATAAGATATTGTAGTATATGTTCGGCAATGTATTTTATTTATCCTGCAAGCTGTTTGGGAATATTGAAACTTACTAAATTATATCCGGTCTCAAGTGCACTGTTTTCTAACACGGTTAGGCTACTAGCTCCGTGCATCGTCTCTTTTTAGTCGCTTCGTGTGACAAGCCAGAAAGGAAACGAGGACCCTTATATATTTAATCAAGGGATCAGATAACTATTGAGGCGAAGGCGTTAAGGTACGATCAGCAACACGAGAGGACTGTAGAGATGATGCTGTGCAAACAAATCTCGCAGTCTGAGTCTCAACAGTTTGCACTTTCATTAGATGGCATCACCGTATTACTGCGGTTGTGATCATTCTAATTTATGGTAGTCGCAAAGACTCCTTCTAATGTATGGTAGTCGCAATGATTCTTTCAAATGTATGGTGGTTGCAATGATCAAATCTAATCATCTTCGTCCAAAATTAGATGACTAGGCTCTGATTACTTACGAGAGTCATAGATGCTGAGATATGTAGCCATGTGGTACTCATGTCTGTTCTTAATCTACCAAATCAGCTACTCCATGGGAAACTGCAACATTGCAAAAGAAAAGTGGCAGACAGAGGCAGCTGCACAATTACACATTTCAGACATCACTGGCGCAATGCGGTTTTAACCATGATAAATAGGGAAGAATCGCAACCAATTGTCAAAACATTTGCAGTACTATTGTGGAAGGTGTTCAGAGAAATGAGGTATCAAGTATAAAGTATGCTTTACATAGACAATCGCTTCACAAGTCAGCTTACAGAAACACATCCTCCACAGCCGTGGAATAGCATGTCACACTCCCTTGTACTAAATGCAGCAGAAAATCCAGGGCTCTGATTGGCTTATTTTGCTATTTTCGATGCGAACAGTGAATGGTGATATAGTGGTCCTCATTGATTATGATGAACGAACAACAGTTACTCCTGAATTCAATATAGAAGCAATGTAGTGTCGCGGCCATTTACTCAAAAATGTAAAGGGGAAGGCGTGGGCTAGTGGTTAACTGAGACGGCTCACAGCCAGAAGTTGCTGGGCTCGATCACCATCACAGCACCTGCCGGTACCCCGGGGAAGCGAACCCTTAGAAAATGCTGGAGGAAGCAGACCCTTTATAAAATGTATGCTGAAGTCGGATGCACCGTGTCGACAGGCGCAAAGTAAAAACTACAGTACAACGCACACCGCCGTGGGGATTAAATACATAAGGCGAACGCAAAGAAAACAGAAAAAGAAAAAGAAAAAACATGTAAGGAATCAATAGTTCAGGATAATGTAACACGGATCAAAATAAACAATAACTCACCATTTTCGTGGTGTAAATCAAGGCCAGGTAAAAGACATCAAAGGACAAAACAAAAGAAACATATGACGCCGGCATTAGATTCCATATCACAAATAATGCTAATGCTAATGATGTTTGATTGATTTCTGGCAAACAACAACACTTACCGGACCACATAGCAAGTACTGACAGTAGCGATATCAGTCGGCATATTTCCTGCCCTAAATTTTGTTGCTGCTATCATTCAGCTCCTATTTCTAAATTGATGACGTTTATTATCCGCCCACGCTTCTACAATTATAGGTGCAGCAATTGCAGCAAAAGACAAGGAAAAAGATCTTTGGTAGGTTGCTCTCCCACATCATTCCTCTTTCTTTTAGCTTCTGTCAGCGTCAGGCTGTGAAGAAGTGTATGATCACAGAATGTGCTAGTATGTACAGATAATGCATGCCTAATGCGTGCCTAGTTATGATGACACTTATGATACGCTTTAATCTTGCTGCATTGACATATATATGCATTGTATATATATATATATATATATATATATATATATATATATATATATATATGTATGTATGTGAGTATGTATACACATGCATCATACTCCAACACTTCGTGACTCAATCGGATGTTACAAGGTCCAGTTTGACCAATGACCATCATGTGTATGTAGCCGGGGTCCTGTCTACCTTTATCTTCTGGTTTGTTCCCAGTGATGTTTTATCCGTAGGTGCGTTAACCGAATTCGTTGCATTGTCATGACTGAAAACAGATGATTAAAGAATTTGCATCAGACTTTGTGAAAAGCTTAATACAAGATGTGCAGACACGTACTTACAGATGTAGGCAGTCTGCTGATGTGGTTGGAGCCGTACGAAAGTTTATGAGTAAATGATCAGGTTAAAGTTAGTTGCAAACGTGCTGAGGTCTGCAACCAGCAGACATGAAAATAAATTGGAATCGGCGTACTGGTAAGTCTCCAAATGTCAAATACTAATTTATGAGTTAGCTGGTAATTTGCACATTGGATTCAGCTCTGTCAATCAGATTATTATGGATAATTTTCACAACGAAAGAGTTCTCTTCTACACTTTTCCCCAAACTATTCTCATTTGACGAGAAAGAGGCTCGTGTGTCAGATGGTCGTCATACGTTTTAAAGCGGTGAAAATTATCACAACTTTAAAACAAAAAATACAATATGTTGGTGGATCGAGAAAATGTGCGTTGTGACTTCGATATTAAAGATCAGTAGTTACAGTAAAAGAATCTAAGGGCTCTCAGATCTAAATAAGTACAACGTAGAACCAATGCCAAGACGATCTTAGCTGTTTTTTAATCAGAAGGTTATTGTGCATCATGAATACAATCCACCGGGCCAGCCAATCAACGTGGAGTACTATTGTAAGGGTGTGCAGCGTTAGAGGGAAACTCGTCTTCGCTAAAGGCTAGCACTGCACGAGAGTGACGAATGGTAGCTCCATCATGTCAACGTACCTGATCATCGATCGCAAATTATGTAGCTGTTTTTTTTGCTAAGAGCCACAAATATTAGAGAACCACCCCATTCGTCAGATCTTGTTCGCTGTAACTTTTGTCTTATCCAGAAAAAAAAAAAATCATTTTAAAGGAACATAAATTCATGATAACAAGTCAACACAACATAATGCGTCGGCATAGATGTAGTCTGTTTTCGAAAATGACAGAACATCCTTCGAATAATGGAAACAAGCGATGGGCTTATTGAATTGGTTTGGAGTGGGGCATTATGTCGAACAAGATACTCTAAAATATCTTCATCTTCTGTATTATTAATTTAAATTGTAAATGCATTCCAAGTATATTTTGATCACATCTCGTAGAAATTATGAACACATACCTTTTAACACCACGAGGGCGAACTCATGGCTGGTCAAAATAAACGAGGAGAAAACCACATGAAAAATATTCTCGCTTTCAATAAAACCCCAAAATACCAAATTAAGTTTAAATGGCAAATTCTTGCAGCCAAACGACAACCCAACCTATCTGGGAGTCACATTTGATCGGCGCATGACATGGAAAAGTCAGATCGAGAGAAACCGAATGAGAGCCAGAGAAAGAATGGCAATCATGAGGAAACGTGCTGGCACAAGCTGGGGAGCAGACGAAGGCATATCAAAGAAACTGTACACTGGAAGAGTGAGACCAGTTCTCGAGTATGGCATCGCGGCATGGACAACAGCAGCAAAGGCGAACTTCGATAAAGTTAGCAAACTTCAAAACCAAGCCATGAGAGTTATAACAGGAGGCATGAAGTCAACGCCAATTGTAGAACTTGAAACGATTACAAAACTGCAATCCATGACCGATAGAAGAGACTGCAGAGCCCAGCCGCAGTCAGAGAAACTCTGAAGACTGACTGACCATCCAATGCACCAGAGACTAAACAATTTGGGAAATGGGAAACTAAAGCGGAGAAACTTTGCAGAAATAGCCAAAGCAAAGATGCACGAAGATCCCATAAACGCACTAACAACACCAAAACCCATCACTACTGTACGAAAACCTATCTGGAGGCAGGATATATTTCCAGAGGTGGTAGAAAATATACCAGGTATTAGAAACAAAAACTGCCAGACTGAAAAAGAAAGGAGAGATACTACCCTAAGCTTTATATCGAAAAGCTACCCAAGCATGGACTGGACCCATGCATACACCGACGGTTCTGTAACAAACACTACACAGAACGGAGGGGCAGGAGCATTCCTGAACCTACCAAATGGCAGACAAATAACACTGTCATTCGCTTCTGGTAAGTACACAAGCAATTTCAAAGCGGAGGCAGAGGCATTGAGGGCGGCAGTGGAAGAAATGGTGACACACAAAGAACATGAAAGCCATATAGTCCTGCTTACAGATGCTCTCGCCGTAGTCACATCGCTAAAAAGCCAGAAAAACAATGAGCTTAATGACTTAAGAGCTGCACTCTGCAAACTGTGCCAGCAGTCCGCACCAAAAAGGGTAGTGGTACAGTGGGTCCTATCACACTGCAAGATCCAAGGCAACGAGTAGGTAGACAGACTGGCAAAAGAAGGTGCAAGACTACCACAAACAGATACTAGTATGACGTAGGAAGAGTCAAAACGGATTATCAAAGCCAGATACATGACCAAATGGGAAACCGAACATACTGGTTACACCAAAAACGATGCCTATTACCAGTTGAACCGAAGAGAGTAGGTCGTTGTCTTCAGACTTCGCACTGGCCACAATAGACTGAGGTACCACCTATTCAACAAATTGAAGATAGGTGGTACCGACGAATGCCCGTGCGGTACCGGTGGAATGACCGCTGAACATCTGCTGCAGAACTGCCCGACATACGAGGATCAGAGAGAGCAGATGTGGCCATCACCAGTGGAACTGCAAGACAAGCTCTATGGCAGTGCCGACAGCCTCAGGATGACCGCCGCTTTTTTCGAAAAAATAATGGTTACTGTCTGACTGCGTACGAAGAAGAAGTAACACCACGAGAACCGCTGCACGTTATTTATCTAATGCATTCTATCATGAGCAAAGACGCAACACAGCTGGTAAAAAATACGACTGGTTTGAAGTGAAACACGAATTAAAGATGAATGCACACTTTATCCATATCAATTCAATAAATATGCATAACTTTTGCAGAGAAATGTTAGTTTAAAAAACAATATAGACGAATCGAAATATCAGAAGTTATAATTGCAGATGACAAATGTTTCTTTCTAGGAGCGCAGACGGTGTTGCAAAGATGGCCATGTCTGTTTTGCTATCTGAACATGATGAAACCAAAGATAATGACCAATTATAAGATAATACGCAGACTTAGTCACTGTTAGAAAAAAGAAGAAATACAAAAACCTCATTAGTTTCGAATACCTTGGCTCTATTATCCACAAGAATAGGGACTGGCAAAAATAAATCAGGAAAAGAATGGACATGTCAGTGCAGAGAGTAAATACAATGAGAAATATATTGCAAACCGGAAACAAAATAACAAAAATACAAATTCTTATAACATGTATCCTCCCTGTGGTAACTTACAGATGAGAAACATGGACCAGGACACAAACACTACAATAAAATTGAATCTGTCTAGTTCAAATGTTCTCAGAATATCATGGTAAGGGACACATTTTTAAAAAACCAGATGTCTTTAAAAAAGCTGGGTATAAAACGTAATTGGTTGGTAAACAGCATTATCTGTGTGAACAAAAAATGTTCCCGCTTTTTTCGAAAAAATAATGGTTACTGTCTGACTGCGTACGCAGAAGAAGAAGAACAAAAAATTACTGTGGCTACATCAAACTTCACGATAGTTTGAATGAAAAACTATACTGAAGGGTGTATCTCATGAAAATGTATAATAGAGGGTATAGTTCATGAAAAACTATACTGGAGGGTATAGCTCATGAAAAATTATACTGGAGGGTATAGTTCATGAAAAACTATACTGGAGGGTATAGCTCATAAAAAATTATACTGGAGGGTATAGTTCATGAAAAACTATACTGGAGGATATAGTTCATGGACAACAAGGCAGAGCAAACCGATGAGAAGGAATATCTACGATAAAACAATTGTTATAAAGATGAAGATGACAGCAGAAAGAGAATTAGCTAAAGATCGGGATGATAATGACGATCAGCAGTGGACACACTGCATGGTGATACTGAATACTTACAAATAATGACTACTTTATTATATTGAATGTGTGTTAACTAAAATACATTTTTTATTAACCGAAGCATGTCTTCACATTAGCGGACGATCCTGATATCAGTAATAACTCGCACATTCAAAAAGTTCTTATATTCTGCATATTTGAGGTTATGTATGCGATGTACACTAAGTGTATGCAAGTCAGTTGTTTGAGAACATAATTATCTTTGCAAAGGTTTAAATTAGTTAACCAGCCAGAGCATGGGAATAAGCTGTGGTTCTCTAGCTTAAGTTATTGGCCATAACCTCTAAGCCACTTATATGCCTACGTATTTCGTTTGTCACGTTTGTCAGGACACATTATGATCATCACAATTGGGTAATTTTTCTATCGTGTCATCAATTTTCCAATTATACTTTTTGCCACTATTTTCAATGTTCTGCTACAATTGAGACAAGCAAGGAAACCATGCAATGGCATAACTGTTTACAATTCACCACGTGTCATACACGCTTCTGACACAATTTTAAAAACTATTATAACTGATAATTGTGTAATTTAAAATGTTGGACCCAGCTTCAATATCACGGAAAGTGAGATTATATTAATAATCGGAGTGAGATGTTTTGACATTTTGCAGCTCAAAGATTTATTTAATAGCATTGATTCCGCCGGAAGCGTTGATCAGACATATGAACACATGTATGGCTAGATTTTTTTAAATAACCGTATGGTGTACGCGTATTATCATCATGTACGGTGGTTATCAAATGTGTCGGGCAGATTGGTATTAGCTAACGCCGGCTTACAATAGAAACAAAACATTCTAGCTTGTCTCATGGAGAACGGTCGACAGAAGTGTTATGTAGCGTCAAGATGTTTTTATTTATGTGAGTCGTGGGCAATGCATAAACAGACTGAGAAATCACTTAATAGATACATACTTCAAATTAAAGAAACCAAATGTAGAAATAACGAAGAAAAACAATATTCAAAGATATATGCTGGCTACAAATAAAACTAAAGTAGACATTCCTTGTTTATATGAAACATTTTCTTAGAACCTAGAAATATGCATAATTATAAGAACCATCGAAGGCTTGAGCAGAAGGCATCAAGAAAATATATATTACGGCTGGACTAAATGGAGGGGAGAACGTAGCGCATCTGACTTGATGCAATGTTCAAATGATGTGTAGTTGTGAAAGGTAGTCAAAACGTGTTTTTAAAGTAAATTGAATTGTTGGGCTATTCAGAAACTAAAATCAATATTCTTTCAAATATAGGTTATAAATTGTATGTCTCTTACCATTATATGTTAATATATAGACTGTCAAACAGGCATGGATTCAGTAACATCAAATTAAATAAATATTCAAAATAGCTACCAGTTATTAGTTTTAAATTTGTATTCTCCTTGTGAGACGGCATGAAACACGCTCAGTTTCACAGCTACAGTGCAGTTTTTGTTGTGTGCTGTAGGTTGTGTGTTGTTTGCGAATACACACAAGGAGTAGGTTACTCTTTTTTTGGGGCGCCCAGAAAAGGACTTTAAGCGGTGGGCTGCAGTGTCTGTCCTCACATACGGAGCGTGTTGATGAAGGTGGACCAGGGTCCGGAAGATGGTTGTGCTGTGCTTGGCTTCATCTGCGCATCACTCACTACTACAGGGATCATTTCGGTCCCTCTCCTCGTTAGCCAGGTTACCGTAAAAACACCCCGTTTCCAGGAAGGGCTACTATGAGCCCAGCTGAGGGTCTTGGTCAGTATGATTTACCTGACCCTGACTACCATATGTGATCATTATATTTTGCCTGACCCTGACTAACATGTCTGATCAGTATGTTTTGCCTGACCTTGACTAACATGTCTGATCAGTATGTTATGCCTGACCAGACGTTAGTCTTCCACAACTATTGCACCGGCTAGTAATGTCGCCGTGTCCAAATTGACACACAATGATTTTTTCTTGGTTCGATTGTTTCTCCACGAACTGAAAAAATTGGCAACCTACCATAGGCTGGTAGTTGAAAAAGCGACGTTCTGCGACATACATGCTCCTTAATTCTAGTTCCTAAAGAATTTAGGTTTCACAGCAAACTACTAGTGATTTTAAGCTAACGTTGTTATAAATATAAATTAGAGTTCTCCCTGAATACTGCAAATAGTGGAATATGTTTCCAACAATTTAGGTGAAACACATTGTAATTTTCAAAGAAACACAGAAAAAGCAGCATAAATGAGAATGTTGAAACATAAAGTCGTATATTGTGATGCGAAGATCAGAGGGAGAGTTACAAGGAAATGTACGCTATCTTATGGTAACATGTTTTCCAAAGAAGTCGTAGTCGAGCTATGTTACAATTGACCATTTGCCACCACAAAATGTGTTACTGATGTAAGTCCTGGAAATCGGATCATCAACATTGAATCTGCTAAAAGTACGACCACTCCCACTAGGACTGAAACAAATGCGCATCATTTGTATGATCTTATAATTGCCACTGCTGAAACTGAACATGAAACAGATTCAATTGTAAGTGAATATGATATTATTCATTAAGAATTGTGAAGCAATATGAAGTTCAATCTAAAGAACACTTATGCGACTGGAGGCCCTCGCGTCGAATGATCGTGTCCATGGTTACGGCTGATGGCCGCGCACTATGCGGCTTGTAGTTCTGTTGGGTCGGTGGCGATCTGTTTTAGTCAGGTGTTGCAATTTAGGCCCTGAGGACGTCTCTAAAATGGGCACCGTCTTTTCCCGTCTCTCGCCCCCACACCATACCGGGGCATCTCGTGATGGGATTTCCCGAGAGAGGAGTACAACGTGAGCGAAGAGGGAGCCAACGGTGATCAATCGTTAACGCAATGCCTGCTTGTTGAGTACGTAAAACTACTTCACTGTTGGCTATCAGGTTCTGCTAGTAGATTCCGAGGATGCGCCTATAGTTGCGGAAGAGGAAGGCCCCCAAGACACTGTCTGGCTCAATGTGATAGTGTCCAGGTCTTGGAGCCGTACAAGAGGATAGGGAGGATGTAGAAGATGTGTAAACACATTTAGGTCTCTGCGGAACGAGTGCATTGGTAAATTCGTCAGAGCCATCCAACGCGTGCAGTCAGACGACTGCCTGCTGCCAAAGTAGACGAGGAGACCTTGCTGGGATTGAAAAATGTTATCGTCGAGAAGATGTGCAATTCTAGGTGGGTTGTCAAACAATCCAGTGCCTCTGGTGGGCCTTCCAATGCCTGAAAAGAGTGGACATGTATGACGACGTAATCATCGTAGATGAGATCGGTACCAAGTTAGTCGTCGATAGGGACTCCTGTTTTATTTGCTGATAAATGTGTGAGGATCCAGACCATGGCGCAGCAAAAAACCGCATGGGCGAGGGCGCAGCGCTGTTGGACTCTGGGTCATGAAAACAGCTCCTTCATTCGATCCTTCCTGAGCAGAATATTGGCGCTGGATAAACTGCTGAGCTCCTCATTAGAGTCAGCAGAGTGTCTGGGATCCCCACGCATTGTAGGGCCTTCCACAGTTCGTGTCTGTCTCCAGAATGGAAGGCAGCCCGTAGGCAAAATTCGGTGACGTGCTCGTGAGGACTTTCTTATTTGCCCTTCTTCAATTCATAAATTCGATCTTATGAAACAAATCAGCAGCTTCTTCTTTGTAACACGCTAACTACATTTATTATCTACTTTAACTTGGCAGTCTATTTCAGGCTTCTCTCATCCCCAGCTTATCCGTGGCTAATCCATCAAATATCCACATTCATGTTCCTCACAAATGTGGCGGTCTGTCTCAAACTTTTGTCACCACACAATGTATACCTCAAATAGCCGCATCCATCTGTTGGTCGTAGTGGTCTCCAGGAGGACAGAAAGAAGCCATTGAAATCGGCGTCCTCTGGACATGCCTTTTGTCAGCTAATTCTTGCAATACCAAAACACCATGAACAATAAATACGTCCTCATGTTGATTTCAATCAACATCGAGGGCATATCCAGTGACTTGGGCACGGAAAGTAAGTAAGTAAGTGGTCTCCAGGTAAGGTGTCCGCATCGGGTACTGGAGGTCGCGTATTCGAATCACCGTGGATCCCGGGATTTTGTTCATGTGGATCGTCTTGTAAAAGTTACATTGATCTCTGGGTAGTTAGATCAGACTCCCGTGTTCAGTATCGAGCACGTTAACAATTTCTTGGCAGTTCGAAATCGCAGAGTAGGTTTAACGACCGCCGCCCGGACATAATTTAAATTAAAAATCTCCCCAAGTTATTTTAACCTTTCTCCAGGTGGTGAGTTAAGAGCAGTTATAGATGGCGCCTAACTGGAAGTGGATCTACTTAGCTCTAGTGTTTGTAGCTTTTACTATGGATTCGCACATCGGTTGAACCACCCTCCAAGAAATTAGTTGTATATAGACTCTGTTTGGCCGTCTAAACCAGTATTAATACGTTAAGTTAAGTTAAAAGCTGCCAAGCATTTTTCCTCTTTTCTGTTTACAGCCTATGTTGCAGAACCATACACTGCCACAGTCCAAACACATGTGTATTATAATATTTTCTTTAGATACATACTCATGTTATTGGATGTCAAGATTCGTTGTTTCTCTCTAAACACTTTCTTTGCCATTGCAATTCTAGATCGTATTTCTCAATAGTATCGTGCATCTTCTATTGTGGTTTGACCAAGTCATGGGAATTTGAATACCGGCTCGACTTCTTTCAATTTCATGGTTACTATTACACTGGTTGATTCGTTGGCTATTATCATTGTCTCGGTTTTCCTTATGTTCACTATCATGCCATAGCTATCACTATCATGCCATAGCTATATGCACTGTTGTAATTTCATTGAGTATTTTTTTGTAGATCCATCTCTGTCTCTAGTATGATGACTTGTTCATCAGCGTATTATATTGCGTCCAATTGTTCGATCTTCACCTTTCCCTCCGGAATGCATTTTTTCATTGCTTCAACCATCATCACCGCTGAGTACGCATTGAACGTCAGGTGAAAGTAGGCAAACATATGTAGAGGCATGTGCAATACAATGGTATGTCATTTAAATCATGCACGAGAATTATTGCAAAGTGACTTTTGCATCAATCAAGTATAAACATGCTTCTATATTGATATTTCCTTTCGATCATATAGAAAAATGATTATAAAATGGTATTTTTGTCAATTATGTAAAAAAAAGTGCAGTAACCGTAGGGGTGTTGGATGTTAGCGATATCACATTTCAAAGGCATTTATGAGGATATATACCACATATGAGGATGGCAACCATCTGCTCTCCCTCACCGCGTATACATCCCGGACTGAACATGTACCAATTTAAGGCTGGGTCGACCCGGAAGATGTTGCGGACTGAAAAAAAACACATTTCCACCTCAACTGGGGAATTAATGCAAAGCAACTGCGCTACTCGGCTCATGCACGAAGTTCATACAATGGTTTTGTTATTAATCGTGTTTTAGCATAATACTTACTTAACTTAAGGTCTTTATGTTGGTTTAGAAGACTGAGAGGTCTGTATACAACCAGTGATTTTACTCTCACATGATCTAAAATTAACTATGCGCATGCTATATATTATTTAATGCATTAATACACTAAGCTGCCACTATTTCCTTGGCGATGCATTCTATGCGTCGCCTGTCGCTTTTCTTAAGTCTCCCAATTCGTGTATCGTTTGTTGGTTTATTTTAGCGCATCGGGTTAGTCTGTTTGGTTTGTTACTGCAACTTTCTTAATCATCACGAAATTACATCCTTAAAATCCAGCTATAATTTGAGGGAACATTTCTTTGACACAAATCATCGTGTATTGTTTAATCATTCGATAATACGAATTGGTGACTAAACAAACGTTGTATAATACTAGGAAAACATATTCTACAACTCATGGATTTTCAGACTATGCCTTTCACACAGACTAAACCCCGGCCTTCTGAGTTGAAAATAACTCGTAAGAAAAGCCGTACATTTGAAGCAGACTTACCTTAAGTTCTTGATTGTACCAATGTCATCGACTCTCGTTCTAGTCGATCTTCTAAAACAGTCTGATCGACACGATGATCTACATTGTTATTGTTTTTATCATGAACTTTCCATAATTAATTTGTAGATGTATCCTCTTGTTCTTGAAGGCTCTTATTGTACTTTGAACATGAGTTATTGTCTTATGTATCCGCTGTCTTGATTATCGTATAAACGTGTATTCAATCCCCTCGAATTCTTCGCGATTCTAGAGACTGTAGACCGGTTTTCTGAGTTTTTACTCATAACTATAATTCTGTAATCTCAATATCAGTGTTGTGGCTCTTCTTTGTCAGCTTTCCAGCATGTTTATTTTCATAATGCCCTCTATGATAAGGACTCCAGACCTTAGCACAAAACTCCAATGTAGGTCAAACTAAAAGTGTATGCAGCTTGGCTGTCACTTTCATGTTCATATGTTTCACGTCTATTTTCTGACTGCTATCTGGACTTGATCACTAACCTCACCTGCGTGATATATTATAAACGCTTAGTTCTTTTCTTTTACTATCTTTCTAATATTGTTCACTCCCATTCTGTAATTATGTTCCTAATTAGATTACCGATGTGGATGACTGCACATGCATCTTCATTAAACCCACTTTGCCAGTTCTCAGATCATTTCTGAATTTTATTGAATTCCGAACTCGATACATCCACTTCTGATTTAGGTATGAAACGTATGTCTAGTTTTAGTCATCCGCGAATTTTGCAATCATGGATCCGATAGTATTGTCCAAATCGCTTAAATGTATATCAAGAACAGAATTGGTCTCAAAACCGAGCACTGTGACACTCCAGCGTTTCACTTACACCACTTAGAGTACTCCTTGTTTAGCCCAAATCATATGCCTGTCATTTACATGCAGCACCAACTATTCAGTGAACAGTTTCAATTAAACCTAAGGAAGCAAAAGAAGAACGATTCCTAAAGATCTTATAAGATGAAAAGCGAAACACATATTATACGTAATAATGTGCAACACAGATGCAAATAAGAATTATTATTAAAAAGTCTGCAATTAGGCATATTATATAATATATATCCACGTTAGGATGTCTGCAAACTTTAGAATTTTATAAATACAAAAGAATAACCAGCGGCATGCATATATATACATATATGGTCGCGTGAAGATATACACATATAACAATACGAGTATGTTGAAAGACGATTAGAAAAAAATAAATGTGTTGACTAATTATATTTTAGTTACATGTAGATGCATGGTGATGCAATGACGGATATATAAATCTAAATGTAGGTTGGTAAAACGATGGTTAGAGAAATATAGATATACGTTAATAGAGTAACGGTTAGATAGATGCAGATATATATAATTAAAATACCGGTTTTATAATATAGAACTATTTTAATATATTTCAATTACAGGTGAATTGCACAAACACACACATATATATCATGGTTATCAGTGAAATGCAGATTATATTTACACATTAATGGTTAGAGATAAAATAGAAATGTGTTAATATAGCGATTTTAAACGAAGCGGATAAAACATATTGTGATAATAGATGTAAGAAGGATCGTCATAGTATGTTGACATGCTAACGGTCACAGAAAAGTAGAAATATATCAACATTGGAAGAATGGCTTTTTAATATGCTAAGTTGTTTTACAACATCAAGGATAGTTACTAGCATCTAGAAGCATATTAAAACATGTATCTCTAGACAAATTAAAATATAATGTAATAATCTAATGTTTGCAATTATTTTACTTCACTATATAACAATAATATGCATTAGTCACATACGAATCCACATCTTTTCTAAACAAAATTACTGACATCACATACCGGCAATTCCACCAAAGGAGATAGTGGGTTCTGGCTATCTAATTTGTAAGTGGATGATAGGGAGAGGAGACTAATGTCTGGTCTGGCGAAATAGATGGCTAAAACAATATTTATAAAAGTCAAACAAACATACTGACCAATACATAACCTCAAATGCATGTTGCTTTACCTGAGCGCATACTATATCAGCCTGGCAAACGCGGTAGGGGATCGACATCATTTTCGCTGTAGTGAGTGTCACGCAGATGTAGCCAAACATATCACATCTACAGGGATGACACCGAACCATCTTCATAATACACGCTTGTGATGTAAGGAAAGCTACTGTTACCTAATGCCCTTGTCAGGGTGCACAGAAAAGTAACGTTACTCGTCGTGAACATTCAACAACATCATTACAAGCATATGTTTATGTATTGTTTAGCAGACCACGTTACAACTAATCACGTGAATCTACAGAGATCAGTGACACCATCCATCACAAAACATGCGACGAACTTGTTGAAAATAGACGTCACTTCCCAATTTGATGTAATATAACCTCTAACCAGAACATACTTGATCTACTAACCAACTCGATTCTGAGCGGAAGTGGTTTAAACTTGTTCAAGATTGAGGAAACAGAAAAAGTACGTTCCTTTTAAATCATTTCTAGGGCAATCTTTTTTTGAAGGAATAATATCGATGTATCTATGGATTATGTTCATCAAAGAAAGGGGTCAGTTTTGGTAGTAGGAGATTCAATGGTGAGAGAGGTTGGCAGACATTTGTCTAAACAACACAACATGTTTGAAAGAATGGATAATGGGGGAGCAAAAATAGAGGACATAGAGGGGAGAATAAAGAGGTTAGATGACAAAGGAAACAGTCATGTGGTAGTATTGGCAGGTACAAATAATGTAAAGAGAGATGGTAAAGAAATAATTATGGATAAATATACAAGTATTATAAGAACACTTAAGGAAAAAAAGTTTAGAAAGGTCACAATGATGGGCATTTTAGACAGAGCAGATGGGTCAGACTATCTAGATAGCAAAATAATAGGTATCAACCTTAGGTTACAGGTGATGTGTGCGGACATGGGAATGGAATTTATTGATGTTAAAGTAGACAAAAGTAAAATGTTAGATAGGGGAGGTTTACATCTAAATGAGATAGGACAGCATGTTGTAGCAAAGTATATTTTCTATCATTGTGTTAGAAATTTAAACTAGTAAGGCCTATGAAGTATGAGACTAAAGATAGGCCTACAATAGGGTGCTATAGAGGATGTAGTCAAAGGGGTAATTTGGTGTCAGGGAAGTGTGAAATACATAGTAGAAAAGCAAACACTAAAATGATAAAGCAGAAGCAAAAAGAGGAAAACCAACAACATTACAAACTAAAATGTTTTTATGCAAATGTGAGAAGCATAGTAAATAAAAGAGAAGAATTGGAACTGTATGTAGAAGAAGAAAAACCAGATATAATAGGGTTAACAGAATCATGGACATATGAGGAGATTGCAGATAGTGAACTTGAAATTGAGGGATATACAATGTTAAGGAAAGATAGGATAATTGGAGACAAGACTAAGGGAGGTGGCGTTTTATTATACTGTATAAATTATGTTAATATAACGATCAAAGATTATTTATCATGTGGTAACAAAAATGAAAGTGTATGGGGAGAAATAGAAAGTGGGGGTGATAAAACAGTGATTGGAGTGTGCTATAGATGTCCATCAAGTCAAAAAGAGGAAGATGAGGAGCTGATTAGTAGCATAGCAAAGGCAAGTAAAGGGAAATTATTATTAATAGGAGATTTCAACTATCCAGAAATAAAATGGGATATGGCAGAAGCACTTGTAGAGTCAAAACATTTTGTTACGTGCATAACTGACAATTTTTTTAATTCAACATGTAGAAGCAGCCACCAGAGGCAAAAACATACTCGACTTAGTTTTTACCACAGTAAATTGTTAGAGTCAATAATCAAAGAAAACATTGTAATGCATTTAGAAAAATTTAATCTAATTAGAAATAGTCAGCATGGGATTACTAGAGGGAGATCATGCTTAACAAATATATTAGAATTCATGGAGGAGGTTACTAAAATCATAGATAAAGGGGAGCCAGTGGATGTTATTTATCTAGACTTTGCAAAGGCCTTTGATAGAGTACCTCATCAAAGATTATTTCGAAAGTTAAAATCACATGGAATAGGTGGCGAAGTTGCCAAATGGATTGAAAATTGGTTAACGGGAAGAAGGCAGAGGGTGGGCATAAATAAGGAGTACTCTGAGTGGAGTGAAGTGAAAAGTGGTGTGCCACAGGGCTCGGTTTTGGGACCAATTTTGTTCTTGATATATATAAATGATTTGGACATTGATATGAGATCCATGATTGCAAAATTTGCTGATGACACAAAACTATGCAGTAGTGTCTCATCTAAAGCGGAAGTGGATATATTGATGTCGGATTTAGATAAAATTCGAGAATGGTCTTTAAGCTGGCAAATGGAGTTTAATGTAGATAAATGTACAGTCATCCACATGGGTAGTTCCAATATGGAACATAATTACAGAATGGGAGAAAACGATATTAGAAAGATAGATAAGGAAAGGGACCTAGGGGTTATAATAGATCATACAGGAAAGGTGAGTGAGCAAGTTAAGGTAGCAGTGAAAAAGGCAAATGCAATGTTAGGTATGATAAAAAGAAATATTAAACATAGGAGCAAGGAAGTGATCGTCAAACTGTATAAAGCTTTAGTTAGACCTAGATTGGAGTACTGTGTACAGGTGTGGAGTCCTTATCATAGAGGGGACATAAACATGCTAGAAAGAATACAAAAAAGAGCGACAAAGATGATAGTGGGATTCCAGAATTACAGTTATGAGGAACGACTCAGAAAAACCGGCCTACAGTGTCTCGAAGAGAGAAGAATTCGTGGTGACTTAATACAGGATTATAAGATGATCAGAGGAATCGATAAATTAGACTATAACAAGTTTTTTAAAATGCAGCCACCTACAATAACACGAGGGCATAGCTACAAGCTGATTAAAGAGAGGTCCAGGTTAGATATTAGGAAATATTTTTTTAGTCAGAGAGTGGTGTCTGCTTGGAATGCATTGCCAGGGGAGGTAGTGGAGGCAGGGACAGTTAATGCATTTAAGAATAAACTGGATGCGCATAGATTTTAGAGCAAGGTGATGTAAATGTAACTGGTTGTATACAGACTCTGCAGGGTCTTCTAAACCAGTATAAAGACGTTAAGTTAAGTTAAGTTAAGTTAAGTTAATACAGAGACACGCTACTTAGTGTACGTACTATCATGCATTGTGATATGACATATACAAAAACTTGCGATACGTTAATTCGAAAATTATAATAATATTGACTTGATATTTCTTCATATTCCCCTTGACATCTTGGACAGAAAACACTAAACTAAGTTCATTTATAATTTTAAAAAATCAAGCTGACTCGTGCCCGTGCCTCTAGTTACGTCAAGTTAAAGGTCACATCTTTATTATTAGTTCCAATCCTGTTATTTTTAGATGTGATTCTGAGAGCATTTAAATCCTCCCTGATCTAGCTTTCGATAACCTTCAGCTGTATTTGTTTGTATCGTTTTGTTGCTGCAGATGCGTGTGTGTTTTTTAATACATTAGCTGCTCTTAAATGAAAATGGTGGGTACAGTTCTCATATTCTGATGCCAAACGTTTCTGTCTTACTCCACATGCATTATGTATCAATCTAATCATTTTTTTAAAAATGGAAGTCTCTATTTCCAACATTTGCAGGAGATAATTGATTTGCTTAGTGGCTGCGCTCTCGAATTGCTGAGGTGTTTATGTCGAGTGTTTCGATGTTTGGTGGTTTTTGATCGGATTCTATTTCACTTCACCTTTACTATGTTGTATCTATGACGTAGTTCAGTAAAATTGATGTGCCATCGATCGGTTATCTTGTTTGTTATGCTGAATGCCACTGCATTTCATGCATGGCTCAAGCCGTGGAATATCAGTCCATGACAGAGTTAACGTTCCATTTAACTGCACACCAGAATTCAGTCCAGATTACCACTACTCAATGCCATTTCTGCTCGGACTGAAATCGACTTCCTCTTGCCGCCCCTCCCACACAGCAGGTTACATGTTATGTCGCCCAACCTCGTATTCTCTGCACAGCAAGGCTCACGCTGAAAAAAATTGTGGACACAATAAGAAGCCTAGGCGACGAGACACGTAAAAACGGAGTTTGACACGGACAGACACGGAAGGCTTGATACAGACACTGGTCTAACACACTTCTCGCGGTCCTCATCCCATGCTTGTGGAGTACACGACTCCACCTGGGGAGTATATAAGGATGTCGGTCGACACGCTACATATGAATACAGCCACAGCACTTGGACATGGTAGTCGTTGATCGACGCAACGGCCCTTAAATGCCTACGTGAACATTATTATTATTATTATTATCGAATCACTTTATTTCATCACAAGAGGATGATCATATAATTTGGCACTATGGGATGGCAGGGATAAGTATCAAATGATGCCTCTGGAAAAGTGAGCCACAGTTGAAAATCTCAAACAAAAACTGAAGAGATGTGACGAGTGGGAATAACCAGACAGTTTAAGAGGAGTGGGGCATAAGTCGAAGACGAGGGTGCAGAGATAGACGAGTTGGAGTGTGAGAAAAGAGTGCAATGGGGTTTGTTCAGATCTTCGGATCTTTTTCGAAATCATTAGTTTATAGTGTGAACTATTACAGTAAATCACATGCAGGCTCTCCTGTATTCATTACATTCCCCATGTTAAAGATGCGATCACTGTGTATTGTGCTGCTGATTGTTGGTGTGGGAGCAGCCTCAATCCGTTATGGATCTGCGAATGTGAATAAAAAACAAGAGAACACAGACCTTGACGAAAAGATTGGAAAAGAGCCATCTGTACAATCATTGATCGGGGAATTTGTTACCGCAATGACTGCCATCATTAATGCTTGTATTGAAGTAACTCTGAAGTAAGTCATGTATATTCTATAGAACAACAATTTAAAAAGACAACAGTTTTTTTCATTCAATTAACATGTTTTAATGTCATGTTTGAAATTATGTATTGTACAATCAGATTTTGATTTAAAATCAGTGCAACATTAAAATAATTTACTGCAATACTGTAATCGTGGTGTTAATTTAGGTCAATAATTCAAATGCCGTATAAACTAATTTATTTCTTTTGCATTGAGGTGCCAGCCGGACCAATGCGTTGTCGTAGGACATTCCCTCATATCATAGGTGAACGTCAGGGGCGACGATTATATGTGTTGGGGCAACATGTCACTTTAAGTGTCCATCTGTTATAACGCATGCACACCACGTGACCTACACACATGTGCCATATTAGCGATCCGGTATCTGCATCGTCATAGAACCAGGTTCGGCTCCTAATGGCGACGCTGCGGACGTTGTTCCATAATTAGATTGGCGCCGGTTATATGTTCCATCGCTCTTTCAGCACCTTGAAGCCGCGTCATGTCAATTATTCATCGGTTTGATAGCTAGCAGCCATATACCACGGCTGGAAAAGCCAGGCTGTTGAAGGTGTCAGCTCTTGCTTCGTTGTTTTTCATCTGTTGAAGCGTGGTTCTGATGTGCTTGAAGCTGTACCACCCCGGTGCTGTCATTCGTGAGATATGTTGTTGCATTTCATGAGAGTTCGTAATTTCTTTGTTCACATAAATATACGAAATGACGTTTTTGTCAGGATCAGTTCCATTTTCCCGAAGCAACGCAATTCCCGTTGTATGTCTGCATTTTAAATATTGTATTTGAATTTTCAAGTGCTCTCTATTTCATTATTCAGTCAAAACGTGTAAGCTCCCTGTGGAGAAAATGTATTAAAAAATGCTTGCTAATCCACTATACTTTGACCAGTGTATATATATATATATATATATATATATATATATATATATATATATATATATATAGTGTGTTGTTGTTACTTAGGCATAATCATTTCGGAAAGATGGAGTAGCCATGCCAATGCCTAGTCCATATTATTCGCCTTTTATGGCAAACCTGTAATGCCACTAATATTTGAACCAGTTCTTCTTCTCGGGCCGTAACCACTCAGTAACTGTAAATTAGTAGTACTGTATCTATAATAAGAATAATCGCCACTCATATATGGTTACTGCACTGTATGAGACTGAAACATGGACTTTGACAAAGAAGGATGATACAAGATCGGAAGCGTTTGAAATGTGCTGATAGCATAGAATGGAAAGAGTGAGTTGGACAGAAAGAAGATCCAATGACAAATGTACCCAATAAAGTGGGTGCACAAAGACAAATATTCCATATGATTAAAAAACGTCGGTTGAATTGGCTGGGTCAGAATATAAGTCATGAAAGTCTGTTACAAAAGATACTAGAAGGCAAGATTCAAGGAAAGAGGACCGGGGGGGGACCAAGACTCACCTTTACATCTGAGGCATGCAGGGACATTAAAGTACCAACGTATGCTGCAATGAAGATAACTGCAGAGGATTGGATCAAATGGAAAGACATACTCATACCACCTTACAACCAGTCTCCGGACTGATCAGATGATGATGATGATGATGATGATGATTATGATGATGATATACACATACATAATAAAGTGTGAACTAATTTAGATTGTTATGCACAATATATTAACGCCTCTGAATGTTAACATGAGGTGAATCGGTATAATAAGGTTACATATGTATGCTACAATTCAATATACTATTTTACCATGCACAAACAGTTGTAAAGACACGCAAGCTGTGATGGTAACATGCAACATAGATCGAAATGAATGCTCTACACTATCGTCAATTGAACAGTCCTTTGTCAGAAAAATTAGAATACATAATGTATGATTGATATTAGTATTCAGAAGTGTTTAGGAAGAACATTGAAAAGAGACATAAACTTAGTCGATGGACAGATATACGTAAAATAGCACAATTCATAATATGGTGTCATTTTATTATCTCATTGGTACTGTGAAAGAAGGACATACACATGTGTACATGTCTATGTGCACTTCCGTATTTATTATTGTACTAGTCCATCTGAGACGAAGTGTGTGGCGAGACCTCAGCTAGTGAAGGTTTTTGTTCGAGATGCTTCTTCCAGTCACTTGTCACGTTTTCACACCTTTCATTGCCATTGTGCATTTCGGACGAAGAATTCGCCGCACCATACTGGAACGAGTTGGCCCAAACGTGGTACGTCGATTTCACAGAAAATGAGGCATGCCGCATCGCACCACGATGCCGTAAGCCAACACCAATGTACAGTGGTATCGCACCACCATACATAATGTGTTATGTTAGGCGTCGAATGGAAAAAAGTAGTAAGGTGATCAGAGACACCCCGTTTTGAAAATAATCCAGAAAACGGACTACTGGAATCAAAGAAACATTTCCTTCAAACTATACAGTAAACAGACTCGAAACTTGAGCAAAACTGCACCGGAAAATGATGTCAAAGATATGGCGAGGAACAGATGAGCTTCGAAGAAGAATTTGCTGCACGGTACAGTATGCCATGCCCTGTATGAAGAGCCCTGATCAGATTACGAAAACAAATGTTTTAGCGCAAATTAAAATTGAATTAATGGGGATATGATACGACGATGTATGCTTATACGGATCCATCCAAGACCTCGGGCATCTGTATCACTGTCCAAAAATGCAAGATCCACGTACTTTAACGGATTCCATAGATGAAAATGAAATAGCTTACATGGCCGCTAATTGCTGGTCCTTCTTCTTCTTCTTCTGCGTACACAGTCAGACAGTAACCATTATTTTCTCGAAAAAAGCGGCGGTCATCCTGAGACTCTCGCCACTACCATAGAGCTTGTCTTGCAGTTCCACTGGCAATGGCCACATCTGCTATCTCTGATCCTCGTATGTCGGGCAGTTCTGCAGCAGATGTTCAGTGGTCATTTTACCAGTACCGCACGGGCATTCGTCGGTACACCCTATCTTCAATTTGTTGAATAGGTGGTACTTCAGTCTATTGTGGCCAGTGCGAAGTCTGAAGACAACGACCTGCTCTCTTCGGTTCAACTGGTAATAGGCATCGTTTTTGGTGTAACCAGTATGTTCGGTTTCCCATTTAGTCATGTACCTGGCTTTGATTAGCCGTTTTGACTCTTCGTACGTTATACTGGTATCTGTTTGTGGTAGCCTTGCACCTTCTTTTGCCAGTCTGTCTGCCTCCTCGTTGCCTTGGATGTTGCAGTGTGACGGAACCCACTGTACCACTACCCTTTTTGGTGCGGACAGCTGGCACAGTTTGCAGAGTGCTGCTCTTAAGTCATTAAGCTCAGTGTTTTTCTGGCTTTTTAGCGCTGTGACTACGGCGAGAGCATCTGTCAGCAAGACTATGTGGCTCTCGTTTTCACTGTGTGTCACCATTTCTTCCACTGCCGCCCTCAGTGCCTCTGCCTCCGCTCTGAAATTGCTTGTGTACTTACCAGTAGCGAGTGACAGTGTTATTTTTCTGCCATTTGGTAGGTTCAGGAATGCTCCTGCCCCTCCGTTCTGTGTAGCGTTTGTTACAGAACCGTCGGTGTATGCATGGGTCCAGTCCATGCTTGGGTAGCTTTTCGTTATGAAGCTTAGGGTAGTGTCTCTCCTTTCTTTTTCGGTCTGGCAGTTTTTGTTTCTAATACCTGGTATATTTTCTACCACCTCTGGAAATATATCCTGCCTCCAAGTAGGTTTTCGTACAGTAGTGATGGGTTTTGGTGTTGTTAGTGCGTTTATGGGATCTTCGTGCATCTTTGCTTTGGCTATTTCTGCAAAGTTTCTCCGCTTTAGTTTCCCAGTTCCCAAATTGTTTAGTCTCTGGTACATTGGATGGTCCGTCAGTCTTCGGAGTTTCTCTGACTGCAGCTGGGCTCTGCAGTCTCTTCTGTCGGTCATGGATTGCAGTTTTGTAATCTTTTCAAGTTCTACAATTGGCGTTGACTTCATGCCACCTGTTATAATTCTCATGGCTTGGTTTTTGAAGTTTGTTAACTTTATCGAAGTTCGCCTTCGCTGCTGTTGTCCATGCCGCGATGCCATACTCGAGAACTGGTCTCACTCTTCCAGTGTACAGTTTCTTTAGTATGCCTTCGTCTGCTCCCCAGCTTGTGCCAGCAAGTTTCCTCATGATCGCCATTCTTTCTCTGGCTTTCATTCGGTTTCTCTCAATCTGACTTTTCCATGTCATGCGCCGATCAAATGTGACTCCCAGATAGGTTGGGTTGTCGTTTGGCTGCAGGATTTTGCCATTTAGGCTTAATTTGGTACTTTGGGGTTTTAATGAGAGCGAGAATATTGTGCACGTGGTTTTCTCCTCGTTTATTTTGACCAGCCATGAGTTCGCCCACTCTTCCAGCGATGTTAGGGCCGTTTGCATCCGATTTCTTGCTATAGTGAGATTCTTTTCAGAGGTCCACATAGCCAGATCGTCCGTAAACATTGAGCTATGGACTCTTCTTGGTATATTCTTTGTAATATCGTTTATATATACCAGGAAGAGTGTGGGTGACAGTACTCCCCCTTGGGGTACTCCCTGCTCGAGTGTCACCTTTTTGCTCATCTGCCCTTGTACTTGGACTCTGGCCGTTCTTTGTTTGAGGTAGTGGTTGATCCACTTGTACATCTTCCCACAAACATCACTTTTTCTTAGCTTGACTCTAAGTCCATCCTTCCAGACTTTGTCAAATGCCTTTTCCAGATCCACCCAAACAGCTACTGTGTGTTTCTGTGCCTGGTAGGCATCTTCTATCTCCTGGGCTATGAGGATGACCTAGTCCTCAGTGGATCTGTGCTGTCTAAAGCCGGCTTGCTGTGGAATTAGTATTCGTTTTTCTTCCAGATGCCACATCAGTCTGGTGTTTATCATCCGTTCCATCAGCTTGCCGACACAGCTCAGTAGGCTGATGGGCCTGTATCCATTTGGATCTGTTTTGTCCTTCCCTGTTTTTGGTACTGGTACCAGTATTGCATCTTTCCATGCCTGGGGTACAATACCCCTTTTCCAGCTTTGGTTCAGGACTGATAGTAGTTTCTTCTTCGCTGTTTGGCCCAGCCCCATCAGCATTTCGTTTGTTATCCCGTCTTTTCCGGGAGATTTCCTTTTCTTTAGCGTTCTCATGGCCTCTTCCATTTCGCGCATTGTTAGTTTGGCCATCATGTGCTCTTCAGGAGCCGTATTTATGTTTTCGTGTCCCTTTAGCTCTTCGCTAATGTCTGTATGCTTGTCTGCAGGGACCTCGATGTGGTTTGCTCTGGCATAGTGATCGACAAAGGCGTTTGCGGCTTTCTTACCTGTGATCAAGTTCTCGCCCTGCTTGATAGTAATTTGTTTATTTGACGGGGTTTCGTCATTCATGGCTCTGACTAGCTTCCATAGCTTGTTCCCTTCTTTGTCCAGGTTCAGACTTTCCGTTTTATTTTTCCAACTTTCTCTTGCTGTTTGCTTGAGAGTGTGTTTGTACTTCGCCGCGGCGGCTTTGAGGGCGATGTTTGCCTCCATGGATTTTTCTCGTTCTGCCATGTTCCTAGCATTTGTTACTGCATCTTCCACTTTCTGTAACTCATCATTTCAGTAGGGCTTATAGTTTTTCCTAGCTCCTCTTGGGATGTTTTCAGTGGCGGCTTGCATTATTGCCTTGCTTAGGCTCTCCACCATGGGCTTCATTTTGGTGTTTCGTGTGTTGATGGTTTCACACAGCCCATCTGTCAGGATTGCAAATCTGTCCCAGTCGGCTCGTTTGTAGTTCCAACGTGGGAGCGGTTTTGTTTCCCCTGGGCCTACTTCCATGTCAATGGTTAGCCTGATCGGCCTGTGGTCGCTACCTGCCAGTTGGTTTAGCACCTGGCGGTCTATTTTATAGTGTATGTCCTGTGTGGAGAAGGCCAAATCTGGAATCGAGGTGGTATGCCATGTTCTTGAATAGAAGCTAGGGATATCCTCCGGCCTATTGATTAGGGAGAGATTTGCATCTATCTCCCAATCTTCCACTTCGTCACCTCTGCTGTCTGTGTCAGAGTATCCCCATCTCTCCGAGTGGCTGTTGAAATCTCCAACTACTATGCAGTTGGAGTCTCTAACCTCCATACTCGAGAGCGATAGGTCTCTGTTTGGTGGCCCGTACAGATTGAAAATGCGGAGCTTCGTCTCTTTAGCCATTATGTCAACTCCTACAATTTCTGCTTGTCCGGTGTGATTGACAGGTACCGCGCTACTCGGTATGCTGTTTCTGGTCAGTATCAGGACCCCTCCTTTGTGGCCTTCTCTATCTAGACGGAAGGTCTGATATCCTCTGATTCTTCTTCTTCTTCTGCGTACACAGTCAGACAGTAACCATTATTTTCTCGAAAAAAGCGGCGGTCATCCTGAGACTCTCGCCACTACCATAGAGCTTGTCTTGCAGTTCCACTGGCAATGGCCACATCTGCTCTCTCTGATCCTCGTATGTCGGGCAGTTCTGCAGCAGATGTTCAGTGGTCATTTTACCAGTACCGCACGGGCATTCGTCGGTACACCCTATCTTCAATTTGTTGAAGAGGTGGTACCTCAGTCTGTTGTGGCCAGTGCGAAGTCTGAAGACAACGACCTGCTCTCTTCGGTTCAACTGGTAATAGGCATCGTTTTTGGTGTAACCAGTATGTTCGGTTTCCCATTTGGACATGTACCTGGCTTTGATAAGCCGTTTTGACTCTTCGTACGTCATACTGGTATCTATTTGTGGTAGCCTTGCACCTTCTTTTGCCAGTCTGTCTGCCTCCTCGTTGCCTTGGATGTTGCAGTGTGACGGAACCCACTGTACCACTACCCTTTTTGGTGCGGACTGTTGGCACAGTTTGCAGAGTGCTGCTCTTAAGTCATTAAGCTCAGTGTTTTTCTGGCTTTTTAGCGCTGTGACTACTTCGAGAGCATCTGTCAGCAGGACTATAATGCTCTCATTTTCACTGTGTGTTACCATTTCTCCCACTGCCGCCCTCAGTGCCTCTGCCTCTGCTCTGAAATTGCTCGTGTACTTACCAGTAGCGAATGACAGTGTTATTTTTCTGCCATTTGGTAGGTTCAGGAATGCTCCTGCCCCTCCGTTCTGTGTAGTGTTTGTTACAGAGCCGTCGGTGTATGCATGGGTCCAGTCCATGCTTGGGTAATTTTTCGTTATGAAGCTTAGGGTAGTATCTCTCCTTTCTTTTTCGGTCTGGCAGTTTTTGTTTGCAATACCTGGTATATTTTCTACCACTTCTGGAAATATATCCTGCCTCCAAGTAGGTTTTCGTACAGTAGTGATGGGTTTTGGTGTTGTTAGTGCGTTTATGGGATCTTCGTGCATCTTTGCTTTGGCTATTTCTGCAAAGTTTCTCCGCTTTAGTTTCCCAGTTCCCAAATTGTTTAGCCTCTGGTACATTGGATGGTCCGTCAGTCTTCGGAGTTTCTCTGACTGCAGCTGGGCTCTGCAGTCTCTTCTGTCGGTCATGGATTGCAGTTTTGTAATCTTTTCAAGTTCTACAATTGGCGTTGACTTCATGCCACCAGTTATGATTCTCATAGCTTGGTTTTGAAGTTTGTTAACTTTATCGAAGTTCGCCTTCGCTGCTGTTGTCCAAGCCGCGATGCCATACTCGAGAACTGGTCTCACTCTTCCAGTGTACAGTTTCTTTAGTATGCCTTCGTCTGCTCCCCAGCTTGTGCCAGCAAGTTTCCTCATGATCGCCATTCTTTCTCTGGCTTTCATTCGGTTTCTCTCAATCTGACTTTTCCATGTCATGCGCCGATCAAATGTGACTCCCAGATAGGTTGCGTTGTCGTTTGGCTGCAGGATTTTGCCATTTAGACTTAGTTTGGTACTTTGGGGTTTTAATGAGAGCGAGAATATTGTGCACGTGGTTTTCTCCTCGTTTATTTTGACCAGCCATGAGTTCGCCCACTCTTCCAGCGATGTTAGGGCCGTTTGCATCCGATTTCTTGCTATGGTGAGATTCTTTTCAGAGGTCCACATAGCCAGATCGTCTGCAAACATTGAGCTATGGACTCTTCTTGGTATATTCTCTGTAATATCGTTTATATATACCAGGAAGAGTGTGGGTGACAGTACTCCCCCTTGGGGTACTCCCTGCTCGAGTGTCACCTTTTTGCTCATCTGCCCTTGTACTTGGACTCTGGCCGTTCTTTGTTTGAGGTAGTGGTTGATCCACTTGTACATCTTCCCACAAACATCACTTCTTCTTAGCTTGACTCTAAGTCCATCCTTCCAGACTTTGTCAAATGCCTTTTCCAGATCCACCCAAACAGCTACTGTGTGTTTCTGTGCCTGGTAGGCATCTTCTATCTCCTGGGCTATGAGGATGACCTGGTCCTCAGTGGATCTGTGCTGTCTAAAGCCGGCTTGCTGTGGAATTAGTATTCGTTTTTCTTCCAGATGCCACATCAGTCTGGTGTTTATCATCCGTTCCATCAGCTTGCCGACACAGCTCAGTAGGCTTATGGGCCTGTATCCATTCGGATCTGTTTTGTCCTTTCCTGTTTTTGGTACTGGTACCAGTATTGCATCTTTCCATGCCTGGGGTACAATACCCCTTTTCCAGCTTTGGTTCAGGACTGACAGTAGTTTTTCCTTCGCTGTTTGGCCCAGCCCCATCAGCATTTCGTTTGTTATCCCGTCTTTTCCGGGAGATTTCCTTCTCTTTAGTGTTCTCATAGCCTCTTCCATTTCGCGCATTGTTAGTTTGGCCATCATGTGCTCTTCAGGAGCCGTATTTTTGTTTTCGTGCCCCTTTAGCTCTTCGCTAATGTCTGTATGCTTATCTGCAGGGACCTCGATGTGGTTTGCTCTGGCATAGTGATCGACAAAGGCGTTTGCGGCTTTCTTACCTGTGATCAAGTTCTCGCCTTGCTTGATAGTAATTTGTTTATTTGACGGGGTTTCGTCGTTCATGGCTCTGACTAGCTTCCATAGCTTGTTCCCTTCTTTGTCCAGGTTTAAACTTTCCGTTTTATTTTTCCAACTTTCTCTTGCTGTTTGCTTGAGAGTGTGTTTGTACTTCGCCGCGGCGGCTTTGAGGGCGATGTTTGCCTCCACGGATTTTTCTCGTTCTGCCATGTTTCTAGCATTTGTTACTGCATCTTCCACTTTCTGTAACTCATCATTCCAGTAGGGCTTATAGTTTTTCCTAGCTCCTCTTGGGATGGTTTCAGTGGCGGCTTGCATTATTGCCTTGCTTAGGCTCTCTACCATGGGCTTCATTTTGGTGTTTCGTGTGTTGATGGTTTCACACAGCCCATCTGTCAGGATTGCAAATCTGTCCCAGTCGGCTCGTTTGTAATTCCAACGTGGGAGCGGTTTTGTTTCCTGTGGGCCTACTTCCATGTCAATGGTTAGCCTGATCGGCCTGTGGTCGCTACCTGCCAGTTGCTTTAGCACCTGGCGGTCTATTTTATAGTGTATGTCCTGTGTGGAGAAGGCCAAATCTGGAGTCGAGGTGGTATGCCGTGTTCTTGAAATATCCTCTGATTGAGAATTTATGGTTATTGTTGAGGTGCGTTTCCTGGATACATGCCACGTCAATCTTACCTTCATGCAGGTGGTGTGTTAGGGAAAGCTTTTTGTTAATGACTCCCTCCGCATTCCACTGTAGTATTTTGAGGGTCTTGAGGTTTTGGCCAATAGACGTTTCCCCATAGCCATGTGCCTTGACTCCACGACACATGGGTGGGTGACCACCAGTAGTCAAGGGTGGGCCCCTTCGAGGCGTGAGGCCCGGCGCTATCGCTGCCTGGCGGGTCTCCTCAGGATGAGCGCCATACGTTTTTCGAATAGGTTGTGCTGCCATCATACTGTGATTTACGTTGCACTGTTTTGTTAGGCTTGCGGCCCCGTGCATCCGATTTCAACAGGCGTTTCTGTAGGGATGCCCTCCTTAGCCTTTGGCTGTCCCCAGCCTATCTGCAAGGCAGCAGTTGTTTACGATCAGAGTTTTCTCTCCTATGGAAGTTGTCTTACCAGACTTTCGAGTCTTCACTACTCTTGTCTATAGGGTGCAATGATGATATGATATATGAGATGGACTGGTTTACCCGGAAGAGAGGCAGTCCAGTGTGTCTGTATCCCAGGATCGTCACGTCCTGCCAGAAACGTAGCATTTGCATGTGAGTGGGGTATCTCTTTTTCCCTTTGTTTTCTTGGCTTCTATGCAGGGATGGTACGCCTAGCATTCCCCGCCACCTGGGGTGTTGACACAGTGGGGCAGGTGTGCAATGTCCGCTGGTCTGCATCTCTTCTGCGTCCAGCATGATAGTTATGGCTGATAACGTACAGAGGTAGATATCGTAGCCGGAGTGCATTTCGCCAGAGGACAAGCCTGGTAATGTCACAGAGATGTTGATCGCCTGGTGTGCGGACAACTCTCATGGTCAGTGGTTGAGTCTTGACAGTTCACAGTGAAGTGGCTGCTCTACTGTTTTCGACACCCCGACCAGGTACTAAGTCTTTGGTTGGTGTTTTCGCACCCCAACGCCGTATAGGGTGAGTATCAAGCAGTTGTCCGCCCGCTTTGATTGGCGGACGGCAAGGACCTCATACTGTGGCTCTACCTGATAGGGCTGAGGCGCAAGCCCTAGGTCCCGATCATGTAGGAGCCTCCCATTGCAGTGGTGCTGAGATTTTGGGCGGGATTGCGGCTTACCAGGGTTCGGCCGAAATCCCCCACATGGTAGCCTCGCGCCCTTGGCTTATCAGCCTGGTACGTGAACCAAAGTGTCTGCGGCTCCTCTCGATTTGAGCTGGTTTTCCGTAGCAACGCCCTGTCATTTGTAGGGTAAAACTGACCTGTCTTCAGATGATCTATTTCCAGCACCCGTTCACTATTTGGTCAGACGAATTTATTGAGGGCTTTTGTTTGTCAATGACCAGGTATTTGAAATCTGCGGTTTCTGCGGAGTTAAACACGATTTCCGTAGCGTTCTTTCATTTGAGTGTTTGAGAGCTGACTTGTCATCCGTGAGTCTAATACCAGCGTGCGTTCATTATTAGACCCAAACGGCAGTGCTCTCGATTTGTCAGTTGTTCTACAGTATTGGCGTGTTCAGTCAAATTAAGCCGCAGGTTCCACACCTGGTGGTGCCCTTCCGTCAATTCCCTTAGCGAGACAATCAAGAGGGTAGCCCCAAAATTTTCGAGGGTCTAATTCCAGCACATGTTCTCTATTAGACCTCACGAAGGTGTACTTTTTGATAGTCATTCTGCATTATTGGCGTGTTAAGTTAACTTAGGTCTCAGGCTCCACTCCTGATAGTGCTCTTCCGTCAATTCCTTTATCTAACACTGGATGCAGACAAAACCGAGCCACAGGGGGCATAACCCCAGATTTCTGGGGGTCTAAGTCCAGCACCAGTTCCATATTAGGCCCCAGAATAGTGGTCTCGGCATGTCAATCATTTCAGTGTTGGCCGTGTTGAGTCAAATTAAGCCGCAGGCTCCACTCCTGGTGGTGCCCTTCCGTCAATTCCTTTAAGTTTCAGCTTTGCAACCATACTTCCCCCGGAACCCAAACACTTTGGTTTCCCGGAAGCTGCCCGCAGAGTCATCGAAGCAACTCCTGCGGATCGCTAGTCGGCATCGTTTATGGTCAGAACTACGACGGTATCTGATCGTCTTCGCGCCTCTGACTTTCGTTCTTGATTAATGAAAACATTCTTGACAAATGCTTTCGCAGTAGCTCGTCTTGCGGCGATCCAAGAATTTCACCTCTAACGCCGCAATACGAATGCCCCCGTTTGTCCCTGTTAATCATTACCTCCAGTTCCGAAAACCAACAAAATAGAACCGAGGTCCTATTCCATTATTCCATGCACCATTATTCAGGCAGCCGAGGCCTGCTTTGAACACTCTAATTTTTTCAAAGTAAACGCGCCGGCCACCCAGGACGCTCAGCGAAGAGCACCCGTGGGAGAGAGCCGGCAGACGGTAGGGCAGGAGACAACGGGCAGTGAACCGGCGCGAGCCGGACCGCCCGCCTGCGCCTGAGATCCAACTACGAGCTTTTTAACTGCAACAACTTTAATATACGCTATTGGAGCTGGAATTACCGCGGCTGCTGGCACCAGACTTGCCCTCCAATAGATCCTCGTTAAAGGGTTTAAAGTGTACTCATTCCAATTACGGGGCCTCGAAAGAGTCCCGTATTGTTATTTTTCGTCACTACCTCCCCGTGCCGGGAGTGGGTAAGTTGCGCGCCTGCTGCCTTCCTTGGATGTGGTAGCCGTTTCTCATGCTCCCTCTCCGGAATCGAACCCTGATTCCCCGTTACCCGTTACAAACATGGTAGGCATGTCACGTACCATCGACATTTGATAGGGCAGACATTTGAAAGATGCGTCACCGGCACATGAGGCCATGCGATCAGCACAAAGTTATCCAGAGTCACCAGTGGGGACGCCGCAACCCCGCGAGGGGAAACGACGATTGGTTTTGAACTAATAAAAGCGCTCTTTCCGCGAGGGTCGGAGCTTGGTAAGCATGTATTAGCTCTAGAATTGCCACAGTTATCCAAGTAGGATCGTGTCATCTAAGGAACCTCGACTGATTTAATGAGCCATTCGCGGTTTCACCGTGAGACAGTGTGAACTTAGACATGCATGGCTTAATCTTTGAGACAAGCATATGACTACTGGCAGGATCAACCAGATATCTGTCGGAGACGTACGTACAGCACACACCGGTCGGCGGAGGAAGGGTGTGTAAAAAGCCTCGCTGGGACGACGGCCGCAGGGACCGACTGACGGGACGGACGGTTTGTTCCACCCGTCCCTCACTCCGTCGACCTAGGACCGCCTGACAGGGGCCTCCCACACGCACCAGACGACCGACCGACCGGGCTCGCTCGAGGAGGGATGGCAGCGCTCTGTGCAGAACGGATCCCAACGACCTCGGCGACGAATTTCACTGGGACTAGAGACACAATTTGGCCTGTCGAGCTCTGCTATAAGCCTTAGATAAATCACCACGGACGGACCACGTTTCCTGATACGGACCAGACTAGCGCACCTCGGTGGAGGAGCCACTACCACAAACCGCACCCAATTCGCACTACGGGGAAAGGCAGGCGAGCGTTTTCCGCAAGCCCGCGCTATCGCTCCGCCTGGCGGGACTGAGATCGCTTTACGAACACTGGTTGAAATTGAGTCGCCGCGGCGAGACAACTACCCCAGATAATTGCTGGTCCAATATTGTGAGGTTAGCTGACAGGGAAAGGAATTACTTTAGAGGGGGAATAATGCTACTAGTTTTCAACAGCATTATTTTCTTTTCTTAGTTATCTGCTCGTAAATTCCATTTTGAGAAGCAATGTACATTATTAACAAACAGTATCTCCCAAATCAGTGAACATGATACAGTTTCCATAATGCGCCCAATACATTTCGTGTGCCGGGTCTGCTTAGCACTGCCAAACGTCAGCAACGCACACTCATGTAGTGTAGTTTGTGGTTTTCCGGACAAGCACACCCGTTTCATAAAAGAACACGCACGACTAATCGGACAAGAATAATGTAAGCTTATATTGTTTATGTTTTTGTTGGTAAACTCGACAATAGCTTTTATCATTTTCGCAGTTACTTTGATCAACGAATCGTTAATATTTTGTTTGAAGCTAACTTGTTTGTTTGGAGTGTGTCTAAATTGGGTTCATGAACCCATTTATTAAGTCACAGAAACTAGTATCGTCATGCAATTTGTAGCATTTGTATTTGCACTTGAGGAGACAAGATCCAGGTACCTACTTACTTCCCTTGGCATGTTTCCGAGTCGGATATCACGTATCCAATGTTTAGCCACGTGAATTGTCTGGTCCTTCCACCTCAACATGTCGTTCGTGGCCCATGTTTCCAGAGCGTTTGGGAAGATCATCAAGACGGTATTATTTTGTGTTGCTTCACAGCAGCATGCTTCATCATCCTTGTATCAGCATTGTTTAATATCTTTTTACAACGTGATACACCTGGCCGGATCATGTTTAGTGACTTCCATGTTACGTAAGGTAAACGGTGTCCAGGTGCAGTTTTTTCTCGCAGTTCGATCCGGGGAATATGTATCAAGTTCATGCTATTTTTCAATGCGACGTTTCTTGGAACTAGACTGCACGGATTGTTGTAACCGTAAAAAAACAAAAACCTTGTATATATATTTCGGGCATGTGTACTGCATCTGGTGTCCAAACATAGCGTATCTTAGGTCATATGACTGTTTCTCATTTTCTGAAGAGATACCATCGCGTCTCAGGTGGTGCTACAATTGGCAAGGTCTATAGGTTTTCCGGTACTTGTGCGTTAATTCACCTACGGATTATAATAGGTAACATTTAGTAGAATGTAACCACACGAAGCACCCTACTTTTCAATTAGCGCGTCTTCAATTCTCGCGGTAAACCTATGTCCACGTCATTCTCAGATCTAACACAGTACGTGGAAGATGGATATATTGCAGTTGTCACACTTGACACGCAAGAAAATAAATTGTGTGCAGTTTTTGCCGAAAAGACGAATTATACACACCGTCCGACTGTGTGCTAAAAATCGTGTTATGACTTTGTCTCTCACAGTTCTCAAAGATCGTTAGAGATGTCGCACATATCAGCAGGACATTTCTGTTCGTTCTGGCACATGGTTACACCTAACCCTAACCAAAACGGAACACACAGAAACGGGATAGATTCCTACATGTGTGAGTTTCTGTGGCGACATCGGAATAAAGTCCGTCAGTTAGACCCGTTCGACAATATTCAGCAGGACATCACATAATTTGGCCTCCTGTAGCTAGACAGGTATAATTATTTCTGTACGGAAACCCTCGTGGTCATTGAATGGTATAACATTTCAGAATGAGTGAATTAACGCACAAGAACCGGTTTCCCATTAGTCTTTTCTAGACATCCGGCACGATTCATATGTTACTGTTTCAGTCATTGACTTGCAGGATCGAGAAGCTGAGCAGTGCATGAGAAACACCTTCCTATAACTGACTGCCAGCATCAAGGTTACGAACCAGAACTGCTAAGATCATACTTCCCCTCTAAATGGTGATCCTTGATAACAGACTGTAGCGGAGCAGACTGGCTAAAGAGAACGAATCAAAAAGGGAAGGCTAACCCGGAACTAAAAATGTCTGCTGAAGTCGAATATGTCGGACAGAAAAGGTACACATATTGCAGTCAAGCCGTTAAATCTGACACAACGCATTCCGTTGTCTGGATAACAGTGTGCTACTTGCAAAGTCCGTTCAGGCGCGTGGTACCGAGAAATTGAGAACGCACGAAGAAAAATGTGAAGATTGACAAGTGCCGAGTTTTTTAGCAAACTGGGTTGGCGTACTCAGGTAGGGAAAGTAACATGGCGAATACTATGTTTCCAGAACATCTGGATGTATCACCATGTTATTCATGTCAATTTTGTGTGCCATTTTTTCTCGCATGTATCTTTCGTTGTGTTTCCTGAGAGAGTATGGTGTCGGACAGTTTGCGACCCAACTTTAGGTCCATGCGTTTAGGAGCAGTAATGTGTTCAATCTCCTGTCCTTACAGTTTTAAATGAGCATTCAAATAGACTGTAATTAACACAACAATATGGCCTCCTCTGGAATTGAGCCAATCAGTGTCCAATCATTTCATTACCGCAGTATTACAGACGCATATTAGATTTGAGATGATGATAATGATGATAACAATGTGGATGATAATGATGTAATACACTTAACTGTGAGCTGGTACATCTTAACAGCTCAATGCCTCACCTGCATAATCATACTTCGGTTCTTGTGCGTTAATTCACCCATTCTGAAATGTTTCACCATTCAATGACCACACGGGTTTCCGTACAAACATAATTATAAGTGTCTAGCTACAGGAGGTCAAAATTATGTGATATCCTGCAGAATATTGTCGAACGGGTCTAACTGACATAATTTATTCCGATGTTGCCACAAAAACTCACACATATAGGAATATATCATGTGTCTGTGTGTTCCGTTTTGGTTAGGGTTAGGTGCCCTCTAACCATGTGCCAGAAAGAACAGGAATGTCCTGCTGACATGTGCGACATATCTAACAATCTTTGCCAACTGTGATAGACAAATTCATAACATGATTTTTAGCACACAGTCAGTCGGTGTGTATATTTCGTCTTTCCTGCAAAAACTGCACACAATTTTTTTTCTTGCGTGTCAAGTGGGACAACTGCAATAAATCCATCTCCCACGTACCTTGTAAAATCAGAGAATTACATGGGCATAAGTTTACCGCGAGAATTGAAGACGCGTGTATTGCAAAGTATGGTGCTTCGTGTGGCTACATTCTTCTAAATTTGACCTATTATAATCCGTAGGTGAATTAACGCACAAGTACCCATACTTCTTCTTTTGGTGTGTTGATGAATATAGTGAATCGAATCTGATTGGTTCCGGTATGAACAATTCACTTCACAAATCCGTTAACCCTGAGCAGATTTTCAAGAGGAGTTCGACTGATTCTTTGTGGTGGTGACAAAATCTGTAATTTTCTTCACGCAGTTGGTCAAATATATTCAAACAAATAGTAATCGTTACATACCATAGTCCCTGCTTGAAGATAGACGTGTGTTGTTTTCATTTATTTTGCAAGATCCTGGAGGTATGAATTTGTTTGGTGAATACATTCACCTATATGTGTCTGGCATATAGCCAACTGATTTGGCAAATATGTCAAGGGGTACAGATGACGTGAGCTGCATGTTAATGCCATTTTAGCGATGATGATTCTTCAACGTCTTGAAACGTTTTAGTGGCACATACAAATATCCGCTTGCCACGTATCGTCATTGTCGCTAAAAACAACGCCACCAGACACAATACAGCCATTCAGGTTTTTTGTTACAACGTAGATGCCCTTGACAATGCCTTACACAAACATGGACAAAATATCGCGCACATGACTACTACATTGATATATGTACATCCCATGCTGGTGGAATCAGGACAAAAGGCGCGGTAAGGACATACAGTGGCAACAAGATAATGACAAAGCATCAAATAGAGATGGTCCATATTTATTGGCGAGGTCGATGGGAAGAACAAAGAACATCGCAGAGCAGCCAGAGAATTAAAATGTGAGAGGTGGGAGGATATCGTATCAATGATACGTAATTATTATATTGACCGTTAATTAGGGCACATACATCAACAACTAATTTTGAGAAGAAATTGCCAGCTTGTTTACACTGATAATAATTCAACAGTAAAAGCAGTGCCGGCAGGATGTAGTAGGTGTTTGGATTTTCCAATCAATAGTTGCTCAGAAAGAGAAGTACGATAGAAAAGTCAGGAAGGAAATCCGGGACTTTATTTGTGCACTGCCACCAGGGAAGCTTGTTATGTAGACGTTGTCCGAGAACTGGCTCCATAGCTGTGCACATTTACTACCTAAACATGATAAGGACTCAATACCATTAGTCACGCTGCATAATGTCTATAAGTATAATGGGAATGCATATTTCCCAATACGCTTGGCAGTTGTAGATCATTGAAGATGACCTGTGATAGCACTGTGACATCTATTGAGAGGACAAAGCAGGAGTATGATCTACCAACGAGCAACACAAGAGAACAGTATTTAAACATTTCGCCCTTAATTGATAGGTCGAAGCAGGAGTACGCTCTGCAATGAATAGATCCTTCTCCGCCTTCACACGGTAATGCTGGATACCATGCTGCAACAGGGCAGACGGACCAAGGAGAATTGTAGAAGAGAGAAGACTAACAGCGGTATCCAACAAGGAAACATTATTTACACCCTTCGCCATTTAATGGTAGGACCGATTATCTCTGGATATGCCTGGGCTGCAATGAAGTGAAACTCAAAGAACAGTTCCGAGAAAACACAAATGATACTCACTAAAGCAGTAGTCCTTAACCATGGATGCCCCAAGACAAGTCATGTCCTCTAAACAATGCATACCCCCAACTGTAAAAACCTTACCAGAACTTCCTTCATTTATGTTACGATAAAATTTACAAATGTCCAGGTTTCGAACAGGAAGCAGGCAGTTTAAAAAGAGTTGGTGTGCATTTAGCAATGTTTGGTTTATTCCAATGTTAGACTAAATGGATATAGTACAAGTGAGCCACCCAAGTTTTGTTAAACCGGCCTTGAGAGTCAACCTTATAATTTGAGAATGTCAATGGGCCACTTGTCCGGAATATACAGTACATCGTGAGTTGATGCAAGGTATTGTTGTATGGATTCAACTATGAATATCCAGTAAGATCTCAATATGTATATGTATGGGTGTGTGTGTGTGTCATGTGCCTTATGTGTGTGTGCCGTGGGTGTGTGTCGTGTGCAGTGTATGTGCTGTGGGTGTGTGTCGTGTGCAGTGTATGTGTGTGGGCGTGTGTGTGTGTGTGTGTGTATGTGTGTGTGTGTGTGAAGAAGCAATTATGCTGCGAAACAACACAAGAGATAGACCCATTATCACGAAAAAGACTAATGTTTAAATGTACGATATACACATGTTCTGTATATTCGTATATTCACCCTGTTTTCTTTTCTGAAACTGTTTCAGAAGCTGGTTCTGCTTATTAAGATAAAGCTGAGCAGTGATACACAGCCATTGGGTTTTCATTGTGTGTACGTGAAATTATTTAATCTTCATTGAAATAAAATCATAGCTAACCATTTTACTTCCTCTGGTATATCTTTTCAGCATTAACGATTCGATAACTGTTTTATTTTAAACTGTTTTTATTAATTTTGTTTTTAAAAATTCATGTTTTAATAGAAACGTCGTTAAACAGATATTACTGTTCCCACAACCACATGGATTGTTCCCGTACTGTTGTCCATGCAGAATATCGGTTGTTCCATTCTCATACATTCTGTGTTCTTATAATACTAAAATAAAAACCACAAGACAATGTGTGATTATCACAATTTAGAAAATTTGATACGAAGTGGTTTGACAACGTAAACATAATTACCAATTTACTGATAGGCTCTGGGTTAAGGGGATGTCTCAATCAAAAGCTTGGCGCTTTTAAAACTTTCAATAAGACTCATATCTCGTTTACAAACCACACTTCTACTATTGTCGAATGCTAGATGGGATATGGCAGAAGCACTTGTAGAGTCAAAACTGTTTGTTAAGTGCATAATGGCAACGTGTTGTTTCAACATGTAGAAGCGGCTACTAGTGGCAAACAACACTCGACCTAGTTTTTACTACAGAAGAAAATAGTATTGAAAACGTTACCGTTGGGGGACTGTTTGGCTCAAGTGACCATTAGATCATCCCGTGCGATCTTATAGCAGGAAAAGAAGTAAACATGAACGCGCAAACATCTAAGGCAGATGTTAAGAAGATGAAAGAGGCAACGAGCTACATAATCTGGAAAGGGAATTCGGAGGAACATATGTTTATGTAGGGAGGTACATCACAAGCGTAAACAGTTGATAAATAAAATTGTAGTTAAATGTAGAAGAGCCAAAAATAAAGCATACACAAAATATACAGAAGCAATAAATAAAAAAAAGGATATTAACAATATTTGTACAAGTGAAACATAGCTCATTGAGTAAATAAAATAGAAAAAAACTTACTTAGAAAAAAAAACGTGCTCATAGGATCAAGACTGATAGTAAAAGCATATTTTAGAACGAAAGACAAAGTTGACCCTCTCATAGAAGAAAACAGAAAACATAAGTTAGAAAAGGGAGGAAGCTAATCTACTCAATCAATACTTTGGCACGGTCTACACAAAAAAAGACTACTCCAAGATCCCATAGTCTATTTATATTTTCCAAAGCGACATAGATACAGAGGCATTAAGATCAATATGTGTTACAGGGGAAATGTTTTTTTTTTCCATTTGGAAAGGTTGAAAATGGATTCATGTTTAGGTCAAGATGATATTCATCAAAAATTGATCTTTGAAATTATAGATCAACTAGCAAAACCAGTGACTATATTATGTTCTAAATCACTTGCAAAAGGGATTCTTCCAGGCGATTGAAAAAAATGCAGAATTAATCCCCTTATTAACAAATTGTAATACCTTCAGATCCCCGAAAATTATGGACAGGTGAGTTTAGCACGCATAGCCTGTACATTGTTAGTCACTAATCAAAGAAAATATTGCAATGCATTTAGTCAAGTTTATTATAATCAGAAATAGTCAGCATGGGTTTTCTAGAGGGAGATCATGCTTAACAAATATATTTTCATTTAAGGCAGAGGTTCCTAAAAGCATAAATAAAGGGGAGTCAGCGTATGCTATTTATCTTGAAATTGCTAAGACCTTTGATAGAGTAGCTAAACAAATATTATTTAGAAAATAAAAATCACATGTAATAGATGGAGTAGTTTCCAAATGGATTGAAATTTGATTAACCGGAATGGAATTACAAACGAGCCGACTGGGACAGATTTGCAATCCTGACAGATGGGCTGTGTGAAACCATCAACACACAAAACAACAAAATGAAGCCCATGGTGGAAAGCCTAAGCAAGGCAATAATGCAAGCCGCCATTGAAACCATCCCAAGAGGAGCTAGGAAAAACTATAAGCCCTATTGGAATGATGAGTTGCAGAAAGCGGAAGATGCAGTAACAAATGCTAGGAACATGGCAGAGCGAGAACAATCTATGGAGGCAAACATCGCCCTCAAAGCCGCCACGGCGAAATACAAAAAAACTCTTAAGCAAACAGCAAGAAAAACAAAACGGAAAGCCTCAACCTGGACAAAGAAGGGAACAAGCTATGGAAGCTAGTCAGAGCCATAAATGACGAAACCCCTTCAAACAAACAAATTACCATCAAGCAGGGCGAAAACTTGCTCATTGGTAAAAAAGCCGCAAACGCTTTTGTCGATCACTTTGCCAGAGCAAACCACACCGAGGTCCCTGCAGATAGGCATACAGACATTAGTAAAGAGCAAAAGAGCCATCAATACGGCACCTGAAGAGCATATGATGGTCAAATTAACAATGAGCGAAATGGAAGAGGCCATGAGAACATTAAAGAAAAGGAAATCTCCCCGAAAAGACGGGATAACAAACGAAATGCTGATGGGGCTGGGCCAAACAGCGAAGAGGAAACTGCTATCGGTCCTGAACAAAAAGCTGGAACAGGGGAATTGTACCCCAGGCATGGAAAGACGCAACACTTGTACCAGTACCAAAAAAAGGAAAGGACAAAACAGATCCAAATGGATACAGGCCTATCAGCCTACTGAGCTGTGTCGGCAAACTGATGGAACGTATGATAAACACCAGACTGATGTGGCATCTGGAAGAAAAACGAATACTAATTCCACAGCAAGCCGGCTTTAGACAGCACAGATCCACTGAGGACCAGGTCATCCTCATAGCCCAGGAAATAGAAGATGCCTACCAGGCACAGAAAAAAACAGTAGCGGTTTGGGTGGACCTGGAAAAGGCATTTAACAAAGTCTGGAAAGATGGACAGAGTCAAGCTAAGAAGAAGTGATGTTTCGGGGAAAATGTAAAAGTGGATCAACCACTACCTCAAAAACAGAACAGCCAGAGTCCAAGTACAAGGGCAGATGAGCAAAAAGGTGACACTCGAGCAGGGAGTACCGCAAGGGGGGAGTACTGTCACCCACACTCTTCCTGGTGTATATAAACGACATTACAGATTATATACCAAGAAGAGTCCATAGCTCAATGTTTGCAGACGATCTGGCTATGTGGAAGAAATCGGATGCAGCAGGCCCAAAACATCGCTGGAATAGTGGGCGAACTCACAGCTGGTCAAAATAAACGAGGGTAAAACCACATGCACAATATTCTCGCTTTCAATCAAACCCCAAAATACCAAATTAAGTTTAAGTTGCAAATTCCTGCAGCCAAACGACAACCCAAACTATCTGGTAGTCACATTTGATAGGCGCATGACATGGAAAAGTCAGATCGAGAGAAACCGAATGAGAGCCAGAGAAAGAATGGCAATCATGAGGACACTTGCTGGCACAAGCTGGGGAGCAAGACGAAAGCATACTAAAGAAACTGTACACTGAAAGAGTGAGACCAGTTCTCGAGTATGGCTTTGCGGCGTTAACAACAGCAGCAAAGGCGAACTTCGATAAAGTTAGCAAACTTCAAAACCAAGCCATGAGAGTTATATCAGGAGGCATGAAGTCAATGCCAATTGTAGAACTTGAAAAGATTACAAAACTGCAATCCATGACCGATAGAAGAGACTGCAGAGCCCAGCTGCATTCAGAGAAACTCAGAAGACTGACTGACCATCCAGTGCACCAGAGACTAAACAATTTGGGAAATGGAAAACTAAAGGGGAGAAACTTTGCAGAAATAGCCAAAGCAAAGATGCACGAAGATCCTATAAATGCCATAACAACACCAAAACCCATCACTACTGTAAGAAAACCTACCTGGAGGCAGGATATATTTCCAGAGGTGGTAGAAAATATACCAGGTACTGGAAACAAAAACTGCCAGACCGAAAAAGAAAGGAGAGATACTACCCTAAGCTTTATATCGAAAAACTACCCAAGCATGGACTGGACCCATGCATACACCGACGGTTCTGTAACAAACACTACACAGAACGGAGGGGCAGGAGCATTCCAGAACCTACCAAATGGCAGAAAAATAATACTGTCATTCGCTACTGGTAAGTACACAAGCAATTTCAGAGCGGAGGCAGAGGCACTGAGGGCGGCAGTGGAAGTAATGATGACATATAAAGAAAATGAAAGCCATACAGTCCTGCTTACAGATGCTCTGGCCGTAGTCACAGCGCTAAAAAGCCAAAAAAACACTGAGCTTAATGACTTAAGAGCAGCACTCTGCAAACTGTGCCAGCAGTCCGCATCAAAAAGGGTAGTGGTACAGTGGATGCCATCACACTGCAACATCCAAGGCAACGAGGAGGCAGACAGAATGGCTAAAGAAGGTGCAAGACTACCACAAACAGATACTAGTATGACGTACGAAGAGTCAAAACGGCTTATTAAAGCCAGATACATGACCAAATGGGAAACCGAACATACTGGTTACACCAAAAACTGCCTATTACCAGTTGAACAGAAGAGACCAGGTCGTTGTCTTCAGACTTCGCACTGGCCACAATAGACTGAGGTACCACCTATTCAACAAATTAAAGATAGGTGGTACCGACGAATGCCCGTGCGGTACCGGTAACATGACCGCTGATCATCTGCTGCAGAACTGCCCGACATACGAGGATCAGAGAGAGCAGATGTGGCCATCACCAGGGGAACTGCAAGACAAGCTCTATGGCAGTGTCGACAGCCTCAGGATGACCGCCGCTTTTTTCGAAAAAATAATGGTTACTGTCTGACTGCGTACGAAGAAGAAGAAGAAGAAGAAGAAGAAGAAGATTAACCGGAAGAAGGCAGTGGCCATACATAAGGAGCAATCTGAGTGGTGTGAAGAAAAGAGTCGAGTTCCGCAGGGCTCAGTTTCAGAACGAATGTTGTTCTTTATATATATATATATATATATATATATATATATATATATATATATACATATATAAAGGATTTGGACATAGATATGAGATTAATGATCCATGATCCAAAATTCGCTATTGATACATAACTATAGTTTTTTTCAGTAGTGTCTCATCTAAAACATAAATGGATATTTGAGGTCGGATTTATATACAATTTGAGAATTGGCTGCAAGCTGGCAAATCGAGTTCAATATAGATAAAGGCTTAGTCATCCACATGGGTCGATCAAATATAGAACACACTTACAGAATGGGTGAGAACAATATTAGAATAATACAAAAGGAAAGGGACATAGGGGTTATAATAGATCATACATGTAAAGATAGTGAACAAAACAAATGCAGTTTAAGTTATGATAACAAGAATTATTAAACATACGAGCAAGGAAGTGATAGTCAAACTGTATAAAGCATTAGTTAGACCTAGATTGGAGTACTGTGTACAGGTGTGGAGTCCTTATCATAGAGGGAATATAAACATGCTGGAAAAGATACAAAGAAGAGCGACACAGCTGATAGTGGGATTCCAGAATTACAGTTATGAGGAAAGACTGGGACAAACCGCCCTACAGTGTCTAAAAATGAGAATAGTTCGAAGTGATTTATTACAAGTTTATAAGATAAAAGAATAGAAAGATTAGACTAGAATCCTTTTTTTTTCTTCAAAATACAAACACCTGCAAGAACAATAGGGCATAGTTACAAATTAACTAAAGAAAGGTCCAAATTAGATATTACGAAATATTGTTTAGTCAGAGAGTGGTGAATGCCTGGAATGCATTACTACAAGAAGTAGTGGAAGAAGGGACAATTAATGCATTTTAGAATTGATTGGATGCGCATAGCTTTTAGAGCTAGGAAATGTTAATGAAATTGGATGTTTACAGACTGCATAGTCTTCCAAAACAAAATAAAAAAGATTAAGTTAAGTTCGAGTATTTCAGAAAGGATATTATTTGTGATTAATAGTATTGGCAAATCACACGGTTATATTTAAATGTACACAAATATAAATCAACCATTATTATTCTGCCCTCAAACAGATTGATACATTTCAATAAGTAATGAACTGTTGGTGTTGGTTTGTTGTGATGGATGACAGGGTGGGCGGAATAAATACCCCACGGAGTTAACAAATGTACCTTTGTCTTTAACTTAAGGAATGAAGGACATATCTCTAAACATTGGATTTCTAAATTACTTGAAACAGTTCCTGAGTTTATAGAAGGGATATTAGAACTATTTGAAGCAATGACAAATGTTATCAAATACGGGATCAATATGCTGAATAGTGCATTAACTGTTTCTTTCATCAATCTAAAGTTTATTGGTAACGTCAGAGCCTGTGACTCAGAGCTTCCAGGATCCTTCTCCACCTCCACGAGGTAATAACAGGCTGCAACAGAGCAGGCCGTCTAAGGAGAAGTGTGGAAGAGGGAACGCTAGCGCGGTATTCAACAATGGCATGCTAAAGTCGGATGTGTCGGACCGAAAGGTACAAAGTTCACAGTCAAGCTGTAAACTACGACACAACGCATTCATTTCTCTGGACTACATTCTACTACTTGTTAAGCCCTTTTCATTATTTAATAGCCGGAGTTTGATAACGAACGAAGAAGAAGAAGAAGTTGAACAAAAAAGAAAAAGGATAATAACACAATTAAAAAAACAATTCATACATCAACCTATTGTGACAACACGGTGGTAAAACGCTTTAAATAACTGCATGAAAAACTGTTAAGAAGAAAACGCATTTTTTGTACTGGAGCAGTAATATACGTGATACGACAAAATGTTTACGATGGACAGTACAACCATATTAGAGATAATAAGTTGTGCAAATAGATACACGGTCCTCACTATAAAAAGTTGTCTAGACAGATACACTGTCCTCACTATACAAAGTTGTGTAGATAGATACACTGTCCTCACTATAAAAAGTTGTGTAGACAGATACTGTCCTCACTATACAAAGTTGTGTAGACAGATACACTGTCCTCATTATACAGAGTTGTGTAGACAGATACACTGTCCTCACTATAAAAAGTTGTGTAGACAGATACACTGTCCTCACTATAAAAAGTTGTGTAGACAGATACACTGTCCTCACTATAAAAAGTTGTGTAGACAGATACACTGTCCTCACTATAAAAAGTTGTGTAGACAGATACACTGTCCTCACTATAAAAAGTTATGTAGATAGATACACCGTCCTCACTATCAAAAGTTGTGTAGACAGATACATTGTCCTCACTATAAAAAGTTGTGTAGACAGATACAATGTCCTCACTATAAAAAAGTTGTGTAGACAGATACACTGTCCTCACTATAAAAAAGTTGTGTAGACAGATAAACGGTCCTCACTAAAGTTGTGTAGATAGATACACGGTCCTCACTATAAAACGTTGTGTCGATAGATACACGGTCCTCACTATTTATTGTGGGAGAATGACACTATGGCCACATTTGCTTATGATGTTGTAAATGGCGAACATGAAGGACTATGGATTGATGTTGACAACATTATGTTTCAAAAGTTTAGTCTTGTGTGCGTGCTGAAAAAGACGTTAAGTGAGGGGTTGTACGAGCTTTCTTCACATCCCGAGCGTGCTGATAAAGGTGGACTTGGATCTTCCAGGCGGTTTTGCTGTGTGCTTTATAATGTTTGAAATCTCGCAGAAACACATTGAAAAGAATATTGAAAGACTGAGTCTACACATACGATTAGTAAGAATGATTAATGAAATCAAGAATAGTAATGTTACACCATATTTGCAAAACAATCAAATAAATTACAACTGAATGGCCAAAGTCAAAATAAATGTTGATGGATTAAACAACAATTGATAGTCTGAAAAACAGCACATACTCCAATTCAAAGATGTGCAGAAGGTGAGTACTTATTGTACGTTTCTGTGGCGCAGATATTTGGATAGTTACATAAAATGGAGATCACATTGTCCTGTTTTCCCCACAACATATTTGAGAACGAATGGTACAATTGTCTAGAAATACACTATCATAAATCAGGACCTGCTTGCTAGAAGCAATTCTGATGATAATTGTAATGGGTGTTAAACAAGAATCCGACTATCGGGCCAGAAAAACACAATTACTCACCTGCAGGTGAATAGTTACCGTCTAGAACATGAGAAATGTTGTGTTTGATCAAGATGACTTTGCGACTGATGCGCGCCCGGTGAATGAAAATACGAAGGGTGATCTCTACACTCAACACTGAAAGGCTGACTGCCAGCCACTGACGCAATCTGGAGGCTGAAACTACTTCACCCATGCTCATGACGGCCTCCTATACGTCACTGCCTAAGGACAACAACCAATCTTCATATTTTACCGCCGACAAATTCAGATCGGATACTTTTTGAACGCACCTAGTCCACACATCAACACAGGTCAACGCTAGAAATGTTCGACCATGCCTAGGGAGAGGTCCTACAATTATCGCAAGAACAGTCATCCATGATTTGGACCCCAAAGGGAAGACACAAGAGACACCGAAATAAGACACATTGGCGAAGTACCATCGATTCCAAAATGGAAGTCATGAATCGTAGCTTGCTGCATGACACAACCTATATAAAGTAATGGGAGTTTGTTGCTGTCTTAAAGACGCTCCCAAAGCCAACATTATTGAGAAAGTAAGATCGCTTATAAAATTCATGAATGATGAATTTCGGGATTTAGAAATATCATGAATGATTCATTTATAGATTTAGAAATAGCATGAATGAGAAGAGAAGAAAATAAGATATTTAGAAATAGCATGAATTAGAAAGTGAGAAATTTAGAAATGCCATAAATGAGCGATTTATAAATTTAGAAATAACACGAATAAATAATTTAGGGATTTAGAAAAAAATACGAGTGATACATTTTTGAGATTTAGAAATATCACAAATGAAAAAAATGTAGAGATTTGAAATTAGCACGAACACATATTTAGAAATTAAAAAAAAGTCAAAAGCCTCTTATTATTGAGAGTAGTAGTAATAAAACATATATCACTACGTTGTTTTTTTCTTGATGCTGAGGTCACCAGACGAATTCATTGGGGTGTGGAATAAAGGCCACTTGTCCCTAGAACCCACAAGGAAATGTACATAATTATTTTCCTTTTTGTCACCTTCACTGTCTTATTGAGGATGTAAACGCATATCATCTTGGATGAGACCGATTTCCAAGTCATGAGGTCAGTCACTCACATTTTGGAAAATGTATAAATGAGAAGGCTAGGCTCAAGGATGTAACGCTAGTTTCACTATTCCAACACATCGGGTTCGAATTCCACCGTGTCACAATTTGACAAAGATGTTATTTTGTATGAATGTAATCGCTTCTCCGCGTAATTTTGACAATCTACAGTACTGCACACATGCCAAAACTATAACAACTAAATAGGTTGGCGGTTGTAAAAATCGATATTCTGCAAAGTACATACTACTTACATTTTGTGCATGAGTGAGAAACTGATAGAATAAATGAGGAAGATACATTTTAAGAAGCGGAAACTTGTTGAAACACTATTAGTAATACTGATTATAGAAAAGGCGTGGTTTTGGAAATTGTAAAATGTGTACACACACAATATACGATTCGTCGACAATGATGATATATACAGACAATCTAAAATGTAAACACCTCTCCCTGAGAAGTCAAAAGCAGTAAAGTGGAACTCTATAATGTAAATATTAATCTGTTTTTCAGAAACAAAACAATCTCTGTTTTTATGAGGGATGTTTATTCAGTGTGGGCGGCATCATTGGGTGTAGACGTATAAATGAATAGCAAGCATGGTTTGCAATCCCAACATCGAATCGACATCATTTCATGCCCATTTCCCATGTGTACGTCGAGGAATTTTTTTTAAAATGACCACTTCTCCACGTACATAAATGAATGGTACAACTACTGAACATGCAAAACTGCAGCTATGAAATACATTACAAACAGGTACACAAGCATCCATACATTGGTCAATACGTCCACGTTATAAACATATTTACTCACGCACTCACATACTGACTAATACGTCCTGATATCGCCCAAAAGACTTTGGTCTGAGAATGACTGGAGCTTGCCTGAGCCAGTAGAATCCAGTGAGACACACATTTAATCAAATTAAAAAACATGTCGGTGCGTATTCGTTCATAGTGATACATTTCAGAGTAAGAAAAAGCGTAACTAAATGAATACACTTACATATATTAAACATATATATTAATATATATATATATATATATATATATATATATATATATATATATATATATATATATATATATATATATATATATATATATATATAAAACGTGTGCTGTAATTGCAGATAATAGATACCACATTTGACACCATGACAAAATATATTCAAATTATTAGGTCACGTGTTGCACCAATACATCTTCTTGCACAGAAGAGGTAATTTCATTGACTTTGATATTGTTAGTCACTTAGTGTTTCGTTGATAGACACTCACTTCGTCTTATTTTTTAACAACTCACATAATACACAATTATCCAATTTGTATTTTGTCTTTTCTGTTTATTTCAATTCGTTGATAAGTCAACCGAATGTAGATCCGCATCCTCTCAACCTCTACTTTCTTGCCTCTGTCTCCATTTTTTTCTTCTTGACCTCTCTCTCTATCTCTAACTCTCTCACTCGCATCCATCCAATCATCATTAGCTCTCACATTACACGCACATCGTATGTTAATATCTTGCAGCAACTTCCTGCATACTCTTCAATTACTCATGTCAGATTTCCGAAGATGTTTTGTAAAGTAACTTTTAACAATATTTTACAGCCGCAACTGCTGTAATTATCATGCATGATTGTATTATTGAGATTACAGCAGATTCCAAGTTTTCTTAACTGAACTGATAACTACATATGGACGCTCATGATGACACCTATGATGGAATTGCCATCAACAATCCAACAACACGAAAAGCAACACAATTCAGATGCCAGTACACATTAGTGCATGTGTATGAAAGTCTCTTAAATAGGTACCTCCCCATATACTTAAACAAGCAACCATTGTATAACATACAATCTCAGGATAATCAGGATAGTTTCTTCTTTGATCAAGATTTTCCATGAGTGCATGGTAGCTGTTTATTTGTTGGGGGTGAGGGAGAGCAGAGTTGTAGATAGTGTGTCTGTGTTTATCGTGAAGTGTAATGTCTCTGTTGCTGCTGTTACCATACCTGCTTCCCGTTGCATTCTTTAATTTGATATAATTGTGTATCCATCTGTCAGCATAACACTAGCTTGGCTGCACATGGAACATATTTCACTTCAGCGTGGAGGGCTCAGAAATATATTTGTTATGTAAACCAGGAAACGTTTTAAAGAAATTACTCCACTCCAAGATTATCCCTGACAAAACATCAGTTTTACAATATGTAACTGTCTATATGAACTCATGTTTTTCTATTCCGTAGCAATGACTGGATCTAACTCATGATGTAACCTAAATACCACTTCATATTTTTGCAACATGCCCGACCTTCCACATCTTGTCAAAGTCTTGCTACAACTTCTGATGATGTCGGTAATAGAGACAGCTGAACTAGCCTAACCCTAGTCTTATTGATCAACTGTTATAAGAGCGGAGTTCTCCAAATGACATGCTACATAATACGTGATATTGCAATATTATGTTTTGGTGTGTTGTAATATGTCCTGACTGCATTGCTTAGCCTTCCTCAGTGCATGATGTATTTTTCTCAAGAGTCACATGTTAATTATTGACTTGTTTTCCAACCTACCTCACCAGAGAATCCTTGTGACGGCTGTCCAGATAAGTACCTTTTTGTGTTCCTGTATTTTCTCACTTTCTTATTTCATGTATTCTTCCCTTTATTTACGATTCGCTATTTGATTATTTGTGTTGTTCGTTATCTCAAATGAATGTCTATTGGTCGTAACGTAGGTTTTGCTTGTGTGAGTTTCAACACGGTAAATCCTGCAAGCTGTTGTTGTTTCTTGATTCATTGCCTAATGTTGACATTCATAATTATACAATATACATTGTGATATAACATTGTGAAAATAATGTTCAACTTTGTTGGCGCGAGCATAGTTTTTGTTGTTTTGTTTTACATCTTCCGTCTTCTGTTATACTGCTAAATGCGTGACTGAATGTTGTTGATGGTTTCAGTGTTTGTTTCCTTTTACACTAATCTTACGTTATAACCAAACCCAACACATTCCTATAGTCCCAATGCTAAGTGTCTTACGTTTATTTATGAACAATAGTTGATCAAAGCAGTGTATAACTGGTTTGATACATTTCTCAGGGACTTAACAATTGCTAATGTATCCTGGGATGGTCGCCTAATTCAGATTGCAACAGAAGCATATGTGCTGCTGGTGGAGGAGAAGATTCCAGCTGACAGATGAGTAGAGATAATGTAGCTACTTCCACTGGGGTGTTTGCGTGGTATAGCGTACCTCATAATTCTTGATTCTACTATGACGGAAGACGTTTCGCGAATTACGAAGACGACTAACTTGAAGTGTAAGTGAGACTGAGACAGCAGAACAACGATTTCTATACTTCATATATGTGTGCACTGATGAATCGGTGGAATAGGTGTATCAATGTTGATGGAAAATATGTACAGAAATAAGGGACAATGTGAGTGCCATATTAAATGGTTTTCAAGTTCGTTTCCCACGTGCTTTTTTGTTTAATTAGTGACGTGTGATCTAATTATTGATTTTTCCTTTAATCATCCTCAACATCAAAACATGTCTGGTACGTGTGAGTGCATGTCTTTAACAAAAACACTCCAAATAAACTTTTCCTGTGCAGCTGACCAATTTCATATATTATTCTTGACAAGAGCACATATCTCTTTTTTTGAAAAAATAAAAGTTGTTAGTACATATTGTAGATTTAAGTTTTGCCGGTACACATACCTTTTACAATTGAAACTGACTGGTGTCTTTTCAGTATTGTACATGCAAACATATAGATATTAGTTCATACACTGAACACAAGCCTAGAAAGGTTACTAATGACACAAACACACACATATATATATATATATATATATATATATATATATATATATATATATATATATATATAGTACAATGAGCAACTTTTGACACCCTGAATGTTTTTGGCTTTATTGTTCCAAAAACACAATTTGTAAGGAACTTATATGTATCGTATAGCAACTGGCTTAAGTGTAGGCTAACGTGTCAAGCCACTATCATCTGCACATCTTGACACATTTGCGTCAGAGAAATATCCAGACAGGCGGGACAAATCGTGTGAGATTAGTAACCTAACAGAGAACGGAATTTGGTGTTGTACTTGTAGTAGATAATCACATTAACTGCGGCGTTAAAGATTTCAAAATGTTTTCTAAGACAATTAACGCTCAGATACATTCTTGTAAAACTCCGACCAACTGTAAACTCTGGCTCCACGATTGTGAAGAAACTAATGAGCATTTTAGGAATATTGCATACGATATATACCAAAGAAATAAGAACCACTTGTTGGACCACTCGGAGTTCTTTCCCAGTTAACTTTTCATTAGCGATGTTTGAAGAGCTAACATCTGTAATTGTTTCTTTTTGACTTGATATGTGTTTCTTGCATGATTTGTCCATAAGATTGATTGATACGGTAGATGCTGATTGTCGAAATCTGGAAGCTGCACGTAGACTGCTGGCCATAACTGCAACACATATAAGAATAATCAATTGGGTGGCCACTGGCAGGAGCATCTCTGTTACAATCCACACATTTTTTTTAGTTGTCTCCCTGTTAGAAGACATCCACACCGTTGGTCTGGATATGTTAGTTAAACTATCCACAAGGTCAACCATTCCAATGTTTGCCAGAATCGGTGCGTAGATGACAACGGCAAAAACGGCAAATCCAGTCATGAATAAGGATGCTCTTTTTCTGGTGAATGTGTTCTTAAATTGTAGAGGTCTAGCTACACACATGCAGCGGGCAACTGCTAGAAACGTTGTGGTTAAGACGTTAGTTATACTAATAAGGATCATAACGTTAGCACTGAAAACTAATATAGCAAACGGGTCTATGCTAAATCTCTCCATCAATTTCATTTCGCAGACGTAGAGAGCCACGGAGACCGCCAGAGATATAGAAGAGATCACATAGGCTAGGTCGAAGATAGCTAAAGCAAAAAATGAAACTGTGACGCCGTCATTGAGTCCCATTAGAAGGAAAATCCTGATGTTTATAATGTTTGATATAATGCCGAGTAACGACATCACTATCCACACAATGTAACATGATTCCATAACGGCAATGTACTCAATGTTTGTCATTAACGCGGTGACTATAATGATGTCAGTAGTCGTGTTTGTTGGCATCATAATTGGTGCTGCTTTTATTGAATGCTTGTTCCTAAATAGATGACCTGAACTGTCCACTATGCTTTTATTGAATGCTTGTTCCTAAATAGATGACATGAACTGTCCACTATGCTTTTATTGAATGCTTGTTCCTAAATAGATGACCTGAACTGTCCACTATGCTTTTATTGCATCATCAATGTCTACAACCACCAGGAAAAGCGAGGATCTGTCGATTACAATCAGACTGATTGATTCAGTTACATTTGCTTTTATACCAGAATATGAAGCTTGTCATGTATTAATCCACTACAGTGAAGTAACAATTAAGTAGCATGTATTTGAAGAACGGCATTCTTACAACTCCAAACCTAGTTGGCTGTAATAAGCTTTTTAACAGGTACGGTAGGTTGCCATTACTTCATGTACGCGGATAAACGATCTTACCAAGTTAAAAAATTGCCTGTCAAACTGGACACAGCGGGATTAGTACCTGGTACCTTGGGAAAACGATTGTACAAAACAATTCATATTCATTTATATCAAACTGCGTTTTAAATCTAATTTAACAAGGAATCGTGTATTTCTGGATCTGTTGGAGTTGATTGTGTGTCTTCTACATCCATAAACTGTGTCGGAAAGATCACACGTATTGACATCCACAACATCATCATCATCACCGCATTAAAACAAAAAAAAGTATAGCACATGAATAATGACTCATTTTGCCACAGTATTAGACTACCGAAGATGTCGTTGAAGAAAACATTACGAAAACGGAGCCGGATGGAGATAAGAGATAATATAGACATCTCAAACAGTAGTCACAGATTAGTGATTAATGTTACCATATGATCCTCTTGAATAGTATTTCTCATTCTGTGTGATGTGGAACCTACGCGAGAAACAGGCGCACATGTTTCCGTTGGATGTTGAATGATTTAACTCGGGACAGTGTCATAAATAGAACATGAATTTATATATAGTATATCATTGAATTTTCCCATTTCATAACAACGAACTTTAATATGTCGACTGATATTAGTTTTATTATATTTTATGTGGAATAATTTTTTCATTAAATTGTATCAGTTAGAGTAAGTAATTGTGTCAACTAAAATTAGAAGAAAGATCCACTCCTTTAGAGTTATCCTTAGGGTCAGTAGATGGGCTAACCATATTGGAGGGAGTCCCAATTATTTAGTGTTACAGTCACAGCTAGTAAATGGGTCAACTACAATTTGAGGATAGCAACACTAATTTAGAGTTAGCGTTAGGGTTAGTAGATGTGTCAACATATAGTGGAGTGAAATCACACTTATTTAAAGTTATGATCAGGGTTAGTAGATGGATCAACATATAGTGGGGTGAACTCCCACTTATTTAAAGTTATGATCAGGGTTAGTAGATGCATCAACATGTATTGGAGGGACAGCCAAAATAAGAAGGTTCATTCGCTACATTAATTCACTAATATTTGAGTACGAGACACGTTCATGTCGTTAATGCAAGTAAGACAAAGAAACACACCAGACACACATATGTTCGCCATATTAAACAATCATGTCGAAGATGTTAGATTATGTATTAACTTAACGTCTTTATACATGTGTATATTACGCTTACAACCAGTTTCTTTTACATTATATATCTTGATTACAAATACATACGCGCATCAAATACATTTTTGAATTTTAATAATTGACCATGCCTGCCTATTTCGTGTGACAATACATTGAAAGTATTCACCACTCCGTGACTATAAAACATAGTTTATGGTATATACTCTAGACCTTTCTTTAAATAATGTGTTACTGTGTCATAATGTTTTTGTTTGCGGTATAATATTTTTTTTTAACTAAACATGTTAGTCTAATGTATCCTTTCCGTTGATTATGCAGGGTACATGTAATTGGAGGATACAGATCACGATCCTTATATTGTTTGATCAATGAACACGTTTATGTCATGTGTGAAAAAAGAGAACAATAACGTAATAACAACACAATACATTATTTCATCGTAAACTACTTGTTGGGAAAACCATCGTCAATGACTGCAGGCTGCTGTAGAATAGGTTGTAACCGTGTAATAATGGTGAACTGAATTTAAAAGCAGGGTACTTTAATATACGACATAGATTGCTGTCTTTGTGAAGAACTTGGAACAAGTCATGCCAATCTTCTTCTACACACGCACACAATGGTTGTGAATAGGGAAAGTGTTGTTTCGAGTATTTGATTTGGGGGATGAGATGTTCTCAATGTTGTCCTTGAGATACAAGAAGTTTTGTGAATTACTCGTAGACGACACTTTGTCTCCACTTTTATCTTACTTAGAAGACACGTTTCAACAGATAAACAAGTTAAATTACCACATGCAGGGCAAATATGAATAATTGTCAATTCATGCTGACAAAGTCATTGTTCAGAGAATAAGTTCTAAGTTTTAGCTGTAAAGATGAAAACAGGTAACGTGGATATATTTCGTTTTGTGACTGCGCCAAATAACAAACAGAGCAGAGACGTTTTTCTAATAATTCGTAGTATTAGAAAATAAAATAATATATGGCTTGGCTTGACTTGGCTTGGCTTCGTTCGTTTTCAATCTACCGCTACCAAACCCTGACGTGGGCCTAAGTAGCAGATTGTAGTCCAGAGAACAAATTGCGTTGTGTCGAAGTTTACAGCTTGACTGCGATATTTGCCCCTTTCGTTCCAACACATCCGACTTCAGTAAACATTTTTTTAGTACTAGGTTAGCATTCCTCTCTTTGATCCCTTCTTCTTAGCTAGTCTGCTCTGTTGCATCCAGCAGGAGCGCAACTTACCCACTCCCGGCACGGGGAGTTAGTGACGAAAAATAACAATACGGGGCTCTTTCGAGGCCCCGCAATTGGAATGAATACACTTTAAACCCGCTAAAGTCAGAGGCACGAAGACGATCAGATACCGTCGTAGTTCTGACCATAAACGATGCCTACCAACGATCCGCAGGAGCTGCTTCGATGACTCTGCGGGTAGCCTCCGGGAAACCAAAGGGTTTGTGTTCCGGGGGAAGTATGGTTGCAAAGCTAGCTAAAACTTAAAAGAATTGACGGAAGGGCACCACCAGGTGTGGAGCCTGCGGCTTAATTTGACTCAACACGCCAACACTGCAAAATGACTGACAGACTGAGGGCATTTTCATTGGGTCTAATAGGGAACGTCTGCTGGAATTAGACCCACAGAAGACATGTCAGTTTTACCCTCTTAATGAAAGAGCGTTGCTACGGTAATCCTGCTCAACCCTAGAGAAATCGCGTGTTTCAGACATTTGGTCCACGTGCTTGGCTGATAAGCCAATGGTGCGAGTCTACCATCTGAAGGATCTCGACCGAACGCATCTAAGCCGGAATCCTGCCATAAATCTCAGCACCACTGCAATGGGAGGCTACGATATGGTTGGGACATTGGACTCGCGTCTCAGCCCGACCCGGTCGAGCCGCAGAAAGAGATCTCTGCCGTCGGCCGATCAAAGCGGGCGGGAAGCTGCTCGATAATCATCCCATACGGCGATGAGATTTGAAACCACTAGTAAAAGTCTTAGTTCTCGGTCGGGCTGTCATAAGCAATAGAGCAGTCACATCACTGCGAACTGTTTAGACTCAATCCTTGATCATGAGATATGTCCGCACACCAGGCGAAAAACATCTCCGTGCCATGACCAGTCTTGTCCCCTGCTTAAATGCACTCCTGCCTCGCTCCTTACCTCTGTCTGCTATCAGTCATCCCAATGGACGCAGAAGAGATGCAGGCCAGCGGACAGTGTACCTCTGCCCTATTGTGACAACCTCCCATGTGGCGGGGAATGCTATTCGTGCCATCACTGCAGATGAGCCGAGAAAATAAAGGGAGCAAAGGGATACCCCACTCACATGCATATGCTACGTTTCTGGCAGTACGTGACAATCCTGGGACACAGACACACTGGACTGCCTCTCTTCCGGGATAGTACACACTAGTACATAGTCCATCATATCATATCATTGCCATACCCTATAGACACGAGTGGGGAAGACTCGATAGTCCTGCAAGACAACTTCCCTAAGAGAGACAACTCTGACCAAAAACCGCCAAAGGCTAAGGAGGGCATCCCTACAGAAACGCCTATTGAAATCGGATGCACTGGGCCACAGGCTTAACAAAGTAACACAGTGCAACGTATATCGATGTAACTAGCGTACGAAGAAGAAGAAACATCCTGTTATCCAGCATCACCGCTAGGACGTGTAGAAGGTTCTTGCCAGCTCTGGTTCGCTGACCCTGACGCTAACAGTCAGCAATGGGTCGCTGACCGCTGCAGCTCATGCGCTGCTCAGCGTCTTGATCCCAAAAGAATGTGTTATGTGTATTATTCTTCCAAACGTGCACATAATGGAAATGATGGAACTTTGCAGCTGACGAATAAGTACTTCAGCAAGTTAAAGGAGAGGACACATGAATGCATTTATCTTTGTGTCTTGTGTTTGTAAACTTTGAACAAGAAGTTATCAACATCATTGAAATAACTGCTGCAGTAAATGCCATGAGAAATCTGGACATTGAAGAGAAGTATCCCAGGTGATAGAAGAAATACATTCTGGCTGCTTAACATAGATTACCTAATTATATCATATCGTCAACATACAAATGCAATGCCGCGTTCGTCAAGGCGATACAATCTTCCCAAAACTTTTCACAGAAACACTGGAAGACGTCTTCAGAAAAATAAACTAGGAGACACAGGTATTGACACAGACGGAGAAATGCTCAACTACTTAACGTTTGCTGCCACAGTGTCAGAGTATCTTAGTAATGCGTATATGAGCTCAAATAAGCAAACAAAGCAGTTTGCCTTAAAAGCAATGTAAGGAAAACATAATTCGCACTTTTCACATATTGCCGAAGTGCAGAACTGTGGTTAGGACATGATCACGCTGAAAACGTGAATTCATACATTTATCTAATCCATGAATCACAAAGTCTCCACAAGGAAATTGTGAGACTCCACGTAGGAAAGCAGGCAGACGACGTAATCGTTATTGTATCAAACACACATTTCAACAAGTGAGAAGGACAAGGAAATAGTTCACACCTAGCTGTTCAATCCATTATATATATGGCTGCGAGATATGGAGCATACAAACAACAGCTGCAAAGAAGCTGTGTGTAGCTTACATGACAATACAACTAAGCAGATTGACAGTATATCTACGAGACCGAATTTGCAATTAGGAAATAAAGTGCGAGCTGTATTCCTTAAAGTTGGAGATGCTGTGTTATTAAGAAAAGCAAATGTGCTGGGCACGAGGAACGTATGCCATACAACAAATGGACACGAAAGTTGACATCTTGATGGCCTTACAACATTAAGTTCCAACACGGACATTCACCGATGATATGGACATATAACCTAAGTAAAAACCTTGATCCGTGATGATATTCCAGAACAAACAATCGCATTGAGCGTAATCAACATGTGGATACCTACCATCAAGCACGTCCTTTGTCTAGTTGGATACCATCATTACAAATTACAGACAAACAGACAGACAGAAATGCTAATCGTACCAATCTCTGGTATACCATTAAGTAGTTACATGCTTCATGTAAGTTTTTATTAACTTGTCCGAATGACAATGTGTGTGTATGTGTGTATTATGTGTATCGTGAACTGTTTATTTGTTTAAGTTTAGCCATCTTATATTTTGAGCGCTGATCAGTCCTAGAATAAGTGCACGTTACTTGTGGTAATGAGGAACTGAAACGCTTATCCGGTCAGGCACAATATATTGACTAAGATCATTACCTCTCTTACATGTAATGGTCCCTATACACATTCTGTTTTTAAGGCAGTTTTGCTGACGAGATGTGGATCGACCTATCCCCGTGGTAGTGAGCGTCACGCAGAAGAAATCAATCATAACCCAGCCGCCTGAAGGACCACATTCCACTTTCATCAGCACACTCGAGTTGTGACGAAAACTACTAGAACCCGCCCCGTAACGCCCTTTTCATAGTGCACAAAAAAAGGAAACTTACTAATGTTGGTCATTAAACAACAGATTGTAGTACGTTACGAGTATATTGCCATTACGGTATTGACATAAGTGCTTTGGGGAATAGAACCGAAAGAACAATTGGCAACGGGTGTCTTCGAATATGATACATGACTTGAGAATTATGTGATTGAAAACATGTCTGAAAAACATTTTTTTTTTTAATTTTAGTTAATGAAATGTTTTCATTTTGGTGCATGTGTATGCCATAAAAACCAATCGCTTTCATAGTTACTGTTCAATGATTGTTAGAACACATTTCAAACTTAACGCAGTAATAGAGGTGCGTTGTTTCTAAATGACTTACACGTTAAGAGTCTGCTAATAATCCTGTGTTTAGTTTAATTCACACGTCCTCTCTACATTTGCTGCTAATTGCCGTAGATATGCCTTACTATGACCATATATTGCAGAGGTTGTCGTATGTGTACCTTTTTGCATATTTGCCTTGTAAACCAGTCTCTGTAATTGCCATGTAGAAGTGCTTATATAGCTACACAACTTATGAGATTGTACGTAAGTCTCATGCCGTTAAGCCTACTTTTTTTTCGATTTCAAGCTGCCGGGGTTTTTTAATGTGTGCGACCAATTACACGGGCGTCCGACCTCTACCAAGAGATTTGGCAAAATATCACGTGACAAAATTCATGTCCACCTTGATTTAAACCTGCGACTTCCAGATGCCAAAGCCGACGTTTTACCTCGAGACCACTCAGTTAAGTGTTAAGTTGCGTTGCGTTACCAAACAACGTAGAAGCAATGACGATCAGAGAGTGAGCTATTTTTGGTGAGATTTTGTTAATTCATTGTTTAATGTCCAATTACTTCATTTGGTGAAGTGTATGTTCGACACTCCATTTGGTGGAGTATAGGTTCGGTACTTCATGTGGTGGAGTATAGGTTTGGCACTCCATTTGGTGGAGTATAGGTTCGACACTCCATTTGGTGGAGTATATGTTCGGCACTCCATTTTGTGGAGTATAGGTTCGACACTCCATTTGGTGGAGTATAGGTTCAACACTCCATTTGGTGGATTATAGGTTCGGCACTCCATTTGATGGAGTATAGGTTCGACACTCCATTTGGTGGAGTATAGGTTTGGCACTCCATTTGGTGGAGTATAGGTTGGGAACTCCATTTGGTGGGGTATAGGTTCGACACTCCATTTGGTGGATTATAGGTTCGGCACTCCATTTGGTGAAGCATAGGTTCGGCACTCCATTTAGTGGAGTATAGGTTCGGCAATCCATTTGGTGGGGTATAGGTTCAACACTCCATTTGGTGGAGTATAGGTTCGGCACTCCATTTGGTGGAGTATAGGTTCGACTCTCCATTTGGTGGCGTATAGAGCCGGTTCTGATTTTCGTGGAGACACAATCTCTGTTATGTAAACATTTACGGATTATTTTATATATATATATATATATATATATATATATATATATATATATATATATATATATATATATACACACACACACACACACACAATCACGCATATACCTTCGCACTAGTCCTCCATAACACTTGTAATTAAATTGGAAAAAAAACCTCTATAAACCAAAGAGTGACTTCACACATGAGGACTCGATCCTAATTTCCACACGGACGCACGCGTCTCAAGGACCTTAGATTTTGCATTTTTGAGGATCTACAGGTGAATGCACTAGGTGTATTTGAGTTAAGTTTTAGATTGAATTATTATTTTTTACGAGTATGTAGCTGAGTGCAACAAACCTATGCAATAAAATGATATGTTATGATTTAGCTTAAGTTGAGGTCATAAAGCTGTAATTGACTAAGAGACCATTTCAAATGTTACCATACGATCATTTGTCGATCATTTGTGTAACGTTTCAACGATCTCACAATTATTGATAATGACACAATTTTCTATGTCTGAACGCAAATGCTATCAACAAAACACCTTAATTACATAAACGTTTACAAATTATCACATTTCGTCTAAGTGTCTTTATACAATGTGTTAAATTATTAGTCTAGGACTGTTTGCACTTTGTTTTTAAATCGTGATTCCAGCTTCAACTGTGGCAGCTTGCTTGTAAAATAATGTTATTAAATAAAGAGAGATTTATTCACGTTTTGAAGCTAAACGTTTTTAAATAGCATGGCCTCCGGCAGAAGCAATGATCCAAGACGGATACATATTGATGCATGTATTGTAACGCATGCAGTTTTAAGCCTGCAAAGAAGCCATACAAAGAACTACCGCAGTGCATTTTGTACTAGAGAACATTCATCAATGATAAATAACGCAGTTTTGGGTAGCTTCTAAAACAAACAACATTGACTGGTGTAATCGCACAAGAAGTGACTAGTATAGCTAAAATCACAAATTATAAGCAACCCGTTCCTCGGTGAAGCTGTCAATCTTGTGATAGCATCAATCATGTCTTTGGCCATGTAGTTTTCCAAAAAGTAATCAGTGAACGATTATATTGTTCATGCCCCACGAATGTACACCCGAGCGGTCATTCTGGCACTGTGGGGGTTGGAGATATTGGTTTTGGGATTGATGTTGGTCATCTCTTTCCTCATCAGCCGGCCAGGCTTGAGTGGGGTCTTTTTGTTGTCACTACTTTTGTCCGGCTGCTGCATTGTTTCATCTTCCTCAGATACCGTTTATTTACTTGAAAATTGACTACCACTTGCATAAGTACACTAATGAGGAAATGGGAGGAGTGTTTTCTGCAAGATATATCGATCAAAAGGCTTGTGTAAACAAAAATGTATAGTAATATTGTCCGCTTGGCAAAAATAGCAGACGAGGTTTCAGCGACTTACAGTATTCTTTTACGTTGATATGAAACAGACGTGAACCCATGATGTAGGACTTTAGGTAGCATTAGATATAGTGTTCTAAAAATCTACTAGCACATCGCGCATTGAACAAGTTGGTGAATTCTGAAACACGAATGCATTTCTAGTATGGGCATTGAGTGATGATAGGACATAAAACAGTGGCATTTTGGGGCAAAGACTCCGAAACATTCTAATCTATACAGCTGAAAAGTATTGCTGGGCATGAACATGTGATATTAAGGCGACGCCAAACCACATTTGTCACCTGCCCTCTTCAGAAAATACCACGACTAGATACAGTGCAGTCCTTAACACTCTTTAAAACGCAAATTTACCCTTGGTGGTTAGATATCGAAATTTGCCGCTCTCCGGGAAACAACTTTTCAGCTTAAAATAGGGTTACACATAAGTGACAGGTCTTAAAGTCAAAAAGGGGTTGACCTCTCCAGCATGCAAAGATACAGCATGGACCCCACTTGTTTGTCTGCCAACCTGTGAATTTGTGAATCTGTGTATGCAATTATTCACAAAAATGACCACCACTTCTCTAGGAGTAGAAGAGGAGCGACAAAAAAAAAACTGTTTCAGCTCAAAGTGAAACATTCTGAAATTTGTATATGTTTACAGTGGGGACAGCGTGGGCTAGTGGTTAAGTGACACGGCTCACAAACCGAAGGTGCTGGGTTTGATTCCCATCACCGCACTGGCCGTTACCCCGGGGAAACAAACCCTTAGAAAATGCAGAAGGAAGCAGACCCTTACATAAAATGCATGCTGAAGTCGAATGCACTGGGTCGACAGGCGCAAAATGAAAACCACAGTGCAAGGCACACCGCCTTGGCGAATGAAGAAAAAAGGGGAACGCAAAAAAACCGAAAAAAAACCCACCAATTTAAAAAAAAATTATATCTGATATAAAGTTGCGGTTTAAAAATTTAAGAAAAAATCAATTAGAGCAGTGCAACTGTTTAAGTTATAATGGTCAAAGACAAACCAAATGGAATAAACATCTCCAATCTAATGAGAAAATAGTGTGACATGTATCATGGTTATCACCACTGTGTCTTTCCAGTGACTCATAAATAACTATCATTATAATCAGCAAGGTATGTCGTAACAGGTAGGTAATGAGGATTGGGAATGGGCCTGCTTTCCCAATGCAAAGAAAGTATCGTTACTAAGATACAAAACAGAACTAGAACTATATAGAATAAAACACTCGATAAAGTCAAGGCAAGTCACTATAGACTAAGGTAGTGTCATTATAGACGAAGTCGAGCAAAGTCAATATCCACGAAGTCAAGCTAAGTGGCAATAAACTAAGTCAAACAAGGTCACTATCAACTTGGTCAAGCATGTAATTTCAGACTCAGTCAAGCCGCCACGTCAATACCCACTCTTAGGCAAGCCAAGTCACTATTGCCTTATCACCAAAGGTGCTGGGTTTGATTCCCATCTCAGCAGCGGCCGTTGCCCAGGAGAAGCAGACCCTTACATAATATGCATATGGTAGTCGGATGCACTGGGCCTTCAGGCGCAAAATAAAAACAACAGTGGAACGCACACCGCCTTGGGGATTAGAGAAATCAGGCAAACGCAAAAAACAAAATTTAATAAAAAATATGTCTACTTCAAAGAAAACATGATTCAAGCATATTGTAACTTTCAAATGTCTACTTTAATGGAAACATGTAGCAAACATATTGTAACTTTAATCTGGCAATTCCACAGGCAACATGTATAAAACTTAACGTGACTTTCATAAAGTGATGTTCACTTTCTTGCAAACATGTAGGTTGTATTAGGCGTTATGTTACTTTCATCACTTCACTTTCCGGGAGACATGTATTAAGTATTACGTCACTTTCATATGTTCACTTTCCTGAAAACATGTATTAAACATGACGTTGGTTTCAAATGTTCACTTTCCTTGAAACATGTATCAAGCATTACCTGACATTCATATGTACAATCTCTAGGACACATTTATCAAGCAATTATGTTCATTTTCATGAAAACATCTGTTAAGCATTACATGACTTTCATATGTTCACTTTCATGGGAACATGTATTACGCATTACGTCACTTTTATTTGCCCCTTCACATAAACATGTATCAGGCATTTTGTCACTTGAATATGTTCCATTTATACATACATGTATCAATCATTAGGCCACTTTGAAATGTCCCGTTTACACAAACATGCATTAAACATTTCATCACTTTTATGTGCCTCCTTTACATAACAATGAATTAATCATCAAGCCAAGTTGATGTGAACTGTTTACACATACCTGCATTAAACATTGCGTCACTTGTATTTGCCCCCCTTACACACACATGTGTCGAACATTAAGCCAATTGTATATGTCACCTTTATACAGACATATAACTTATTAGTTCCCTTTTATGTGTCCACTTTATGTAAACACGTCTCAGACAGAATGCCAATTTTGTCTGTCCACTTTATAAGAAACATATATCAAACATGATGTCACATTGAAATGTACACTTTACTGGAAACATGTATGATACATACTGTCACATGCATATGCCCCCTATACATAAGCACATATTGAACACACTGTCACTTTCATCTGACCACTTTACACAAACGTATAACGTAATGAAACATGTATCAACCATTCAGTGACGGATGCAATAAATGCAGTACTTACGGGCGAAAGTGATAGCAGCAGTCAGTCCTCTTTAATCTCCTCCGACTACATTCGTTAACGTTGTTTTATTTTCAAACCGGACAGAACGTTTGTGAGTATTTTGTTTATATATTAATGTATTCTGTCCGCATATTGTTACTTTTTGAGCATTATGTTTCTGTATGTTGCGGTAAATCTCGTCAATTTTGATCAGTCGATTTTATTGATGCAAAGGCGTACTTCATAATAGAGAAATGTTCCACTTCAAATAAAGATGATGCAAAACAGTTTTCGTCTTGGAATGAGTAAAATAATAACAAACACAATCATTTACAAACTGGATTATGGGCGAGACATTGTTGAGAAATTGGAATTCTACGTAAAACCGCAGAAGACGTGCACTTTCATGTAACGATATTGTTTCGTACACTGTAGTTACTTCTTGCCAAAACAAGGGTGGTGACTATGTCGAAAGATATTTTTTTTTAAGGTAAGACATTGCGCTTTAAATGGAGTAACTGTGCTCTTTTTATGTTATGATTTTCATGGAATAAAATATGAGGAATTTATTTCTGAGCACCTCTTGTAGAACACTAGCACGCTAATGGAACACTATTATTAGTCTCAGTCGCCCTGTACATCTACACAGGCGGATGCCCCTGAGCTGGACCCAGCTCTGACGAGAGCTGGATGCAGCCAGGAATAGTATTTTCTACTTATCGAGCTAGGTTTTAGCAGCGTATTATTGCACTTGGTTGGGACACATTTTTGAGGTGGTTAACCGATGTGTGAGTCAATCTTAATAGACTCAAACACTAGAGTAAAGTAGACCCGCAGCCTGATAGGCGCATATTAGCTGCTCCTAATAATACAACTATACATGACCAGTGGTATGCCATGTCACATAGTTAGCTGCCTCTTGCGACATGCTCACAACGAGAATATTTCGCCTGGACCCATGCACATATGGGTGGCTCATCAGAAGATGTCCTTGAAAATTGGCCATGGCTGCAACGTCATCAAACTAAAAAACAAATAAATCTACTCAAAAGGAACTGCCCCTGGGAGATACTTAAATGTCGAAGCAACAGCCACGAAGCAGGCAACCGAAACCCTCATAAGCTGTATAGAGTGGACAGAAAAATAAACGGTTAATTTTTACTGTGCGTTTTCACTGCTAACATCCATATAGAACAGTCAATGATGTGGATGTTGTTAATCCCATTGCTTATGTAGACATAAGTATTGACATTTTCGATGGTCTTATTTTTCACTAGTAAGGCAAATCAGAATCAGTAGAAATTGAGCCTTCTTTCTATTTATGCTCAGGCTAATGACAGTGACTGGTTCATTCTGTTCAATTAGACTGTATTCGGCATATGCAATGCTGTAGCAGAAGATCACAATCTTGTATTGGAATCGTAGATGTGAGAGTATCTCACAACGTATATTGCCGTATAAACAGATTGTATAAACAGCCAGCAGTTACAGTCAATGGGCATACATTACACGTGGTAGAAAAATGTGTCAACCTAGGAAGCACGCTGTCGAGATCAGTGACTATTGCTGATTAGGTGGCTAATAATAATTGCTGTCCATCGTTGTCGATGAGGACCGCCGACATCATCCTTGTCACAGATTTCCCTGTTGGGTGTGGGTGCGCATGTGGCTGAATAGGCCAATGCGAGCACAAAAACAGCTGCTACATATCGGGCACACGAGGTTTGTAGAAGGGGATGGTGTTCCCGCTGCTCGGGATTTCCACGTCTCGCGTCTGTTCTGGGCTTTCACAACACGGTCATCTTCTCCAGCAGCTACACCCGATGTGACTGCGCTTCTCCAGTCAGATCTGTTTTTTGCAAGACATTCCCAGGTGTCGATGTCTATCTGGGAACTTTTTAGTGAGTCCTTCAGACCGTCTTTAAAACGTTTCTTTGGGCGCCCTCTCTCACGCCATCCTTCTCTCAGCTCGCCGTAGAGAAGCTTATTTGGGAGCCGCTCGTCTGACATACGGACGAGGTGTCCGGCCCATCCTAGACGTGCTTTTTGTAACATTGCATGGATGCTGGGCATCTTAGCCCTCGACAGAACCTCGATGTCAGTGACACGATCTTGCCATCAGATGTGGAATATTCCCCTCAGGCAACCTGTGTGGAAGTGGTTTAACCTCCTTGCATGTCCAGAGTATACAGTCCAGCTTTCGCAAGCGTATAGTAGGGTTGGAATGATGGTTGCACAGTAGACTTTGAGTTTGGTCTTAACGCTGATGCCACGACGTGCCCAGACCATCGAGCGCATTCTACCAAAGGCTGTACTGGCCTTTGCTATTCTGCTTGCCACCTCATCGTCTAGGCTGACAGATCTCGACAGCGTGCTGCCCAGATATGTGAATGTGTCTACGGCATTCAACGTCTGCCCGCTGACTGTAGTCTCTGGTTTTGTGTACGGCATGCCTGGTGCTGGTTGGTACATGACCTCTGTTTTTTTTGCATTTATGGTCAGACTAAAATTTTCGCATGCGGCAGAGAACTGGTCCATTCCAACCTGCATGTTCAGTTCTGAGTTGCTCATTAGAGCGCACTCGTCAGCAAATACAAGTTCCCGGATTATGTCGCCAGCCACTTTGGTTTTGGCCTTCATTCTTCTGGAATTGAGTAACTTGCCATATGTGCGGTACTTTATGGGTATTCCAAGCTCCAATGATCTGAAGGCGTCTGTCATCGTGGCCACGAACATCATGCTGAACAAAGTCGGGGCGAGTACACATCCTTGTTTTACTCCGTTTGACACTAGAAACGTTTTAGAGATTGCACCGCTGTCCAGTACACGAGCACACATGCATTCGTGTAGCTGTTTCACCATTGTTATGAACTTTTTGGGGCAGCCAAACTTAGACAGTATCATCCACAGCTCTCCTCTGTTTACTGTATCAAATGCCTTTGTCAAATCAATAAATGTGGTGTACAAGGCCTGATTTTGCTCTCGACACTTCTCTTGTACTTGGCGAGCGGCAAAAATCCTGTTTCACTGTTCCTCTTCCGGCTCTGAATCCACATTGGCTTTCTGGGAGGTGGTGGCTTTGTTCAAGGTGTTTGTTGAGCCTGTTTAGCAGTAAACGCGCTAGGATCTTGCCTGCTACGGAGAGTAGCGATATTTCACGATGATAATCGCATTCCTGACGATTGCCTTTTCTTTTGTAAAGGTGAACGTTTGAGGCGTCCTTTAGCTCCTGCGGAATTTTACCTTCAGCCCACATGTGACAGAAGAGTTCAGTGATCCTTCTGGTGAGGGATGGGCCAGCTGTCTTATATACCTCTACTGGTATTGCATCCGCTCTTGGAGCTTTTCCTATAGATAGTGAACTGATTGCCCTGTCGACTTCCTCCTCAGTAATTACTTCATCCAACGCCAGGTTCAGTTCCCCTTGCGGAATTCGCCGGATAGCCTCTTCATTTATGGACGATGGGTGGTTTAGTATTTTGCAGAAGTGGTCTGCCCATCCGTCTAGAATCTGAACCTTATATGTTAGCAGTATCCCATCCTCACTGCGAACTGGAGTAGTAATAGAGGGCTGCGGGCCGTAGAGAGCTTTCAGTGCCTCGTAAAACCGTTTGGTGTCATGACGCTCAGCGAACATCTCAATTTCGTCAGCTCTTTTGCTGAGCCAGGAGTCTTGCATCTCTCTAAGCCTGGTCTGGACAGATTTGCGAGCAGTATTGAAGGCAGCTTTTGCTGCCGGAGATGCTGTGTCCATCTGGTATTCCCTGTGCGCTTCATGTTTTGCATCGAGAAGGCCCTGTATTTCTAAATCGTTCTCATCAAACCAGTCCTTATTTGGGGTAGTTGTCTCGCCGACGCGACTCAATTTCAACCAGTGTTCGTAAAGCGATCTCAGTCCCGCCAGGCGGAGCGATAGCGCGGGCTTGCGGAAAACGCTCGCCTGCCTTTCCCCGTAGAGCGAATTGGGTGCGGTTTGTTGTGGCGTCTCCTCCACCGAGGTGCGCTCGTCTGGTCCGTATCAGGAAACGTGGTCCGTCTGTGGTGATTTATCTAAGGCTTATAGCAGAGCTCGACAGTACGTCTCGCTGGTGGTCCAACTTTCGCAAAGAGCTTGTGACCGGCAAATGGAAAGCAGGAATCGTTGCCTCAAGGCCCTGCGTTCTCCTCCGGAGAAGGGTAGGACGGCAGGCCAAATTGTCTCTAGTCCCAGTGAAATTCATCGCCGAGGTCGTTGGGATCCGTTCTGCACAGAGCGCTGCCATCCCTCCTCGAGCAAGCGAGGTCGGTCGGTCGTCTGGTGCGTGTAGGAGGCCCCTGTCAGGCGGTCCTAGGTCGACGGAGTGAGGGACGGGTGGAACAACCGTCCGTCCGTCCCGTCAGTCGGTTCCTGCGGCAGTCCCAGTGAGGCTTTTCACACACCCTTCCTCCGCCGACCGGTGTGTGCTGTACGTACGTCTCCGACAGATATCTGGTTGATCCTGCCAGTAGTCATATGCTTGTCTCAAAGATTAAGCCATGCATGTCTAAGTTTATATTGTCTCACGGTGAAACTGCTCATTAAATCAGTCGAGGTTCCTTAGATGACACGATCCTACTTGGATAACTGTGGCAATTCTAGAGCTAATACATGCTTACCAAGCTCCGACCCTCGCGGAAAGAGCGCTTTTATTAGTTCAAAACCAATCGTCGATTCCCCTCGCGGGGTTGCGGCGTCCCCACTGGTGACTCTGGATAACTTTGTGCTGATCGCATGGCCTCATGTGCCGGCGACGCATCTTTCAAATGTCTGCCCTATCAAATGTCGATGGTACGTGACATGCCTACCATGTTTGTAACGGGTAACGGGGAATCAGGGTTCGATTCCGGAGAGGGAGCATGAGAAACGGCTACCACATCCAAGGAAGGCAGCAGGCGCGCAACTTACCCACGGGTAGGTAATGACGAAAAATAACAATACGGGACTCTTTCGAGGCCCCGTAATTGGAATGAGTACACTTTAAACCCTTTAACGAGGATCTATTGGAGGGCAAGTCTGGTGCCAGCAGCAGCGGTAATTCCAGCTCCAATAGCGTATATTAAAGTTGTTGCAGTTAAAAAGCTCGTAATTGGATCTCAGGCGCAGGCGGGCGGTCCGGCTCGCGCCGGTTCACTGCCCGTTGTCTCCTGCCCTACCGTCTGCCGGCTCTCTCCTACGGGTGCTCTTCGCTGAGCGTCCTGGGTGGCCGGCGCGTTTACTTTGAAAAAATTAGTGTTCAAAGCAGGCCTCGGCTGCCTGAATAATGGTGCATGGAATAATGGAATAGGACCTCGGTTCTATTTTGTTGGTTTTCGGAACTGGAGGTAATGATTAACAGGGACAAACGGGGACATTCGTATTGCGGCGTTAAAGGTGAAATTCTTGGATCGCCGCAAGACGAGCTACTGCGAAAGCATTTGTCAAGAATGTTTTCATTAATCAAGAACGAAAGTCAGAGGCGCGAAGACGATCAGATACCGTCGTAGTTCTGACCATAAACGATGCCGACTAGCGATCCGCAGGAGTTGCTTCGATGACTCTGCGGGCAGCTTCCGGGAAACCAAAGTGTTTGGGTTCCGGGGGAAGTATGGTTGCAAAGCTGAAACTTAAAGGAATTGACGGAAGGGCACCACCAGGAGTGGAGCCTGTGGCTTAATTTGACTCGACATGGCCAACACTGAAATGATTGACATGCCGAGACCACTTTTCTGGGGTCTAATATGGAATTAATATGGAAAATCTGGGGTTATGCCCCCTGTGGCTCGGTTGGTCTGCATCCAGTGTTCTGACAAAGGAACTGACGGAAGAGCACTATCAGGAGTGGAGCCTGAGGCTTAAATCAACTTAACACGCCAATACTGTAGAATGACTGTCAAAAAGAGAGCACATTCGTGGGGTCTAATAGTGAACGTACGCTTGTATTAGACTCACGGAAGACAAGTCAGCTCTCTAACACTCTAATGAAAGAACGCTACGGAAATCGTGTTTAACTCCGCAGAAACCGCAGATTTCAAATACCTGGTCATTGACAAACAAAAGCCCTCAATAAATTCGTCTCGCCAAATAGTGAACGGGTGCTGGAAATAGACCATCTGAAGACCGGTCAGTTTTACCCTACTAATGACAGGGCGTTGCTACGGAAAACCAGCTCATAACGAGAGGAGCCGCAGACACTTTGGTTCACGTACAAAGCTGATTAGCCAATGGCGCGAGGCTTCAATGTGGGGGATTACGGCCGAACCCTTGTAAGCCGGAATCCCGCCCAAAATCTCAGCACCACTGCAATTGGAGGCTCCTACATGCTCGGGACCTGGGGCTTGCGCCCCAGCCCTATCCGGTAGAGCCGCAGAAAGAGGTCTTTGCCGTCCGCCGATCAAAGCGGGCGGACAACTGCTTGATACTCACCTTATACGGCGATAAGGTGCGAAACCACCAACACAAGACTTAGTACCTGGTCGGGGTGTCGAAAATAGTAGAGCAGCCACCTCACTGTGAACTGTCGAGACTCAACCAATGACCATCAGAGCTGTCCGCACACCAGGCGAACAACATCTCTGTGACATTACCAGGCTTGTCCTCTGGCTAAATGCACTTCGGCTACGATATCTACCTCTGTACGTTATCAGCCATTTAACTATCATGCTGGACGCAGAAGAGATGCAGACCAACGGACATTGCACACCTGCCCCACTGTGTCAACACCCCAGGTGGCGGGGAATGCTAGGCGTACCATCTCTGCATAGAAGCCAAGAAAATAAAGGGAGAAAGAGATACCCCACTCACATGCAAATGCTACGTTTCTGGCAGGACGTGACTATCCTGGGATACAGACACACTGGACTGCCTCTCTTCCGGGTAAACCAGTCCATCTCATATATCATCTCACATATCATTGCACCCTATAGACACGAGTAGTGAAGACTCGATAGTCTGGTAAGACAACTTCCATAAGAGAGACAACTCTGATCATAAACAAATGCTGCCTTGCAGATAGGCTGGGGACAGCCAAAGGCTAAGGAGGGCATCCCTACAGAAACGCCTGTAGAAATCAGATGCACGGGGCCGCAAGCTTAACAAAACAGTGCAACGTAAATCGCAGCATGATGACAGTACAACCGATTAGAAAAACGCATGGCGCTCATCCTTCGGAGTCCCACCAGGCAGCGATAGTGCCGGGCCTCGCGCCTCGAAGGGGCCCACCCTTGACTACTGGTGGTCACCCACCCATGTGTCGTGGAGTCAAAGCACATGGCTATGGGGCAACTTCTATTGACCAAAACCTCAAGACCCTCAAAATATTACAGTGGAATGCGGAGGGAGTCATAAACAAAAAACTTTCCCTAACACATCACCTGCATGAAGGTAAGATTGACGTGGCATGTAGGAGTTGACATAATGGCTCAAGAGACGAAGCTCCGCATTTTCAATCTGTACGGACCCCCAAATAGAGACCTATCGAGTATGGAGGTCAGAGACTCCAACTGCATAGTAGTTGGAGATTTCAACAGCCACTCGGAGAGATGGGGATACTCTGACACAGACAGCAGAGGTGACGAAGTGGAAGATTGGGAGATAGATGCAAATCTCTCCCTAATCAATAGGCCAGAGGATAGCCCTAGCTTCTATTCAAGAACATGGCAAACCACCTCGACTCCAGATTTGGCCTTCTCCACACAGGACATACACCATAAAATAGACCGCCAGGTGCTAAACCAACCACAGGCCGATCAGGCTAACCATTGACATGGAAGTAGGCCCACAGGAAACAAAACCGCTCCCACGTTGGAATTACAAACGAGCCGACTGGGACAGATTTGCAATCCTGACAGATGGGCTGTGTGAAACCATCAACACACGAAACACCAAAATGAAGCCCATGGTGGAAAGCTTAAGCAAGGCAATAATGCAAGCCGCCACTGAAACCATCCCAAGAGGAGCTAGGAAAAACTATAAGCCCTACTGGAATGATGAGTTGCAGAAAGTGGAAGATGCAGTAACAAATGCTAGGAACATGGCAGAGCGAGAAAAATCCATGGAGGCAAATATCGCTTTCAAAGCCGCCATGGCGAAGTACAAACACACTCTCAAGCAAACAGCAAGTGAAAGCTGGAAAAATAAAACGGAAAGTCTAAACCTGGACAAAGACGGGAACAAGCGATGGAAGCTAGTCAGAGCCATGAACGACGAAACCCCGTCAAATAAACAAATTACTATCAAGCAGGGCGAGAACTTGATCTTAGGTAAGAAAGCCGCAAACGCCTTTGTCGATCACTATGCCAGAGCAAACCACATCGAGGTCCCTGCAGATAAGCATACAGACATTAGCGAAGAGCTAAAGGGGCACGAAAACATGAATACGGCACCTGAAGAGCACATGATGGCCAGATTAACAATGCGCGAAATGGAAGAGGCTATGAGAACACTAAAGAAAAGGAAATCTCCCGGAAATGACGGGATAACAAACGAAATGCTGATGGGGCTGGGCCAAACAGCGAAGAGGAAACTGCTATCGGTGCTGAACCAAAGCTGGAAAAGGGGAATTGTACCACAGGCATGGAAAGACGCAGTACTGGTACCAGTACCAAAAACAGGAAAGGACAAAACAGATCCAAATGGATACAGGCCCATAAGCTTACTGAGCTGTGTCGGCAAGCTGATGGAACGGATGATAAACACCAGACTGATGTGGCATCTGGAAGAAAAACGAATACTAATTCCACAGCAAGCCGGATTTAGACAGCACAAATTTGAAAAAATGTCTGGAAAGATGGACTTAGAGTCAAGCTAAGAAGAAGTGATGTTTGTGGGAAAATGTACACGTGGATCAAACACTACCTGAAACAAAGAGCGGCCAGAGTCCAAGTACAATGGCAGATGAGCAAAAAGGTGACACTCGAGCAGGGAGTACCCAAAGGGGGAGTACTGTCACACACACTCTTCCTGGTATATATAAACGATATTACAGGGAATATACCAAGAAGAGTCCATAGCTCAATGTTTGCAGACGATCTGGCTATGTGGACCTCTGAAAAGAATCTCACCATAGCAAGAAATCGGATGCAGACGGCCCTAACATCGCTGGAAGAGTGGGCGAACTCATGGCTGGTCAAAATAAACGAGGAGAAAACCACATGCACAATATTCTCGCTTTCATTAAAACCCCAAAGTACCAAATTAAGTCTAAATGGCAAATTCCTGCAGCCAAACGACAACCCAACCTATCTGGGAGTAACATTTGATCGGCGCATGACATGGAAAAGTCAGATTGAGAGAAACCGAATGAAAGCCAGAGAAAGAATGGCAATCATGAGGAAACTTGCTGGCACAAGCTGGGGAGCAGACGAAAGCATACTAAAGAAACTGTACACTGGAAGAGTGAGACCAGTTCTCGAGTATGGCATTGCGGCATGGACAACAGCAGCGAAGGCGAACTTCAATAAAGTTAGCAAACTTAAAAACCAAGCCATGAGAATTATAACAGGTGGCATGAAGTCAACGGCAATTGTAGAACTTGAAAAAATTACAAAACTGCAATTCATGACCGATAGAAGAGACTGCAGAGCCCAGCTGCAGTCAGAGAAGCTCCGAAGACTGACCGACCATCCTATGCACCATAGACTAAACAATTTGGGAAATGGGAAACTAAAGTGAAGAAACTTTGCAGAAATAGCCAAAGCAAAGATGCACGAAGATCCCATAAACGCACTAAAAACACCAAAACCAATCACTACTGTACGAAAACCTACCTGGAGGCAGGATATATTTCCAGAGGTGGTAGAAAATATACCAGGTATTGCAAACAAAAACTGCCAGACTGAAAAAGAAAGGAAAGATACTACCCTAAGCTTCATAACGAAAAGCTACCCAAGCATGGACTGGACCCATGCATACACCGACGGTTCTGTAACAAACACAACACAGAACGGAGGGGCAGGAGCATTCCTGAACCTACCAAATGGCAGAAAAATAGCACTGTCATTCGCTACTGGTAAGTACACAAGCAATTTCAGAGCGGAGGCAGAGGCACTGAGGGCGGCAGTGGAAGAAATGGTGACACACAGTGAAAATTAAAGCCATATAGTCCTGCTTACAGATGCTCTCGCCGTAGTCACAGCGCTAAAAAGCCAGAAAAACACTGAGCTTAAAGACTTAAGACCAGCACTCTGCAAACTGTGCCAGCAGTCCGCACCAAAAAGGGTAGTGGTACAGTGGGTCCCATCACACTGCAACATCCAAGGCAACGAGGAGGCAGACATACTGGCAAAAGACGGTGCAAGACTACCACAAACAGATACCAGTATGACGTACGAAGAGTCAAAACGGCTTATCAAAGCCAGATACATGACCAAATGGGAAACCGAACATACTGGTTACACCAAAAACGATGCCTATTACCAGTTGAACCGAAGAGAGCAGGTCGTTGTCTTCAGACTTCGCACTGGCCACAACAGACTGAGGTTCCACCTATTCAACAAATTGAAGATAGGGTGTACCGACGAATGCCTGTGCGGTACTGGTAAAATGACCGCTGAACATCTGCTGCAGAACTGCCCGACATACGAGGATCAGAGAGAGCAGATGTGGCCATCACCAGTGGAACTGCAAGACAAGCTCTATGGCAGTGGCGACAGCCTCAGTATGGCCGCCGCTTTTTTTCGAAAAAATAATGGTTACTGTCTGACTGCGTACGCAGAAGAAGAAGAAGAAACCAGTCCTTAAGCTTGCGCGTTAGTGGGCCAATGTGTTTAACAGCTGTATCGTAGAGTGTGTTTCTCAATGATGCCCAGTTCTTTTCGATGTCGTTCTTTTCAAAACGAAGCTCAGTCTACCCTCAAGCTCTTCCTGGAAGCCTCCTCTCGTGGGTTCGTATTTCAGCTGAGAGACATTAAGCCTCCTCGGTGGTTTCTGTCCATGGGGGCGCATTTTGGGCTGGATCTTGAAGTTTAGCTTGGCAATGACAAGTCGATGGTCGGTCCAACATTCTGCACCACACATGCTCTTCGTTACCATAGCATCCGCTCGATCCCTACGTCTGATGATAAAATAGTCAATGAGGTGCAAGTGGCGGGACCTTGGGTGCATTCATGTGGTTCTATTTCGGACAGGTAGTCGGAAAGCTGTGTTTGTAATGAGTAGTTAATTTGCGGTACATGTCCTCAGAAGGAGCAGTCCGTTACTATTGTATTTTCCAATACCATGTCTGCCAATGGCCCCCTCCCAGGCTGTATGGTCTGTGCCAACACTAGCGTTAAAATCACCGAGAATGACCAGTTTGTCAGATATGGGGACTGCAGCAATGAGCGCCTCAAGGTCCTCATAAAACGTATCCTTTGTTTCCTGAGGATTTGTCATTGTGGGTGCGTATGCACTGATGAGTGTTGCATGGCGCCCTCATATTAGGGGAAGCAGCAGTGTAATCAGGCGGTCATTAATTCCTCTGGGCATGCTTGTGAGCTTGTCGACCATGTTGGTCTTGATGGCAAAGCCAACTCCAGCTTCACGGCGTTCTTCTTTGCTGCGGCCGCTCCAGAAGAAAGGATAACCAGCGCCTTCTTCTGTGATCTGCCCTTCCTCTGCCAGTCGTTTCTCGCTCAGGGCAGCTATGCAGATGTTGTATCTAGCCAGTTCCCTGGCAATCAGTGCCGAACGACGGACATCACTGATCGTACTGATCTTCTTCTTCTTCGTACGCAGTCAGAGAGTCACCATTATTTTGTCGAAAAAAACGGCGGTCATCCTGAGTCTGTCGCCGCTGCCATAGAGCTTGTCTTGCAGTTCCACTGGTGATGGCCACATCTGCTCTCTCTCTGATCCTCGTATGTCGGGCAGTTCTGCAGCAGATGTTCAATGGTCATTTTACCGGTACCGCACGGGCATTCGTCGGTACACCCTATCTTCAATTTGTTGAATAGGTGGTACCTCAGTCTATTGTGGCCAGTGCGAAGTCTGAAGACAACGACCTGCTCTCTTCGGTTCAACTGGTAATAGCCATCGTTTTTGGTGTAACCAGTATGTTCGGTTTCCCATTTGGTCATGTATCTGGCTTTGATAAGCCGTTTTGACTCTTCGTACGTCATACTAGTATCTGTTTGTGGTAGTCTTGCACCTTCTTTTGCCAGTCTGTCTGCCTCCTCGTTGCCTTGGATGTTGCAGTGTGATGGGACCCACTGTACCACTACCCTTTTTGGTGCGGACTGCTGGCACAGTTTGCAGAGTGCTGCTCTTAAGTCATCGTACTGATCGCCAGCTGGCTAATAGAATAGCGAAAACCAGCATACCTTTTGACTGAATGCGCTCAACAGTATGGGAACGTCGATGAGTCAGCAGGGTGAATAAGCGGAATGTCTACCGTTCTGCCATAGTCTCCACTATGTCTGCGCTGGTCGGGTAAGGAGGCTAAATCATTTTCACTTAAACTGTCTGCGATGCAAATGGCATATTCTGGCAGCATCATATCATATACTGAAGTGCTATTCAGAGCCAACATGCAGTGTATTCATGCAGTTCTGCCAAAAATCCCAATTGGGATGTTCTGGCCACCTTGTCCGAATGTCAAACGAAAGGCTTCCAAATAGGCTCCTTTATAGCGAACTGAGTGAAGGATATTGATCACAAGGACGTCCTAAAAATCGTCTAAAGGACAATCTGAAAGAGTTCCTTAAGTGCTGTCCGATAGACATTAACACCTGGGAGAACATGGCTCATAATCGCTCAACATGGATCACAACTATCACATACGGCGTTGAACTCAGCAAGGATCTCCGTATCAAGGCAGCTCAGGATAGACGTGCAATCAGGAAGTCAAAAGCAAAGAAAATTTCAGACTCAACTTTTTCCGGCTTGAATTGGCTTGATCTGTCACGAGCACACACACATTCTCAAGGTTGTTTAATTTGAGATGTGCTAATGCTGGTAGTCCACCTCGATGACGATGGACGCACATTATATTGACACCTCGATCCTGCCAATTTAAAGACAATAAATTATGTAAAGTCAGTTGTAAACAGTTTTTGGGATATGCTATCTCCTTGTACGTTTTCAAGATGTATCAGTTTGAACATTGATGTTCTGAAAAGAGTGATCTAAATTGACCAGTATGTATGTGTAACTGTGTGTGTGTGTGTGTGTATGTGCGTGTATGTATGTATGTGTGTGTATGTGTATGTGTGTATGTGTGTGTGTGTGTGTGTGGGTGGGTGGGGGGCTGGATTGGTAGGGAAAGGCCGTAGTCAAGAGGTTAAGGCACTCGTCTCACAGTGATGAATAGAAACGGCGGGCGATCAAGTTCTAAAAGTCGTCACGTCTCACGGGAGGTAAGACCAGAGTGCCTGCATCCAAGTTACCTCCAATCGTCTCTACCAATCGTCTTGCCACTAATCCAAAGTAACTCGGGAAATGATTGAGATTGGTGAATAGCACAGCTTCTTCCTCACTATAATCTAAATAGAGCGCACATCACATCATGTATGCGCGTTTGCATGTACGTATGTTTGCATGTTTATGTATGTATGTGTGAATCTATATAAGTAGATATGCATGTGTGTGTGAATCAATATATCTAGATATGCATGTGTGTGTGTGTGTGAATCTATGTAGGTAGATATGCATGTGTGTGTGAATCTATATAGATATATATGCATGTGTGTGTGTGAATCTATATATGTAGATATGCATGTGTGTGTGAGAATCTATATAGGTAGATATGCATGTGTGTGTGTGAATCTATATAGGTAGATATGCATGTGTGTGTGTGAATCTATATAGGTAGAAATATATGTGTGTGTGAATCTATATAGGTAGAAATATATGTGTGACGTCCATGCCGTATCTGATGTGTAACCCGGAATTTACTATTCTGAAAACATCCGGCATCGTGTCTCATAACATCATGCTAAACAGGGTTGGGGTGAGCCCACAGCCTTGATTTGCACCATTTGTCACGTAGACGGTTCTGGAAGTCTCTCTTCTTTCCAGTACACCAGCACCTTTGTAGAGTTGTTTCACCATCGAGATATACTTGGTGGAACTGGCGAGCTTTGACATGACATCCCAAATCCACCTCTGCTAACTGTGTCGCGTGCATTGGTTAGGTCAATACATTCAGTGTTCATGTCTATGCTATGCTATGCTCCCGTCATTTTCCTGTATCTGTGACGCAGCGAAGATCATGTTCACAGCTCACCGTCTGGTTCTGAAGCTACACTGACTCTCTGGAAGATGGTAGCCTTGTTCAAGCTTCTTGATTAGCTGATTTGATAAGCCGCTCGCTATAATTTTCTTTCGGCGACGAATAGCATTTAGAGCAGCCAAATCCGGAGTAACAATCATATAACTCATGGGCGGAAGGCGCCTCAAAGTTCGCAGAATGGAGACAAAAACCAGAGTACCAGGCTATGAACTTATAACTGCTGGCAACTGTGTTATGAATAGCAACTCGGGACGGGAAATCCATCAGGACATTAAACGGTTCTCTGCTGCACGCAACAATTTTGGACTGGTCATAAATGTTAAAAAAAGGAAGTTATGCACCAACCAACTCCTGGCGCATGATACACACAGCCATAATTAACAAAAAGTAAATGGACCGATCCTCCTAAAAGATGTGCACAAGTTTACGTTCCTGGTAGTAAACTATCTTGAACCGTCAATCTTGTCGACTAGGTGGCAAGCAGAATCATGACAATCAGCGCTGCATCCGGTAGAATGGGCGCTTGAGTATGGGAGAGTCGGTGCACTAGCGCCAAGACAAAGCTCAACGTCTTCCGAGCTGCTATTCTCCCAACCCAGTTATACCCATGCGAGAGTTACACTGTCTATGCGAGACCGCCAAACATATTGGACCACTTTCACACAACCAGCCTAGACGCATAATGCGCTTCCTTTGGCAGACCATGGCCATGTCACTGATGTCCTGAAAAGAGCACATTTGCCAAGCATCCATGCATCGCTGCAGACGACACAGCTGAGATGGGCTGGTTCCCTTGTGCGCATGCAAGACACAAGACTATATATAAATATATTTACACACGTGTGTGTGTGTATATTTTTATCACGATCGACCTTCCAGCGATCGTTGGGCTACCTTTCAGGAGACAAAGTTACGATGATGCAGGGTGTCCGTAATGTTGAACGAAGTGTACATGCAGAGCGTTGAAAGTGTGTGATAATTGTAATATATGGTTTTATTTCTGTTTGCCAGTGTGGCTCTCCCATTATGTACAAATGCTAGACCTGGCATCTTATGATCTGCTATCTTTTTTCACACTGTCACCGTAATTCACATCTTGGGTGCATGAGTATTGTCTTATCAAATTAAACAACGATGTTTACACTCATTTAAAAAAGTATTGGGTGCAGCACACATATCTGACACATCCCGTGGCTATCTTAAGACAACGATGAAACCCTACTCCGTACGTACCATACTCTCGTTTCCTTGGTAACTATGTCTCACCTTGTCAATGACATGTCTACGTATCACATAACTATTTCCATTAGTTTACACAGTTTATTCCTGTAAACTATGTCAAATGTTTTCTCCTTGCCGTAAATGTAAAATTGTTAATATTATTTATCAGTTTTCCCACACAGGGAAAATAGAGCCTTATCATTGTTGAATCAAGACAGGCCTAAGATAGCTGAAGTTCAGTATTCGATGGCACTCCATGTTCTAGAAGTTCGCTGTAAAACTGTCCCATATACAAAGTAACTTAGCAATGAAATGCTCTTGTAAGTGTCACAGTTCTGTATTGGTCACTTTTTTTTTTATGCGGTTTAGATAACATATCAAGTGTTCTAGTTTACCATTTTGTTGTCTTCTACTTATTCCGAATTAATTATTAAAAAAACTAAAATTTGATAATTTCTTCTTCTTCTTCTTCTGCGTTCGCAGTCAGACAGTAACCATTATTTTTTCGAAAAAAGCGGTGGTCATCCTGAGGCTGTCGCCACTGCCATAGAGCTTGTCTTGCAGTTCCACTGGTAATGGCCACATCTGCTCTCTCTGATCCTCGTATGTCGGGCAGTTCTGCAGGAGATGTTCAGCGGTCATTTTACCAGTACCGCACGGGCATTCGTCGGTACACCATATCTTCAATTTGTTGAATAGGTGGAACCTCAGTCTGTTGTGGCCAGTGCGAAGTCTGAAGACAACGACCTGCTCTCTTCGGTTCAACTGGTAATAGGCATCGTTTTTGGTGTAACCAGTATGTTCGGTTTCCCATTTGGTCATGTATCTGGCTTTGATAAGCCGTTTTGACTCTTCGTACGTCATACTGGTATCTGTTTGTGGTAGTCTTGCACCTTCTTTTGCCAGTCTGTCTGCCTCCTCGTTGCCTTGGATGTTGCAGTGAGATGGGACCCACTGTCCCACTACCCTTTTTGGTGCGGACTGCTGGCACAGTTTGCAGAGTGCTGCTCTTAAGTCATTAAGTTCAGTGTTTTTATGGCTTTTTAGCGCTGTGACTACGGCGAGAGCATCTGAAAGCAGGACTATATGGCTCTCATTTTCACTGTGTGCCACCATTTCTTCCACTGCCGCCCTCAGTGCCTCTGCCTCCACTCTGAAATTGCTTGTGTACTTACCAGTGGCGAATGACAGTGTTATTTTTCTGCCATTTATTAGGTTCAGGAATGCTCCTGCCCCTCCGTTCTGTGATGTGTTTGTTACAGAGCCGTCGGTGTATGCATGGGTCCAGTCCATGCTTGGGTAGCTTTTCGTTATGAAACTTAGGGTAGTATCTCTCCTTTCTTATTCAGTCTGGCAGTTTTTGTTTGCAATACCTGGTATATTTTCTACTACCTCTGGAAATATATCCTGCCTCCAGGTAGGTTTTCGTACAGTAGTGATTGGTTTTGGTGTTGTTAGTGCGTTTATGGGATCTTCGTGCATCTTTGCTTTGGCTATTTCTGCATAGTTTCTCCGCTTTAGTTTCCCATTTCCCAAATTGTTTAGTCTCTGGTGCATTGGATGGTCGGTCAGTCTTCGGAATTTCTCTGACTGCAGCTGGGCTCTGCAGTCTCTTCTATCGGTCATGGATTGCAGTTTTGTAATCTTTTCAAGTTCTACAATTGGCGTTGACTTCATGCCACCTGTTATAATTCTTATGGCTTGGTTTTGAAGTTTGTTAACTTAATCGAAGTTCGCCTTCGCTGCTGTTGTCCATGCCGCAATGCCATACTCAAGAACTGGTCTCACTCTTCCAGTGTACAGTTTCTTTAGTATGCCTTCGTCTGCTCCCCAGCTAGTGCCCGCAAGTTTCCTCATGATTGCCATTCCTTCTCTGGCTTTCATTCGGTTTCTCTCAATCTGACTTTTCCATGTCATGCGCCGATCAAATGTTACTCCCAGATAGGTTTGGTTGTCGTTTGGCTGCAGGAATTTGCCATTTAGACTTAATTTGGTACTTTGGGGTTTTAATGAAAGCGAGAATATTGTGCATGTGGTTTTCTCCTCGTTTATTTTGACCAGCCATGAGTTCGCCCACTCTTCCAGCGATGTTAGGGCCGTCTGCATCCGATTTCTTGCTATGGTGAGATTTGATAATTTGATAATGCACAACAGACAACCATAAAACTTCCCTTAGCAGGACTAGGTTCATACCGTCTGCCAGACTATCAAGATGGTCAAGTGGACTGGATACAAAAATCAAACAAATACCTGAATGAATGCGAAATAGACGTCATCATCGTCTTGTCTATCACGTAACCATTTGAGGTTGTCGGAGTATCACATTTCAATACCGTCCTCACGGAACTGAGACGCTAGTCCAGACAGGCACATCGTACTGGCCAAGATGTCGCGTCAGGGTCAAGAAAAATACAATAAACAAGACCACCATATAGCGTTGCATGGAAACAGACTATTTTCAAGGCCGCCTGGCTGATGAGACATGAATCGATCTGATTCCCATAGTAGTGATCACCACGCAGATGAAGGCAAGCATGTTTGGAGGACCACGATCTACCTTCATCAGCATGCTTGGAATATGAGGAAACATTTAACAACCCGTCACTTAACGTCTTTTTCAGGGTGCACACACGAGTGGGAATTCATCAACAACAATATTGCACTCAGATTGAAATAGCTCATCCACCAGTAAACTTGTTTCCGATCATTGTTTTTATTTAGCTGATACTTTTTTTGAAGTTCATACATGAAATATCTCTGTATATGCTTATATAACTTCTAATGATTTTCACAGAAGCAGATCAGCCGATTTCATTTGTTCACTCCATAACGACGATCGGCGTCAATGTATCTCCGACGTCCTATGTCTCTCCTCTTGATGGTTCAACCTGTCATTATTTTCCCCGTCAATCGTCGGTGTAAACTGTGTTCCCAATTGAAGCATGGTTAGTCAGACAATTTTACCCAACACCTGTCGTAGGAATTTTGTTTTCAGTTTGATGGGAGCAAACAAAAATGAACAAGTGAAACTATATGATTTCGTCATTTGCTTTTTGCATCCACATATTTGTCATAGTCGTTGCGCAATCGATATGACTTTCTGGTCATGAGGGGCATCACATTGGTCTATATATCTACATTGCAAATGCATACATTCTCATCTCGAATTGCTTTTTTCATCCACGTATTTAACCTAAGAAGCTGAAGCAGCACCGCTCCCTTTACCCCAATTCGTGTTTTGTACCATACATATTGAGCTCTGATAATCCCATTTATTTGCCAAAGATCCCCTTTGAACCGTTCTTTGCCCACGATCTTTCGTCTTTCTTATCTTGTATTTTTCTTTGTTTTCCAAATCAGCACACACCTAGTTATGTTCTTTGCGTATCCATGATGGGAATACTATTTACACATACACATTTTTCTCATAACAGTAGGTCTTATACACAGACACTTTTCCTTTGTAGGATATGTCTCGTACACACACACATTTCCTCATTACTGCAGGTCTTATATAAACACACACACATTTGCTCATTCTCACTATTCTGACAAACACACACATACACACACACACACACACACATACATTTCTTCATTTCTGCAGGTCTTTTACACACACACATTTCCGCATTCCTACATGTCTTATACACACACACGTTTTCGCTTTCCTGCAGGTCTTATACAAACACACATTTCATCATTCCTGCACGTCTGATACATTCACACACATTTCCTAATTCCTGCTCGTCTGATACACTCACACACATTTCCTAATTCCTGCTCGTCGGATACACTCACACACATTTCCTAATTCATGCACGTCTGATACACACACACACACACGCACGCACGCACGCACACACGCACGCACGCACGCACACACACACACACACACATCCTCATTCATGCACGTCTTATATACACGTACACACATTTCCTCATTCCTGCATATCTTATACTCATACACACACATTGCCGTATTCCTGCTTGTCTTATACTTACACACACATTATTCATTATTCCTGCATGTCTTATACTTATACACACATTATTCCTTATTCATGCATGTCTCATACTCACACACACACATTGCCTTGTTCCTGCATGTCTTATAATTACACACACACTATTCCTTATTCATTCATGTCTTATACACACACGCACACACACATTTCCTAATTCCTGCATGTCGTATACGCACACACACAAAAACACACGCACCCATTTCCTCATTCCTGCATGTCTTATACACATACATACTTTCAGGTCTGATGGAAATGTTCAGTGGTTGGTGCATGAATAGTTACATACACGACCAAGGTAATTAATTGTTTCTACCTGAATACATGTACTTTATAAGCGCTTCGGGACTTGTATCGAACGCAATGGTGACTACATCATCAAATTATTGAGACTTGTTCAGAATAAATTTACAACATAAATATATTTAAGGTTTTTATTTGAAGCACACTTATATTTTAATTTGGACACAAATACCTGTTTCAATTATACGTATGTATTGTGTTATTATGTTTCAGTACACGTCACACAAGATACAAACACGTTTGTTGAGAAATAAGCACAAGTGAAAGAAGTAGAGTAGAATAGATTATAATGTAAGGTGAGATGCCTTATTTCCAACAATGTTATCATTTAAACGTTTAACCTGTCTGTAGTCTCACTGTTTGCCTGTGATTGCAATATATACAGCGTTTTTAAATGTACGTTAACCTTAGAACAGTTCCGAACGACCAGATATGTTTCGATATTTCGTTTATTGTGATCTCACATATACAATTATTTACATTTTGCTAAAGTTCCTGCCAGCTTGGCATTGTGGCTGAACTCAGTCTCAAATATATTCCATATCTGTGGATGACCTATAAATAAAAAATAACTAATTCCATGTTTAACAGCTTGTACAAATACATACGTTTAAATAAAAAACATTATTTCAAACTTATGTATTCATTCCTAACAGCAAAATGTCACACTTAATCCATGGGGTAGAAGACAACTACCAACCTCCACTCCGCATCTATATCAATAACAGATGAATTGTTATCACCTTGTAGCTACAGTGATATTACACGATTATTACATGAATATCTAACTAAAAACAATCATCAGGCATCAATAAATTGTTGGCACAAAGGAGATTGAGACAGCAAATAAGTGAATAGCTTCACATATTCCACAACAACCTGCACAATAACTTGTCACAAAGTATTGATAAATGCTTTATTGCTTCCGCGTGCAAGTGACAGTCATTGTTTTGTAAGTGTTTGCTAATGGCGCAATTATGTTTATGATATCAATTTACTCAGTTCCACACCCTTTTCTTTTTTTTAAACAGAACAAAACATATGATGTTATATCGATTTGTTAATTCCCACATTACACGATAATGGCCTCTTCTCTCATAAACGTGTTTAAATATATCGCGTTTGGGCTTTGCAGAACAAATACTGTAATTACAACATTATAAATAGCAATTCAAGGATTGACATAACTATATCAAGCACTCTAACCTTATGATATACGAGAAGTTTGAAGAAATAATATCACTCTAGAACAAATAACAATACGTTATCACATTTGTCCGACCCGTGCACACTGTGATGGCAACCAGAAACACCACAGCTCTAGTTCTCGCTTTGCCTGGCATGTTTACAGATGCCCAGTACATTGTTATTATGATCTCCAGCGCTGTCGTGTGGTCAATTTTCTCACTAATCGGTGTTGTATCAAACACCATTAACATCGGAACGTTTGTTATCATGGGACTTAGTGACGGTGTCACGGTTTCTTTTCTTGCCTTGTCCGTTTTCGATCTGATTTACCTGATAGCATCATTCTGTCTTGGTATTGCTACATCATTTACCGTTATTGAGATGACTTCATTGGAACTGTTCCCAGTACAACCATATGGCATATATATTTTTTTAGCAAATATTATGATTCTTATTAACGTAACTAATGTACTGACCACAACTTTTCTAGCACTTGCTCGCTGTATGTGTGTCGCTAAACCACTCCATTTTAAGAACTCTTTTACTCGTGAAAGAACAGTTGCCTTCATTATAGCATTCGCCATATTTTCAGTGGCTATTTATACGCCAGTACTTGCGCACATGGGGATGATCAAAAGGGTAGACAAAAAGTCCAACATTTCTAGGCCAAGTTTCTGGACGTCTTCCAGCAGAGAGGCCATCAAAGACATCGTATGGGTCGTGATAGACATGATTTTGCCTGTATCCACACAATTCATTATCATAGTATGTGTCCTGATCATGGCCGACAGCCTTCGCGGCTCTTCCAGGTTCAGACAATCTTCAGTGCAGATTACCGAGGCAGTGTGTGATAAGATAAGTAGAAATAGCGTTGCCAGTGATAACAAGAAGAATACGAACACATCTTCGGTTATTTCCTCAGACAGACTCGTAGGTAAGGAGCTTCGTGTTGTACAGCAAGTCACACTGATATCTCTCGTGTATATCATATGTAACACTCCAAAGATCCTGATCAGTACTATCGGTAACATCGAACCTGAATTTACTATCGGTGGACGATACAACAATTTATATTTGAGCGTTCATGGATTCAGAAAGCATTTTGAGATTTTTAACGCTACCATTAATACGATAATTTATTTCAAATTCAACACAAAATTTAAAACAGCATTGTTGTCAAAAAAGTAAGCCTTCTAAGAAACGTGGTCATTGCCTAAACGCAGCAGAGAGATGATACAACGTATTGAATTTAATGATTGAGAAAACTAATTTATTTCATCGTGTTAGATAACATATTCATGATTTGAATGAAACATAGTGATAAAACAACGTCCTACCCCAAATGCGACAGACAATACCATGAAAATATGTTTAGACCTGGCGGTATTCTGTGATAACCGAATCAATCAACCAAATTCCTTAAACTCTTTGCGAAGCATAGGCCTTCAACAAATTCTCGTAAAGCCTTCCCTGGCATGTGTTATTATCCCTAGATCCGCTTTCATCTGCCATGCCTGTTCTAGGTTTCCTTCGATTTCCCTTCTCCATGTTTGTTCAAGTTTCTCACAATTTTTCTTCTCCTTGATTTTTCGAGTTTCTCTTGATTTTTCTTTTTCGTGATTGTTCAAGTCTATCTCGATTTTTCTTCTCCGTGATTGTTAAAGTTTCTCTTGATTTTTCTTCTCCGTGATTGTCAATCAAGAGTCACATCACCAACAAAGACTCATCATTATGTCATTTCGTCATAGGTCATTGATGTCATTGTCATATTTGGACTTCGCATTGTTTTCATAATCTAGTCAATAACAAATAGAAAAACGAAAATTGATAAAGAAATAGCAATGGCTCGCGAAGTTCCTTACTCAAAAGTCTCCGAAAGCTTTCCATCATCTATAACTCTAGACTTCATATTTCCATACATTTTCTTGATAATTCTGGTAGACTTCAGATGTACTCCATACACGGTGACTATATGTTCCAATAAATGCATGTCCTACATGTAACGTGGTCGTCTACATCCACATGTAATCTCAGCGAATGACACTGGCGATGGACAGGGTAGAACGTTATAGCAATACTGTAACATGCCATGCCTGTTGCTAAAGAAGGCTAAGGATGGCTTAATATATGAGGTTCCATTATGTAGAAAGTTTGAACAACAACAACTTCAAAAGATTTGAACAGGTCAACATTTGATGACATGTATTGTATTTGTTGAAGACCTATGTTCCTATATAAATGAAACGGTTTTATTGATTGATTAATGCAAATTAGGGATATGCCAAATAACAGATTCGTTATCGATTCGGTATAGGATTTCTTGAACTATTCGTATTAGCCCAAATAGTTCCATGCAACCGAATGTCAATTGTTCAAAGTGTTATACTTTCAGTTTCATTGCTCTTTTTGATAATATTGAAGTCATTTGAGGAACTCGCTCATGAGATCAGTAGGAGGAATGCATGTTTACCTGATGTGTTGGCCGCTATTTAAACTAACTTGATGAATATTAAGAAGGCCATGCATGAAGTTGGAAAGAAAGAGACGATTACTTAATCTGGGGTAGTTGTCTCGCCGCAGCGACTCAATTTCAACCAGTGTTCGTAAAGCGATCTCAGTCCCGCCAGGCGAAGCGATAGCGCGGGCTTGCGGAAAACGCTCGCCTGCCTTTCCCCGTAGAGCGAATTGGGTTCGGTTTGTTGTAGCGGCTCCTCCGCCGAGGTGCGCTCGTCTGGTCCGTATCAGGAAACGTGGTCCGTCCGTGGTGATTTATCTAAGGCTTATAGCAGAGCTCGACAGTGCGTCTCGCTGGTGGTCCGACTCTCGCAAAGAGCTTGTGACCGGCAAATGGAAAGCAGGAATCGTTGCCTCGAGGCCCTGCGTTCTCCTACGGAGAAGGGCAGGCCGGCAGGCCAAATTGGCTCTAGTCTCAGTGAAATTCATTGCCGAGGTCGTTGGGATCCGTTCTGCACAGAGCGCTGCCATCCCTCCTCGAGCGAGCCCGGTCGGTCGGTCGTCTGGTGCGTGAGGGAGGCCCCTGTCAGGCGGTCCTAGGTCGACGGAGTGAGGGACGGGTGGAAGAACCGTCCGTCCGTCCCGTCAGTCGGTCCCTGCGGCCGTCCCAGTGAGGCTTTTTACACACCCTTCCTCCGCCGACCGGTGTGTGCTGTACGTACGTCTCCGACAGATATCTGGTTGATCCTGCCAGTAGTCATATGCTTGTCTCAAAGATTAAGCCATGCATGTCTAAGTTCACACTGTCTCACGGTGAAACCGCGAATGGCTCATTAAATCAGTCGAGGTTCCTTAGATGACACGATCCTACTTGGATAACTGTGGCAATTCTAGAGCTAATACATGCTTACCAAGCTCCGACCCTCGCGGAAAGAGCGCTTTTATTAGTTCAAAACCAATCGTCGTTTCCCCTCGCGGGGTTGCGGCGTCCCCACTGGTGACTCTGGATAACTTTGTGCTGATCGCATGGCCTCATGTGCCGGCGACGCATCTTTCAAATGTCTGCCCTATAAAATGTCGATGGTACGTGACATGCCTACCATGTTTGTAACGGGTAACGGGGAATCAGGGTTCGATTCCGGAGAGGGAGCATGAGAAACGGCTACCACATCCAAGGAAGGCAACTTACCCACTCCCGGCACGGGGAGGTAGTGACGAAAAATAACAATACGGGACTCTTTCGAGGCCCCGTAATTGGAATGAGTACACTTTAAACCTTTTAACGAGGATCAATTGGAGGGCAAGTCTGGTGCCAGCAGCCGCGGTAATTCCAGCTCCAATAGCGTATATTAAAGTTGTTGCAGTTAAAAAGCTCGTAGTTGGATCTCAGGCGAAGGCGGGCGGTCCGGCTCGCGCCAGTTCACTGCCCGTTGTCTCCTGCCCTACCGTCTGCCGGCTCTCTCCCACGGGTGCTCTTCGCTGAGCGTCCTGGGTGGCCGGCGCGTTTACTTTGAAAAATTAGAGTGTTCAAAGCAGGCCTCGGTTGCCTGAATAATGGTGCATGGAATAATGGAATAGGACCTCGGTTCTATTTTGTTGGTTTTCGGAACTGGAGGTAATGATTAACAGGGACAAACGTGGGGATTCGTATTGCGGCGTTAGAGGTGAAATTCTTGGATCGCCGCAAGACGAGCTACTGCGAAAGCATTTGTCAAGAATGTTTTCATAAATCAAGAACGAAAGTCAGAGGCGCGAAGACGATCAGATACCGTCGTAGTTCTGACCATAAACGATGCCGACTAGCGATCCGCAGGAGTTGCTTCGATGACTCTGCGGGCAGCTTCCGGGAAACCAAAGTGTTTGGGTTACGGGGGAAGTATGGTTGCAAAGCTGAAACTTAAAGGAATTGACGGAAGGGCAACACCAGGAGTGGAGCCTGCGGCTTAATTTGACTCAACACGGCCAACACTGAAATGACTGACATGCCGAGACCACTTTCCTGGGGTCTAATATGGAACTGGTGCTGGATTTAGACCCTCAGACATCTGGGGTTATGCCCCCTGTGGCTCGGTTGGTCTGCATCCAGTGTATGATAAAGGAATTGACGGAAGAGCACTATCAGGAGTGGAGCCTGAGGCTTAAATTGACTAAACACGCCAATAGTGTAGAATGACTGTCAAAAGAGAGTACCTTCGATGGGTCAAATAGTGAACATGTGCTGGTATTAGACCCACGGAAGACAGGTCAGTCTCCAAACCCCCAAATGAAAGAGCGCCTGCTACGGTAATCTGGTCTTCACCCTGCAGAAATCGCAGGCTCCAGAAACCTGGCCATTGACAAACTAAAAGCCCTCTATTGATACGGTCTGGCAAATATTGAACGGGTGCTGGAAATAGACCCTCTGAAGACAGGTCAGTTTTACCCTACTAATGACAGGGATTTGCTACGGTAATCCTGCTTAGCCCGAGAGGAGCCGCAGACATTTGGTTCACGTACTAGGCGGATAAGCCAACGGTGCAAGGTGAGGGATTACGGCCGAACGCCTCTAAGCCAAAAATCCCGCCCAAAAGCAGCCCAGCACGAATGCAAAGGGATGCTTCGAAATGGTGGGGACCTGGGGGCCACGCTCCAGCCCCGCCCGGTCAAGCCGCAGAATGAGGTCTCTGCCGTCCGCTGATAAAAGCGGGCGGGAAGCTGCTCGATATTCACCCCATACGGCGATGAGGAATGAAATCATTTGTAGAAGACTTAGTTCTCGGTCGGGTGCCCTAAGCAGTAGATCAGCTACCTCCCTGTGAACTGCTGAGACTCAACCCTTGACCACGAGATATGTCCGCTCCCTAGGCGGACAACATCTCCGTGCAAGACTAGGCTTGTCACCTGGTCAAATGCACCATTTCGAGAGGAATCACAGGTCGCTGACATTTGGTCCACGTGCTTGGCTGATAAGCTACCATCTGAGGGATTACGGCCGAACGCCTCTAAGCCAGAATCCCGCCCAAAATCTCAGCGCCGCTGAGATGGGAGGCTACGACATGGCTGGGGCTTGTGTCCCTGGCCCGATCGAGCCGCAGGAATGCACCTGGCAAAATGCACTCCTTCCTCGCTCTTTGCATCTGTCTGCTATCAGTCATTCCAATGGACGCAGAAGAGATGCAGTCCAGCGGACATTGCACCTCCTGTCCTATGGTGGCAAGCTCCCGGGTGGCGGGGAATGCTAGGCGTACCATCACTGCAGATGAGCCGAGATAATAAAGCGAGCAAAAAGATACCTCACGCATATGCATATGCTACGTTTCTGGCAGGACGTGACGATCCTGGGAAAAAGCCACACTGGACTGCCTCTCTTCCGGGATAGTACAAACTAGTACATAGTCCATCATATCATTACCAAACGCTATAGACACGAGTAGGGAAGACTCGATAGTCCTGCAAGACAACTTCCCAAGAGAGACAACTCTGACCAAAAACAACTGCTGCCTTGCAGTTAGGCTGGGGACAGCCAAAGGCTAAGGAAGGCAACCCTACAGAAACGCCTGTTGAAATCGGATGCACTGAGCCACTGGCTAACAAATTAAATCAGTGCAACGTAAATATCCCTGTAAACAGCGTACGATGAAGAAGAAGTAGAAGATTACTTAATTGATTACTTGATGATCCGCCTATACGCGACGGCTGTACCTCTGCGGACCCCAGCATCGTCTCCAATGATCGATGTCATGTGTTTTAAAGGTCCGATTAGGTAATAAGTTTCCATTTTAATATATCATGGACGTAGTGAAGTGCAAGGGAGTCTGGCAAATATATTGTAGGTGTACCCGCGGTCTTTTTACGACCTTGATAGTACCAAACTGCTGTCGACGTGCTTCTGCGTGAATTCTTTCTTTGGAGTGTGTGGCCTGGTCGCAGATGTTTTTGCCTTGTTTGAATGAACAACTGCATACCTCTTCAATTATAAGTATCTTAGGTCGGGATTATTGAGGTGTCTGCACGCATTGAGTTTCGAAGACCAACGTCGATAATGCCTCTCTCAAGAGAAACATGCGTCAGTCGCATTTTATTCCCCATTGATTGTGTGTATGTCCATGTATCCGCAGCATATCAAATTGAAGGCAGCACTGGGGAGTTGAAGACATAAGCACCTAGGATCCGAGCCCGGCAGGACTGTCTGGACCATTTCGTCGGCCCCTTGCTAAAGTCAGGAATTTTGCTTTTTCCCGAGCATTCCAGAGCACTATTTGACTCCATTTTCATTAGAAAAGAAGATATGCCTGTTTGAAAGACTATGCCCTTGTTCCTTTATGTCAAGAAGTATCGTGATTTCACCTTCATTTTTGTAAAAGAAGTCCTTGTTTGCAGATGAACAAAGGTGTTTTATCTTGGAATACTGGAACCATGGTATTCAAACAAGCATATTGTTAATGTTTGTTGCCAGGTAGCCGAAGGATACCCGAAGTAGGTATTTTAAGCTTCCTGCGGCATACTAGGCCTGGCGGAATCTACTCATAATTTAGGAGTGTGTTTAACTATAAGTGTGAAATGTGTCTGGAAATAGGCTATTAAGTCTACTCATTTCAATTTCTAACTGCAGAGGAATTTTTAACTAGCTCGACACTGAACAAAGAAATCTGATCTCACTAATCAGAGAATAAATAGTATCGGTTATGCTGGCTCAGTTTTGGTCGATGCTGGAATGTTCCAACTGAAGCTCATGCAGTCTGACGTTTCTAATGTCACACACGTCAGCTTCCCCATATCGTTCTCCATATCAGCTTCTCCTTCCGGCTGACTTCATAAGTGCTTTACTGCTTACATCGAGTCAGTGAAAAACAACACTTTGGTCTACACTGCCTGCGTGTAGATCTATGACAACATCTCACAGTGTATTCAAACCTACTACTTCGCCGCTCACTCATCGTCAACGGTCTTTTAAATAAGGTGAATGAGATGTGAAGTCGTTTTTTTCGCGCGAATATGGTTAACGTGTGGGCGATGCTCGTAGAATCAGTCTCACAGTGTCGTCCAGGCCTAACTTTATATAGCGTCAATAAGGTTTCAAGATGGCTAGTTAGGGTGCCGGATACAACAGATAATCAAGTCATCTTTCGTGTCTTATCATTTTTCAAGACCCGCTGACCACGCTTTGTCGGCAGCTGACACAATATGTGTATCTTCCACTTGATCCGCCGAGTCCATGGTTTGAATGACATAACCAACTTAGATGAGCAGATTTCTCTCGGTTAAGAACATCTGATTCAACCCGCTAATTGAAACGGTGTCACAGGTGTGTCTGCAGCACAATCTGCAGCTATAGTGAGTTCAGAAATAAGTGACTAGAATGCATACATGATTTGTTTTAAACAGTCAATAACTTTTTAACATGGATGTTTGGACAGGCCCCTATTTTCACAATGATGTTAATAAATACTATGTAGTCTGTACAAGAAAGTTTACAAAATGATTGGAGAGATGGCTACCTGGTGAATTTGTCTAAGAAGGAAAATTTACATGAATGCAAAAACGATAGAGGAATAATGTCATTATCAGTGCCGGGAAAGGTGTTAAATAAAGTAATACTAGAAAAATTTAAAAAGGTAATGGATAACAAGATAAAGGATAATGAAGAGGGATTCAGACAAAATAGACCATGCATTAACGAGATAGCCACATTGCAGATAATTGTGAAGTTATCAAAAAAATGGAATTCGAACGTGTACATCAATTTCGTTGATTATCAAAATACTTTCGGCAGTTTGTAAAAATATATACTCTGGAAACTACTGCGGCACTATGGAATTTCTTAAAAGCTCACAAACATAATTAAACGTAAGCATGGACGTATGCAATGAAGAGTTATACACGAAGGACAAGTCATAGATCCATCAAAATTAAATCAGGGGTACGACAGGGTTGACTACTGTCACCATTCATGGTCATCCTGGCAGTGGACTGGATTATGGAAGTAACAACAAATGAGAGAAATATAATCCAATGCAACTTGAATAAACAGCTGGATGATCTTTATTTTGTGGATGATAAAGCCATTCTGTCCGACATCCAAACCCAAATACAAAGGGGACTGGAAAGACTAGATTATATCTCAAAACAAGTCGGTTTGAATATCCATGCGGAAAAGAAAATAAATAAGTAGGGTAAATGCAGCAAACACATAACAAATAAGGCTGAGAGGAACGCCACTGACAGAGGTGGATATATTTACATACCTAGGAAGTATCATCACCAAGGAAGGATAGACGAGGATATAAAAACAAGGATACAGAATGCAAGAGCTGCATTTGGAATGGTGAAACCATTATTTCTAACTCCAAGGAATGTGAAGCCAGTCCTGCTTTATGGAGCGGAAACCTGGAGGATGACCAAAGGCAATGACAGGAGACTGGAGGGTTTTGCCAACATATGACTGAGATTGAATGTTGCTTTACAATGGTTTATCAAAGTCACAGACGGCAGACTGTGGGAGAGAGCGGGGCAAGGTAAATTGGAACAGCAAATTCGAGTAAGACAGTGGAGATGGATGGGTCCTACATTGATAAAGCCCCAGTATCACCAGGCATTCTCTGTCATTGAGCACCCATGGACGGAGAGGCATATGCAGATCAAGGAATACAATGATACGAGATCTGGAAGCGGAAGAAATGAAAACAGAAAAAGCTGGAAGGAAGTGTACAAAAATGCACAGGAAATAGATGATTGGCGAGGGTTGTTTGATGGCTTATGCACCCGTTGGTGACAGAAGGCGAAAGAGAGAGAAAGTCTATATGGATATATCAACACACGTTTTCCTTTGAATGTTCATGGAGCCCATATTCATCATGAATGCACATCACTTACTCCATTACTTCCGCCAATTGGCAGTACAGTATGAGCTTCATGTATCGTATGGGTATGAGAAAATGATGTATCCTTTCAAAAGTACATACGGCGGTTTTATGATATATTAATTTCCAATAAAAGCTATGTGTTGAAATACAATTGTATGGCCAACGATATTGTGTCATTGTTTCCTTTTAATCAAATGGTATGTTCTGAGCTTCACGGTACGTTTAAGAATGTGTTAATTAAAAAAAAACTGAAAATTTAAGTATGCATTTATTTGGAATACACTCGTCATATTCAGGATTGAGGATTGTTGTCGGCTGAATGAATCGCAAACCATATTTCTGAAATAACCATACTACTCGTTCATGACATGGTTCTCACTTTTAGTCCATCAATATTTGTCAATGTCTGAGATAGCAGTAAATGCTATTTTGTTAACATCTGAAAGTTTAGAGGTTTTGTTGACACTTGCCACACGCCACGAAACCATTGTCCAAACGAATTATTCATGATTTAATTTTGAATGGCATGGTGTCAATCGTTAACTCAGATTACCCTGATCTTGGATTTCATTGTCAATGTGAAACGTCTTTGTCATTAATGCGTGTCCTTTACAAATCACAAAAATTAAGGTTTGAGGCTCATTTCCATAAATTGAATGTGCTCCTATGTTAGCCTGAGTTTGGTCTAGCGCTTAGTACATGCTGATGTTGTCTGCCAGAAGCACTGCGCTATGGTATGACGCATTGTCCATTAGTAAACAAGAGGGTTCATAAATAACAGAAGTATAATTGTATCGATCCATTATATCGGAACATTTACTAGCGCATATTTTTTTAGCAGTTCATTATGATTGCTTTATGCAAAGATTATGACACGGGGCACCATGTTTTGACTTCTCTTGTTTTTCTGAGATCAGATCAAGTAACCGTTATGTTTTGAAGACTGCTGGATATGGATGAATACGGCGGTTAAAAACACCAGATAATCTATATTTCTGTGAAAATATCTCTAAACCAAGTTTGACAGAATTACATTTACACTCCATATGATAAAACTACTTATAGAATAAATGATACATAGCGACGCCTTGTTGCCTGTCGCTTGCAATGCGTTTTTGGAACATCTCTCACAATATTCCATCAAGTCTGCTAGCTTTGTTGCATTGCATTTCAACAGGAAACGCATTGCCGAGGGTAGTAATAACCTGGTGAAATCAATTCCATGAATGGAAATGCTAGCACATCGGTTAACAGTACATCCATATCAAAATGTAACAAGTTCATGAACGTGTGCCCTAGTCTTTCTTAGCGCTCCAACATTATTTCTGCAACTTCCTGGTGATTTTCAGTCCCCCTATTTCCTTGAAAGTTTGTAGTCTTTTGATTAAAACTCATTACGCGCCAACGTGTCATAACCTGTGGGGATATTATTTAATCAATGATCTTGGAAGAGATGACATAAATTTGGACCTCCAAATATACTTTCCCTGATTTTTACATCACTAAGTTTTGGAAATTTATAAACAGCGTAGAAATCATACAACATTGTTTTTCTCAGTTCAGGGGATTGTCGTTGGAGAAAGTCCTTGTCTTGTAGTGGGACGACTGATAGATTGTGTACCAGAGTGAGACTGGCATATTGATAATACCTAGGGCATGTGTTGTTCCTTTTTCATTATTTTAAATACAATGATATATATAATGCCACATTTAACCTCATCTGATAACCATTTATATAATGTCATTGTTGTTTTTATAGTGTAACGATTTTAGCTTTTACCCCCACTCAAATAATAAAGCTAAATCTTTGCATTCTGAAAATAATTATTATAACGACGTAATACCATAAATATGTCACGCATCTAGATGCTTTCCGGCTCAGTAGTAGTGAGCGTTTACGTCTTTCGCTAAATATGTGCAACGTTTGATTCCATCACCATTGGTTACTGTACAACTCTTAAAATGTTTTCTAGCGAAGATATTTTTTTTTTATTGGTTAGTATTCGTTCCACTAGTGTCATTGAGCGGCGTTGGGAGCTTACGTCGTATGTCCTGTGCCAAGTGCGTTGCGTCGATCAATGTGATCATGTGTCACTGCACAATCAGTCTAATGCCAAGTATCCCCCTCGCCTCGGGACCGCCCCCCAACCATGTAGCCAGGTCTACCAGTGTTATAAGCCACCAGTGGAATTTGATGAGTGTGCATTCCCATAAGATGATCAAATAAACTTATTTTCTGCCTGAAATAGTGCTCGGCACAAGACGTAGTGCCAACATTACTTCGAATGTCCTCGTTCCGTATTCTGTCTCTCCTGGTAACACCGATGCCTTCTTTAAACACTTCATTTAACACGTCCACATCCTACTATCACGCATCCTGGACAGAGGTCATGTTTGGCGCTGGAAGGACATATTCGGTATAAATATGCTGTGTATCAGATGTTGCTTTGCTGCCCAAGTAATACTCCGGTTCCTACGCAGCGGTAACAGCTGATAAGTCATATATGCTTTCTGACAAATAGTTTCAATTTCCCAGTCGATCTTACCATCTGCCGAAAAAGCCTACACTTGAATGCATAATTCTTTTGAAGATCAATATCATTTAAACAAGTTCGAATGTAGGTGGCACTGACGAATGCACTTGTGGTACACTGAAAATGACCGCTGAACATCTGCTGCAAAATTGCCCGACGTACGAGGACCAGAGAAAGCACATGTGGCCATCACCAGTACCAACACTAGACAAGCTCTATGGCAGTGTCGACAGCCTCAGGATGACAGCTGCTTTTATCGAAAAAATTAAAGTTGACATCTGACAGCGTACGAAGAAGAAGAAGAAGAAGAAGAAGAAGAAGAAGAAGAAGAAGACAACGAAGAAGAAGAACAAGATTTAAACAAGTTCAATGACTCATAAATACTACTGATAATTATAGTTGCTGTTTTGTTTATTATATACATCACTTGATCTAAAAGGAACCCTCATTACTTCATTTGGCTGCAAAAAGTGTGATATAACGTCGATATCACAATACATAAACATTGATATACTTATATATACGAAGTAACTTCTAAGAGTTCCAGGAATTAGTAGCCTATATAGGGGAATTACCATTCAGAGTACAGACGTTTTGTCTGAGGAACGTACACAAATCACCAGTTCTAATCTCATGTGATCATGTTGTTTAGAAATTCGTGATCAGCTGTTGTGATTAGGTCTCCTGCCAGGGTTAATATCGTTATTTTCTGTTCAGGAGATAACATTTTAGGAACCATGTGTTGACAAACACGGTGCATGTGCAGTTAATTGTGGAGAACACTGTGACAACTTCCAACTAATATTCCAATTTCTAAGACGATTGCCTTGACACTAAGTCTTCTGGCAGCACACACAACGTTTCGAACATGCTCAATGTTTTAATTGTTGTTCGAGGTTGACGGATTCCACTACGTGCATCATCATCGACACTAACAAAACTTTCACAGAAGTGCTTAAGCTACTGAAATACTTTAAATTTTTTCATTCCGGTATGACCATACGCATTAGTAAGCAATGTTTGTGTTTCTGAGGGTGACTCCTCAAGCAAAACACATAATTTTACATTTGTACGTTGTTCACTCAAGGACATTTTTAACGCCGACGATGCCACGAGCACAATACACAATCACAATTATGTAAATTATGTTGGAGAGTATATGTGAAGGTAATGTCTACCATGTCATTTCGTCGAGGTCACTACCAACTTATAAATATATATTCTTCATAAAATCACCTTTCATTCAAACATCAGTCGACTATTCCGGGAACTTGTTGAAGCTACCTCGCCTTTTAAAGTCATTACGTATTTATGAACACATGTTAGTCGGAACAACACGCAGGTAAGAACTAGAAGTATGCACGCTATTTTCAGCTGAAGGACATTGTGTCCCCGACCACAGGGACTGCACCTCAGAGATAATCCGGTACACGTGTTAAACTTATTAGGGTGATTCACCGATGATTAGCGGTTCGGGTCGCACCTATGTGTTTCACGTGTACACACAGTATTTTGCGATCGTTGTGACGTCTTAATTCACATTAAGTACTGTTTGCACGTTATGACTCTAATTTAGTACTGTTTGCACGTTATGACTCTCATTTAGTACTGTTTGCACGTTATGACTCTCATTTAGTACTGTTTGCACGTTATGACTCTCATTTAGTTCAGATTGCACGCTATGGCTCTCATTTAGTACTGTTTCTACGTTATGACTCTCATGTATTACTGTTTGCACGTTATGACTCTCATTTAGTACTGTTTGTAAATTAACAAATATATTGATATTGGCGACTATCAAACACAGCGTATTGTAAAATCTATTTTCTTCAATAAGCACAATGCAGGTACACTTATAATCCAGTAATTACTTAATACGAAATGTATTTTTACACACACGAGTTTATTTTATCATTTTATGTTGCCAGATGTTTCTAAACCACAAGATCAAACGCTTACCAGAATGACAGATTGGTTTTTGATATATATGATTATAATACGTCCCTGCTCTGTTGTAGCATTTGTCACGCACTCATCCCGATTCACATTTAATTAGCGCATAATAAACTGATTGTAGTGTTGCAATACAATTGTTTTTTATAGGTTTGGAACAAGGTTTTAAACCCAACATAAAACAGCTGGTTACCAAATTTGTCTACTTCGACGGCTTTTTTTCTACCAATCTTGTAGGTTTTCAGGTAATATGAAAAAATGTATGCAAGAAATGAATAACAATAAAAAATTGCCTGCAAAGTTGGTGATTAAATCTATAAAAATTTAAACCAGAAGCCTAGTGTGAAGACGTCTGTATCAGAAGTGATTTCATAATCTTAATCTAGTCAAGTTGATTTGTTTGTCTGTCCTGATAATGATTACCATGTTGGCACATTATGGTTTGCAATTAACTGCTGCTAATCCAGTCCATGAAAGCATTAAATAATATCTCACTTGAGTAAACGTTTTGTTGCAATTAGAACATGACATCGACATGTATCCAGTGAGCATATACTAGAACGGCTATGAGCAGGCCTAGCGTTTCAATCATTAAACAAAAAATTATGTTATCCTATATTTCAATTAATAGCAAAATGGGGCAATATAATCTGGAGGCATCTCACGAATGTTATACCTCGATTAGAGCCATGAACGACGAAACCCCGTCAAATAAACAAATTACTATCAAGCAGGGCGAGAACTTGATCACAGGTAAGAAAGCCGCAAACGCCTTTGTCGATCACTATGCCAGAGCAAACCACATCGAGGTCCCTGCAGATAAGCATACAGACATTAGCGAAGAGCTAAAGGGACACGAAAACATAAATACGGCTCCCGAAGAGCACATGATGGCCAAACTAACAATGCGCGAAATGGAAGAGGCTATGAGAACACTAAAGAAAAGGAAATCTCCCGGAAAAGACGGGAAAACAAACGAAATGCTGATGGGGCTGGGCCAAACAGCGAAGAGGAAACTACTGTCAGTCCTGAACCAAAGCTGGAAAAGGGGTATTGTACCCCAGGCATGGAAAGATGCAATACTGGTACCAGTACCAAAAACAGGAAAGGATAAAACAGATCCAAATGGATACAGGCCCATCAGCCTACTGAGCTGTGTCGGCAAGCTGATGGAACGGATGATAAACACCAGACTGATGTGGCATCTGGAAGAAAAACGAATACTAATTCCACAGCAAGCCGGCTTTAGACAGCACAGATCCACTGAGGACCAGGTCATCCTCATAGCCCAGGAGATAGAAGATGCCTACCAGGCACAGAAACACACAGTAGCTGTTTGGGTGGATCTGGAAAAGGCATTTGACAAAGTCTGGAAGGACGGACTTAGAGTCAAGTTAGGAAGAAGTGATGTCTGTGGGAAGATGTACAAGTGGATCAACCACTACCTCAAACAAAGAACGGCCAGAGTCCAAGTACAAGGGCAGATGAGCAAAAAGGTGACACTCGAGCAGGGAGTACCCCAAGGGAGAGTACTGTCACCCACACTCTTCCTGGTATATATAAACGATATTACAGAGAATATACCAAGAAGAGTCCATAGCTCAATGTTTGCAGACGATCTGGCTATGTGGACCTCTGAAAAGAATCTCACCATAGCAAGAACTCGGATGCAGACGGCCCTAACATCGCTGGAAGAGTGGGCGAACTCATGGCTGGTCAAAATAAACGAGGAGAAAACCACGTGCACAATATTCTCGCTTTCATTAAAACCCCAAAGTACCAAATTAAGTCTAAATGGCAAAATCCTGCAGCCAAACGACAACCCAACCTATCTGGGAGTCACATTTGATAGGCGCATGACATGGAAAAGTCAGATTGAAAGAAACCGAATGAAAGCCAGAGAAAGAATGGCAATCATGAGGAAACTTGCTGGCACAAGCTGGGGAGCAGACGAAGGCATACTAAAGAAACTGTACACTGGAAGAGTGAGACCAGTTCTCGAGTATGGCATTGCGGCATGGACAAATGCAGCGAAGGCGAACTTCGATAAAGTTAACAAACTTCAAAACCAAGCCATGAGAATTATAACAGGTGGCATGAAGTCAACGCCAATTGTAGAACTTGAAAAGATTACAAAACTGCAATCCATGACCGATAGAAGAGACTGCAGAGCCCAGCTGCGTCAGAGAAACTCCGAAGACTGACGGACCACCCAATGTACCAGAGACTAAACAATTTGGGAAATGGGAAACTAAAGCGGAGAAACTTTGCAGAAATAGCCAAAGCAAAGATGCACGAAGATCCCATAAACGCACTAACAACACCAAAACCCATCACTACTGTACGAAAACCTACCTGGAGGCAGGATATATTTCCAGAGGTGGTAGAAAATATACCAGGTATTGCAAACAAAAACTGCCAGACTGAAAAAGAAAGGAGAGACACTACCCTAAGCTTCATAACGAAAAGCTACCCAAGCATGGACTGGACCCATGCATACACCGACGGTTCTGTAACAAACACTACACAGAACGGAGGGGCAGGAGCATTCCTGAACCTACCAAATGGCAGAAAAATAACACTGTCATTCGCTACTGGTAAGTACACAAGCAATTTCAGAGCGGAGGCAGAGGCACTGAGGGCGGCAGTGGAAGAAATGGTGACACACAGTGAAAATGAGAGCCATATAGTCCTGCTGACAGATGCTCTCGCCGTAGTCACAGCGCTAAAAAGCCAGAAAAACACTGAGCTCAATGACTTAAGAGCAGCACTCTGCAAACTGTGCCAGCAGTCCGCACCAAAAACGGTAGTGGTACAGTGGGTCCCGTCACACTGCAACATCCAAGGCAACGAGGAGGCAGACAGACTGGCAAAAGAAGGTGCAAGACTACCACAAACAGATACCAGTATGACGTACGAAGAGTCAAAACGGCTTATCAAAGCCAGATACATGACCAAATGGGAAACCGAACATACTGGTTACACCAAAAACGATGCCTATTACCAGTTGACCCGAAGAGAGCAGGTAGTTGTCTTCAGACTTCGCATTGGCCACAACAGACTGAGGTACCACCTATTCAACAAATTGAAGATAGGGTGTACCGACGAATGCCCGTGCGGTACTGGTAAAATGAACACTGAACATCTGCTGCAGAACTGCCCGACATACGAGGATCAGAGAGAGCAGATGTGGCCATTACCAGTGGAACTGCAAGACAAGCTCTATGGCAGTGGCGAGAGCCTCAGGATGACCGCCGCTTTTTTCGAAAAAATAATGGTTACTCTCTGACTTTGTGCTGATCGCATGGCCTCATGTGCCGGCGACGCATCTTTCAAATGTCTGCCCTATCAAATGTCGATGGTACGTGACATGCCTACCATGTTTGTAACGGGTAACGGGGAATCAGGGTTCGATTACGGAGAGGGAGCATGAGAAACGGCTACCACATCCAAGGAAGGCAGCAGGCGCGCAACTTACCCACTCCCGGCACGGGGAGGTAGTGACGAAAAATAACAATACGGGACTCTTTCGAGGCCCCGTAATTGGAATGAGTACACTTTAAACCCTTTAACGAGGATCTATTGGAGGGCAAGTCTGGTGCCAGCAGCCGCGGTAATTCCAGCTCCAATAGCGTATATTAAAGTTGTTGCAGTTAAAAAGCTCGTAGTTGGATCTCAGGCGCAGGCGGGCGGTCCGGCTCGCGCCGGTTCACTGCCCGTTGTCTCCTGCCCTACCGTCTGCCGGCTCTCTCCCACGGGTGCTCTTCGCTGAGCGTCCTGGGTGGCCGGCGCGTTTACTTTGAAAAAATTAGAGTGTTCAAAGCAGGCCTCGGCTGCCTGAATAATGGTGCATGGAATAATGGAATAGGACCTCGGTTCTATTTTGTTGGTTTTCGGAACTGGAGGTAATGATTAACAGGGACAAACGGGGGCATTCGTATTGCGGCGTTAGAGGTGAAATTCTTGGATCGCCGCAAGACGAGCTACTGCGAAAGCATTTGTCAAGAATGTTTTCATTAATCAAGAACGAAAGTCAGAGGCGCGAAGACGATCAGATACCGTCGTAGTTCTGACCATAAACGATGCCGACTAGCGATCCGCAGGAGTTGCTTCGATGACTCTGCGGGCAGCTTCCGGGAAACCAAAGTGTTTGGGTTCCGGGGGAAGTATGGTTGCAAAGCTGAAACTTAAAGGAATTGACGGACGGGCACCACCAGGAGTGGAGCCTGCGGCTTAATTTGACTCAACACGGCCAACACTGAAATGAGTGACATGTCGAGACCACTCTTCTGGGGTCTAATATGGAACTGGTGCTGGACTTAGACCCCCAGAATTCTGGGGTTATGCCCCTGTGGCTCGGTTCTGTCTGCATCCAGTGTGTGATAAAGGAATTGACGGAAGAGCACTATCAGGAGTGGAGCCTGAGACCTAAGTTAACTTACCACGCCAACACTGCGGAATGACTATCAAAAAGTACACCTTCGCGGGGTCTAATAGAGAACATGTGCTGGAATTAGACCCTCGACAATTTTGGGGCTACCCCCTAAGAAACTTGATTGTCTCGCTAAGGGAATTGACGGAAGGGCACCACCAGGTGTGGAATCTGCGGCTAAATTTGACTGAACACGCCTATACTGTAGAACAACTGACAAATCGAGAGCACTGCCGTTTGGGTCTAATAATGAACGTACGCTGGTATTAGACTCACGGATGACAAGTCAGCTCTCAAACACTCAAATGAAAGAACGCTACGAAAATCGTGTTTTAACTCTGCAGAAACCGCAGATTTCAAATACTTGGTCATTGACAAACAAAAGCCCTCAATAAGTTCGTCTGACCAAATAGTGAACGGGTGCTGGAAATAGATCATCTGAAGACAGGTCAGTTTTACCCTACAAATGACTGGGCGTTGCTACGGAAAACCAGCTCAAATCGAGAGGAGCCGCAGACACTTTGGTTCACGTACCAGGCTGATAAGCCAAGGGCGCGAGGCTACCATGTGGGGGATTGCGACCGAACCCTTGTAAGCCGCAATCCCGCCCAAAATCTCAGCACCACTGCAATGGGAGGCTCCTACATGCTCGGGACCTGGGGCTTGCGCCCCAGCCCTATCAGGTAGAGCCACAGTAAGAGGTCCTTGCCGCCCGCAAGTCAAAGCGGGCGGACAACTGCTTGATACTCACCCTATACGGCGATGGGGTGCGAAAAAACACCAACCAAAGACTTAGTACCTGGTCGGGGTGTCGAAAACAGTAGAGCAGCCACCTCACTGTGAACTGTCAAGACTCAACCACCGACCATGAGAGTTGTCCGCACACCAGGCGAACAACATCTCGGTGACATTACCAGGCTTGTCCTCTGGCTGAATGCACTCCGGCTACGATATCTACCTCTGTACGTTATCAGCCATATAACTATCATACTGGACGCAGAAGAGATGCAGACCAGCGGACATTGCACACCTGCCCCACTGTGTCAACACCCCAGGTGGCGGGGAATGCTAGGCGTACCATCCCTGCATAGAAGCCAAGAAAATAAAGGGAAAAAGAGATACCCCACTCAAATGCAAATGCTACGTTTCTGGCAGGACGTGACGATCCTGGGATACAGACACACTGGACTGCCTCTCTTCCGGGTAAACCAGTCCATCTCATATATCATATCATCATTGCACCCTATAGACACGAGTAGTGAAGACTCGATAGTCTGGTAAGACAACTTCCATAGGAGAGAAAACTCTGATCGTAAACAACTGCTGCCTTGCAGATAGGCTGGGGACAGCCAAAGGCTAAGGAGGGCATCCCTACAGAAACGCCTGTTGAAATCGGATGCACGGGGCCGCAAGCCTAACAAAACAGTGCAACGTAAATCACAGTATGATGGCAGTACAACCTATTCGAAAAACGTATGGCGCTCATCCTGAGGAGACCCGCCAGGCAGCGATAGCGCCGGGCCTCACGCCTCGAAGGGGCCCACCCTTGACTACTGGTGGTCACCCACCCATGTGTCGTGGAGTCAAGGCACATGGCTATGGGGTAACGTCTATTGGCCAAAACTTCAAGACCCTCAGAATATTACAGTGGAATGCGGAGGGAGTCATTAACAAAAAACTTTCCCTAACACACCACCTGCATGAAGGTAAGATTGACGTGGCATGTATCCAGGAAACGCACCTCAACAGTATCCATAAATTCTCAATCAGAGGATACCAGACCTTCCGTCTAGATAGAGAAGGCCACAAAGGAGGGGTCCTGATACTGACCAGAAACAGCATACCGAGAAGCGCGGTACCTGTCAATCACACCGGACAAGCAGAAATTGTAGGAGTTGACATAATGGCTCAAGAGACGAAGCTCCGCATTTTCAATCTGTACGGACCACCAAACAGAGACCTATCGCTCTCGAGTATGGAGGTCAGAGACTCCAACTGCATAGTAGTTGGAGATTTCAACAGCCACTCGGAGAGATGGGGCTACTCTGACACAGACAGCAGAGGTGACGAAGTGGAAGATTGGGAGATAGATGCAAATCTCTCCCTAATCAATAGGCCGGAGGATAGCCCTAGCTTCTATTCAAGAACATGGCATACCACCTCGACTCCAGATTTGGCCTTCTCCACACAGGACATACACTATAAAATAGACCGCCAGGTGCTAAACCAACTGGCAGGTAGCGACCACAGGCCGATCAGGCTAACCATTGACATGGAAGTAGGCCCACAGGAAACAAAACCGCTCCCACGTTGGAATTACAAACGAGCCGACTGGGACAGATTTGCAATCCTGACAGATGGGCTGTGTGAAACCATCAACACACGAAACACCAAAATGAAGCCCATGGTAGAGAGCCTAAGCAAGGCAATAATGCAAGCCGCCACTGAAACCATCCCAAGAGGAGCTAGGAAAAACTATAAGCCCTACTGGAATGATGAGTTACAGAAAGTGGAAGATGCAGTAACAAATGCTAGGAACGTGGCAGAACGTGAAAAATCCATGGAGGCGAACATCGCCCTCAAAGCCGCCACGGCGAAGTACAAACACACTCTCAAGCAAACAGCAAGAGAAAGTTGGAAAAACAAAACGGAAAGTTTAAACCTGGACAAAGAAGGGAACAAGCTATGGAAGCTAGTCAGAGCCATGAACGACGAAACCCCGTCAAATAAACAAATTACTATCAAGCAGGGCGAGAACTTGATCACAGGTAAGAAAGCCGCAAACGCCTTTGTCGATCACTATGCCAGAGCAAACCACATCGAGGTCCCTGCAGATAAGCATACAGACATTAGCGAAGAGCTAAAGCGACACGAAAACATAAATACGGCTCCTGAAGAGCACATGATGGCCAAACTAACCATGCGTGAAATGGAAGAGGCTATGAGAACACTAAAGAAAAGGAAATCTCCCGGAAAAGACGGGATAACAAACGAAATGCTGATGGGGCTGGGCCAAACAGCGAAGAAAAAACTACTATCAGTCCTGAGCCAAAGCTGGAAAAGGGGTATTGTACCCCAGGCATGGAAGGATGCAATACTGGTACCAGTACCAAAAACAGGAAAAGATAAAACAGATCCGAATGGATACAGGCCCATAAGCCTACTGAGCTGTGTCGGCAAGCTGATGGAACGGATGATAAACACCAGACTGATGTGGCATCTGGAAGAAAAACGAATTCTAATCCCACAGCAAGCCGGCTTTAGACAGCACAGATCCACTGAGGACCAGGTCATCCTCATAGCCCAGGAGATAGAAGATGCCTACCAGGCACAGAAGCACACAGTAGCTGTCTGGGTGGATCTGGAAAAGGCATTTGACAAAGTCTGGAAGGACGGACTTAGAGTCAAGCTGAGAAGAAGTGATGTCTGTGGGAAGATGTACAAGTGGATCAACCACTACCTCAAACAAAGAACGGCCAGAGTCCAAGTACAAGGGCAGCTGAGCAAAAAGGTGACACTCGAGCAGGGAGTACCCCAAGGGGGAGTACTGTCACCCACACTCTTTCTGGTATATATAAACGATATTACAGAGAATATACCAAGAAGAGTCCATAGCTCAATGTTTGCAGACGATCTGGCTATGTGGACCTCTGAAAAGAATCTCACCATAGCAAGAAACCGGATGCAAACGGCCCTAACATCGCTGGAAGAGTGGGCGAACTCATGGCTGGTAAAAATAAACGAGGAGAAAACCACGTGCACAATATTCTCGCTCTCATTAAAACCCCAAAGTACCAAATTAAGCCTAAACGGCAAAATCCTGCAGCCAAACGACAACCCAACCTATCTGGGAGTCACATTTGATCGGCGCATGACATGGAAAAGTCAGATTGAGAGAAACCGAATGAAAGCCAGAGAAAGAATGGCGATCATGAGGAAACTTGCTGGCACAAGCTGGGGAGCAGACGAAAGCATACTAAAGAAACTGTACACTGGAAGAGTGAGACCAGTTCTCGAGTATGGCATTGCGGCATGGACAACAGCAGCGAAGGCGAACTTCGATAAAGTTAACAAACTTCAAAACCAAGCCATGAGAATCATAACAGGTGGCATGAAGTCAACGCCAATTGTAGAACTTGAAAAGATTACAAGACTGCAATCCATGACCGATAGAAGAGACTGCAGAGCCCAGCTGCAGTCAGAGAAACTCCGAAGACTGACGGACCATCCAATGTACCAGAGACTAAACAATCTGGGAAATGGGAAACTGAAGCGGAGAAACTTTGCAGAAATAGCCAAAGCAAAGATGCACGAAGATCCCACAAACGCACTAACAACACCAAAACCCATCACTACTGTACGAAAACCTACTTGGAGGCAGGATATATTTCCAGAGGTGGTAGAAAATATACCAGGTATTGCAAACAAAAACTGCCAGAGTGAGAAAGAAAGGAGAGACACTACCCTAAGCTTCATAACGAAAAGCTACCCAAGCATGGACTGGACCCATGCATACACCGACGGTTCTGTAACAAACACTACACAGAACGGAGGGGCAGGAGCATTCCTGAACCTACCAAATGGCACAAATATAACACTGTCATTCGCTACTGGTAAGTACACAAGCAATTTCAGAGCAGAGGCAGAGGCACTGAGGGCGGCAGTGGAAGAAATGGCAACACACAGTGAAAATGAGAGCCATATAGTCTTGCTGACAGATGCTCTCGAAGTAGTCACAGCGCTAAAAAGCCAGAAGAACACTGAGCTTAATGACTTAAGAGCAGCACTCTGCAAACTGTGCCAGCAGTCCGCACCAAAAAGGGTGGTGATACAGTGGGTTCCGTCACACTGCAACATCCAAGGAAACGAGGAGGCCGATAGACTGGCAAAAGAAGGTGCAAGACTACCACAAACAGATACCAGTATGACGTACGAAGAGTCAAAACGGCTTATCAAAGCCAGATACATGTCCAAATGGGAAACCGAACATACTGGTTACACCAAAAACGATGCCTATTACCAGTTGAACCGAAGAGAGCAGGTCGTTGTCTTCAGACTTCGCACTGGCCACAACAGACTGAGGTACCACCTATTCAACAAACTGAAGATAGGGTGTACCGACGAATGCCCGTGCGGTACTGGTAAAATGACCACTGAACATCTGCTGCAGAACTGCCCGACATACGAGGATCAGAGAGAGCAGATGTGGCCATTGCCAGTGGAACTGCAAGACAAGCTGTATGGTAGTGGCGAGAGTCTCAGGATGACCGCTGCTTTTTTCGAAAAAATAATGGTTACTGTCTGACTGTGTACGCAGAAGAAGAAGAAGATGACTGTGTACGCAGAAGAAGAAGAAGATACCTCGATTATTAGATGATGATTTGAAAGGTAAAATCGAAGAAGTGGACGCCGAGAACAGATGTGTGCCCCCGTCATTGAGTCCCACAACAACAACTCTCCAGACGATGAAGCTAACCCCTGTACCATTTGATGAGATGAGCCAACATTCTGAGCATTATATGTTAGAATAGGACTTTGTGGCAAATCGTTACAAAGTTAAACAAGGCGAGAACTAGACACATTGCATTGTAGTCATAAATGCACATTGTTAAAATGGTATATGTATTTAACTAAACAAAGTCTTAATGTTAGAATATGTGCTGTGATATTTCCTGGGGATTCCGTGGCGAAGTGTTTACGCCGCCGGCCTCGTGATTGCTTATAAATGACGTGTGCTCCTGTCAATATATTGCAAAGAAACAGTTAGCTTTCCGGTCTAATCTATGGACTATTATTGTGTTCCCTTCTGACCTTACGCGACTTCACAGTGTCACCCATTTATGTGATATAATAGCAGTTTCTATACTATTAGAAAGTAGTTAAGTTGAGTTTAGCAAATCAATAAATGTCATTCATTCTTAAATAACACTAAATTAACCAATATCACATATGAATAACATCTTAGGAATATTGGATCAATTTAGATTAATCTCATTTCGATATTCAAATTGGCACATATATCAACATTGTATATTCTTTGTATATTTTGAATATGTGCAGTAATTTTATTAAATCATCTATTCTAGCCCTATTACACAAGCGTTGAAAGTTTACACCGTTTACTGACACTCAGAAATCCAACATGGAGCAGTGCAATCATGACATTGTTTATTTCACATGTAATTTGGAACGTTTTAGAAATATATTTTGTTTCGCCATCAGGAAGTTTCTGATATAGCACATCGCTAGTTGGCTTAGCTTATCAAATCGTGAAAAGACAACTGAATCTGAGGTAGAAGATAGAGATGGATGTCACTATATGCATAGATCTATGTTAACATGTAGAGTGCATCATGCAAATACGTCCTAACTAGTAATTATGAAATAACAGCTATGTGACAGCCAGCATTTTTTACAGGTGACATGCTAAATATTTTTAATGTTGGTCATACACCGATGATATCGATACATTCATTTTGGCAGGTTCAAATGGTGACATAATTGGAAAGTTATGGTTCAATACTACAGGTGTTTCATCGTTGGCTCTTTGGTCAACTGCCTTTCGATTTATTAATTTACAGATAAACTTTTTTGCAGTTCCGGTACAAACACCACACACATGCATTTAAATATGTTGTTATATATATATATATATATATATATATATATATATATATATATATATATATATATAAATCTACTATCGTATTTTGCGTAAATAAAGTGCATCCTCTACTTCTGCTTCTAATCATTCTTTTTCTCTTCATCCGAGATTGGTATCACTGGTGTTTCAATGTTCTTAGAATACAAATGGCAGTATGTTCTCGGTCTGGTAGATAGTCCCGTTGCTTCTGAACCACTGACCATATTGGCGGTCTCAGATGGTTATAGGTTAGGTAGTTCGACAGAATATGCTAATAACGATTTCACGTTAATATCATCAACTTCTTTTTTCTTCTTTTTTAAACTGTTTTTCTGTAACTTTCGTCAGTGGAAAGAACAGTTATAATGTGATAGCGTGTTTATTGCTTTTATCATTGTTCTGATCACAATGAAAATGAAATAGTGTTTTATTTGTTTGTTCTTTTCTGTTTCGTTATGTTTCTGCCACTTTTTTATTACTGAACCATTCCTATTTATGTTCTTTAATAAACTGTTTACTTTCAATACCACCGCAGCTTCACTATTGCTGTCCAGTAGTATGCAACTGCTTCTAGGCTACATATATGTAATAAGCAAACAAGGGATGAACAAGATGTCAGAATAAGTATAATTAGTAGTGATGACAACTAAAACAGAACTGCTGCAATATAGAAGAAAATCCTTGCTTACGAAACAAAATATAAAGAATCGGAATATGGTACACAATGATTCTGTGTCATTGCAGTGGACAGAAACAATGTGGACATAATGGTAGTTTCTGAACATAGAAATGATAATCATGACCATTTTGAACACCTAAATTGGATGGGAATTAAAATTCTTTGTGAAAGAAAAGATCGTATATGGCGGTGTTGGTTTCCGACTATCGAACATGGCATTCACACCACTACTTCTATACACTACATTCGATTATATAACAGCGTTCACATTTCAAGGAAAAAACGAAACACCACAAAAGTAAAGACTATGCTCCAACATTACCAGGAGAGATAGAACAAATGAAGAAGTTATATAACGGATTGCTTGACACTATACCCAATGTAGAGATAAGAGACATTTGGTAAGCATGGGGGAGTTCAATTGGGAAACAGAAAGGGAAAGAAGACATCAAAGAAAAGGGAAGTACAATACATTGAATTATGTCAAGAAAAATAACTTGTCATCAGGAACACGATTTTTAAACATCACATACTACACTACATATATACTTTACCAGAAATGATATATACACAACGAGTAAACTTTATTCTAACACAAAAATATGAAGATCTGATGCTCCACCCTATTGATGCCACGCGGTGTTGGCTGCGACTCAGATCATCAAGTGATAGTAGCGGACTTCAAGTTAACACTTAAAAGCATGATTAAATGTACAAAACCAATAACATTTTGACGTCAGAGCCATAATACAAGCATGCACTATATCAGTAACATTACATAACAACTGTTTTCAACAGTGCAGGAAGACATGGCTTCCCATGAACTGGTTAAGCAGATAAGACTTATTCTGCTTCATCTGCCTTCGTTCTCAAACGCACGATACCTAGCCTTGAACAGGACTTTGTAAGTAGCAGAGTGAAGTTCGTAAAACGGAATGCGCTGTTCTGCTAGTTTACAACAATATTTGTACATTTCTGTTCGACACATTCGTTGTCGGCAGCAGACAAAACACATTACACTGGACAGCATAAAAAATGATTCCAAGACAAAAGTTAGCTATTGTTAACTAATTTGGACTACACTAATCACGCATCAGCTCTAGTTTTCAAAATACGGCTGACGCGGTGGGAAGTGTGTGGGGTTGGGGTGGTATTGGTAAATAGGTTTAGGGCTTCACCTTCTCGACGCAAATACCCAATTATTATCTTATAGTCTGCAGGAGTGGGATCTTCTAGAAGAAGATATGCATGTTTATGTGTTTCGTGTTCTGCAAAATAACATCTGCTTCCATATTTTAAAATGACAGATAATCACATTGCTTGTGTTAACATAGAGGGTCTGATGGTAGCACTACACGTTAACTACACACACGACGATTCTGACGTAATTGATTCGTCCAAGTTAAGCTTAAAAACTATCCTGATTGGTAATTGTAATGGTTTCGGGTATGCAGTCTACATGGGAATACAAAACATAGAACAACATGAAACAACTATTACAAAAAATCGACTATGACAAGTAAAAGTGACATATTTGATCTTCTTCTTCGTACACAGTCAGACAGTAACCATTATTTTTTCGAAAAAAGCGGCGGTCATCCTGAGGCTGTCGCCGCCGCCATAGAGCTCGTCTTGCAGTTCCACTGGTGATGGCCACATCTGCTCTCTCTGATCCTCGTATCTCGGGCTGTTCTGCAGCAGATGTTCAGCGGTGATTTTACCCGTACCGCACGGGCATTCGTCGGTACCTCAGTCTATTGTGGCCAGTGCGAAGTCTGAAGACAACGACCTGCTCTCTTCGGTTCAACTGGTAATAGGCATCGTTTTTGGTGTAACCAGTATGTTCGGTTTCCAATTTGGTCATGAATCTGGCTTTGATAAGCCGTTTTGACTCTTCGTACGTCATACTAGTATCTGTTTGTGGAAGTCTTGCACCTTCTTTTGCCAGTCTGTCTGCCTCCTCGTTGCCTTGGATGTTGCAGTGTGACGGGACCCACTGTACCACTACCCTTTTTGGTGCGGACTGCTGGCACAGTTTGCAGTGTGCTGCTCTTAAGTCATTAAGCTCAGTGTTTTTCTGGCTTTTTAGCGCTGTGACTACGGCGAGAGCATCTGTAAGCAGGACTATATGGCTTTCATTTTCTGTGTGTCACAATTTCTTCCACTGCCGCCCTCAGTGCCTCTGCCTCCGCTCTGAAAATGCTTGTGTACTTACCAGTAGCGAATGACAGTGTTATTTGTCTGCCATTTGGTAGGTTCAGGAATGCTCCTGCCCCTCCGTTCTGTTTAGTGTTTGTTACAGAACCGTCGGTGTATGCATGGGTCCAGTCCATGCTTGCGTAGCTTTTCGATATAAAGCTTAGGGTAGTATCTCTGCTTTCTTTTTCAGTCTGGCAGTTTTTGTTTCCAATAACTGGTATATTTTCTACCACCTCTGGAAATATGTCCTGCCTCCAGGTAGGTTTTCGTACAGTAGTGATGGGTTTTGGTGTTGTTAGTGCGTTTATGGGATCTTCGTACATCTTTGCTTTGGCTATTTCTGCAAAGTTTCTCCGCTTTAGTTTCCCATTTCCCAAATTGTTTAGTCTCTGATGCATTGGATGGTCAGTCTGTCTTCGGAGTTTCTCTGACTGCAGCTGGGCTCTGCAGTCTTTTCTATCGGTCATGGATTGCATTTTTTTAATCTTTTCAAGTTCTACAATTGGCGTTGTCTTCATGCCACCTGTTATAATTCTCATGGCTTGGTTTTGAAGTTTGTTAACTTTATCGAAGTTCGCCTTCGCTGCTGTTGTCCATGCCGCAATGCCATACTCGAGAACTGGTCTCACTCTTCCAGTGTACAGTTTCTTTAGTATGCCTTCGTATGCTCCCCAGCTTGTGCCAGCAAGTTTCCTTATGATTGCCATTCTTTCTCTGGCTCTCATTCGGTTTCTCTCGATCTGTCTTTTCCATGTCATGCGCCGATCAAATGTGACTCCCAGATAGGTTGGGTTGTCGTTTGGCTGCAGGATTTTGCCATTTAGACTTAATTTGGTACTTTGGGGTTTTAATGAGAGCGAGAATATTGTGCACGTGGTTTTCTCCTCGTTTATTTTGACCAGCCATGAGTTCGCCCACTCTTCCAGCGATGTTAGGGCCGTCTGCATCCGATTTCTTGCTATGGTGAGATTCTTTTCAGAGGTCCTCTATTTCCTGGGCTATGAGGATGACCTGGTCCTCAGTGGATCTGTGCTATCTAAAGCCGGCTTGCTGTGGAATTAGTATTCGTTTTTCTTCCAGATGCCACATCAGTCTGGTGTTTATCATCCGTTCCATCAGCTTGCCGACACAGCTCAGTAGGCTGATGGGCCTGTATCCATTTGGATCTGTTTTTTCCTTTTCTGTTTTTGGTACTGGTGCCAGTATTGCGTCTTCCCATGCCTGGGGTACAATTCCCCTTTTCCAGCTTTGGTTCAGCACCGATAGCAGTTTCCTCTTCGCTGTTTGGCCCAGCCCCATCAGCATTTCGTTTGTTATCCCGTCTTTTCCTGGAGATTTCCTTTTCTTTAATGTTCTCATAGCCTCTTCCATTTCGCTCATTGTTAGTTTGCCATCATGTGCTCTTCAGGTGCCGTATTGATGTTGTCGTACCCCTTTAGCTCTTCACTAATGTCAGTATGCCTGTCTGCAGGGACCTCGATGTGCTTTGCTCTATCATAGTGATCGACAAAAGCGTTTGCGGCTTTCTTACCGGTGAGCAAGTTTTCGCCCTGCTTGATGGTAATTTGTTTGTTTAACGGGGTTTCGTCGTTCATGGCTCTGACTAGCTTCCATAGCTTGTTCCCTTCTTTGTCCAGGTTTAGGCTTTCCGTTTTGTTTTTCCAGCTTTCTCTTGCTGTTTACTTTAGAGTGTATTTGTATTTAGCCGTGGCGGCTTTGAGGGCGATGTTTGCCTCCATGGATTTTTCTCGCTCTGCCATGTTCCTAGCATTTGTTACTGCATCTTCCACTTTCTGCAAGTCATCATTCCAGTAGAGCTTATAGTTTTTCCTAGCTCCTCTTTGGATGGTTTCAGTGGCGGCTTGCATTATTGCCTTGCTTAGGCTTTCCACAATGGGCTTCATTTTGTTGTTTCGTGTGTTGATGGTTTCACACAGCTTATCTGTCAGGATTGCAAATCTGTCCCTGTCGGCTCGTTTGTAATTCCAACGTGGGAACGGTTTTGTTTCCTGTGGGCCTACTTCCATATCAATGTCTAGCCTGATCAGCATGTGGTCGCTACCTGCCAGTTGGTTTAGCACCTGGCGGTCTATTTTATGGTGTATGTCCTGTATGGAGAAGGCCAAATCTGGAGTCGAGGTGGTAAGACATGTTCTAGAATAGAAACTAGGGGTATCCTCCGGCCTATTGATTAGGGAAAGATTTGTATCTATCTCCTAATCTTCCACTTCGTCACCTCTGATGTCTGTGTCAGAGTATCCCCATCTCTCCGAGTGGCTGTTGAAATCTCCAACTACTATGCAGTTGGAGTCTCTGACCTCCATACTCGAGAGCGATAGGTCTCTATTTGGTGGTCCGTACAGATTGAAAATGCGGAGCTTCGTCTCTTTAGCCATTATGTCAACTCCTACAATTTCTGCTTGTCCGGTGTGACTGACAGGTACCGCGCTACTCGGTATGCAGTTTCTGATCAGTATCAGGACCCCTCCTTTGTGGCCTTCTCTATCGAGACGGAAGGTCTGGTATCGTCTGATTGAGAATTTATGATTATTGTTGAGGTGCGTTTCCTGGATACATGCCACGTCAATCTTACCTTCATGCAGGTGATGTGTTAGGGAAAGCGTTTTGTTAACGACACCCTCCGCATTCCACTATTTGATCTGAAGATCATTGATATCCGTATGGGACTACTATTGGGTTACATAACTGTGTGATTTTTTCCTGTCTAAAGGTCAGACGTGCAAGAACTTCCCACTACGAGAACATGGATTCAATCACTTGAACTAGGGACAAGTAATGTACTTAACGGACCACTTGTAGAATCCCACATGATCGTGTCACCTCCTCTCCATATCAATAGTGGGTTAATGAATACGTTTGTAACTGCTATGTATTGAAATGGGGAAAGGTTCTTTTTAACCTTCGTAGTACATTTCCAAGACATACCTTCAAAGGCTATAACAAGTTAGGTTGAAAATCTTTCCAGCAAGTGATGACACACGTTCTAGAAAATAATAACGTTGACAAATACTTTGAGCTTTTAAAGAACCTGCAGCAGCGCAACGAAAGATTAAGGTACAACAATGTTTTTTAAAATAACACTTGATATACTCACGTCTGTGGATTTCTTTCCTGATAACTGCGTTAATAGCAGTGGCGAGAATTGGGAACCATTTTATCAGGTAATTTTCAGTCTAAAACTGTACCTAGGGAATGGAATCCAGCAACGATTTGCAGACTATTGTTGGGCTCTTGTTAGAGATGCAGCAGAAGAGTATTTCAATGGACAGTTAAAAAGACATCGCCATAAATATTCCACTATGAACATTGTTAACACATGGATTTGTAATTGTGGGAAACTGGTTGTATAGATATTTACAAAATTAGATATAATGTAATCGAGTGTTTTACTGGAAACATTCCTTTTCAGCAGCCCGTTTACCATAAAAAGTATCTCTGTTAACACACATACAGTAAAAATGTTGTCCAGTGTTATCATCTCACCGGTATAAATCAAAACATCGAAGTAGTGACAGAAAAATAAGCTTTACATCCTATACAATATGTTGGGATTCATATAAGAAAGAAAAGCGTTAACATTCACCAACATACTGTTGTTGCATCAAAAACATAAATTCCACAAAAGAAATTCACTCAGCAATCCAAGGTTTGAATAAAAGAAACTCGTCATGACAAGACTATTTAGCGAATGAAATTCAATCGCCCACAATTTATGTTAATGGATTGAGAGGCGAATGTCTGACTTGTCGACCACAGTAACCCACAGAAAGGCTGTAGAGTATGCAGACAGTTTGACATTCCAGTCGTGCGGTTTCGTTACAAAGAGACCAGCGTACGATTGAGATCTTCAGACCCATTTACCCCAAGAATACACTGCTGCGCAGTCATGCTGGCGCTGGGGGATCTAGGCTGATGGATCTGAGGTTGTCAGTGGCTATCTATTTTCTGATCAGAGGCCTAATACTGAAACGGGACGATGGTTTCACTAGTTCCGCCCGGCAGCAGGTCGGCCACGTCTGCATACACCAAATGCAGTTCCCTTGAAATTGACTGTTCATTGACAACTGTATGTAAAAGGGTGTATGTAACGTACAATTAAGATTCAGAAATGGAAGAAACATTCCATTCTGAACATCAAGAATACTATAGCAAAATGCAGAGAGTACCGTATACATACTTACACCTGCTTCTTAAATTGCACCAACATTGTTGACTATGTGCAATACAAAATCACGTGAAACGTCATGTCAGATGTGGGAATCTCACCGCAACTTATTCACATTGAAACACTACGCATAGAGCAAAAAGTAACGGTCAGAATAACGGTCGTCACATCAAACTAGTTTGAAGTGTAAAAAGAGTAAGACAAAGATGAGCATTGTTCCAATTCGTATTTTAAATATTTGCAGACATCGTGAAGATACAAAAACGAAATCAATTATTGAAAGTGCTACATCATTACAATCGGTTGAAAGGGAATTCCACAATTCAGACAGGCAGATCAACAGTTATCCTCTCAAAGAGCCATGATGAACTAGAACATATGATCCTGTCTATCAAACACCATAACAAAGAACGCACTATTCACCTGAGTATGAGTGATTAGAAGATGCATTTCATTGTCAAAATAAAGAACATGTTTAAAGATATTCTAGAAAATGAGAAATTGAAAACCGTTAAAATGTATTTAATCTTGAAACAAATAGACTCAACAATGGAGAATGCCAAAATTAAATCACAAAAAATGGCCTTGGCAATGTAAAGCTTAAATAACCTTGAGACAGGTATGTCAAAACATCACCAGAAAACAAAACAAAAATGATGAAGACATATTTTATTTGACCACGTACGTTTGAAAAACATGAACCAAGCACAGTATGGACCATTACAGAATATGTGCAATCACAAAAAATAAACCATCACACAGAATGGACCATTTGGCAAAGTGGATCATCACACATCATGAACCATCATACACAGTGGACCATCATAGAAAATAGACTTTCACACAAAATGGATTATCACAGAAAATAGTTTAATTTCAAATGGACCTTCACACATAATGAACCATCCCACTAAATTGGTCATCACACGAAATGGACCATCACATAAAATGGACCATCACACAAAATGGACCATAATACAAAATGGACCATCACACAAAGTGAATAATCACACAAAATTGACCATCACACAAAGTGAACCATCACACAAAATGGATCATCACACAAAATGGACATTACAAAAAAAAACCAAAGCAGAAAATGTTATCGCGGGAGCTAAAATGTTGTTTAAATAAACGTTATTAGAATAACAAGGAAAGCACAACAGAAAAATGCGGACGTCATATACGAGATGGATATAGAACAACATTGAGTCGTTAACAAATACTTTGACAACATCCAGAACCACACTAGTATGCAAACTAAAATGGAGTGTATTATACCTGGAAAACGAGGCCGAGGCAGACAGAGGTGAAGATGGGCACACGACATCAAAAATGTGAAGCTGGCGACGATGAGGCCCCGTGAATTGCCTAAAAATCTAGCTTTCCGGACGGCTGCGAGGCGAGCGATGTTCTATAATGTGCAAGCTACACAATGCCGATGCCTTTATTGTGTCTATAGCTTTCTTTCAAAGTTCAAACAAATACGGATGGTGTGCATGGATATGTGCGTGATTTGTAAAACCGTTGGTTAGAGTTAATTAGCAAAAATGAGTTAGAAAACACTGTAATTCAACGCATAGTGCATGAGGACGTGTGTTCAATGCGGTCGATTCCTAACAAAACATAACATATACAACACTCTGGCAGTGTAGCAGTGAGCCAATTCATGTACAAATACATTACCATTTCCGAAATACCGATTAATTTTGTTTGTTGCTGCTCCACCTTCATTTAGTAAATTATTTGTTTCTTTTAATGTTTTCGTGTAGCGTTTCAGCTCTTCTCTGTCGTGTCATTTTTAAGTCGGGCCCATGAGCTTATCCCACTAACCTCTTGTATCAAGTGGTGGAGAAAAATCTGAAGTTATCGTCTGGCGCGAGGTTCTCGTCAAAGGAGGCATGCATGACTGGTTTTAAAATTGTGCTTAGCCCCATACCGTTTAGACACAGTATCATTTTAAGAACACGTGCAGGTACTGAATACGTATATGATATTACAAACGCCAGATTTGATGCTCTTTCTGAGCAGTGAGCAATTAATTATATATATATATATATATATATATATATATATATATATATATATATATATATATATATATATATGTATATATATATATATATATATAAATATATATATAAATATATATATATATATATATATATATATATATATATACATATATATGTATGTGTTTGTGTGTGTGTGTTTATGTGTTTATGTGTGTGTGTGTGTGTGTGTGTGCCATACGTCACGTGACTTGTTCTTCGACAAGGTAGATATTCACATGTTAGTCCCAACCCTGTTTCCAGGCGTGTAGTCATGTCACAAAGTGAGGAGTGGACAACTGAATTGTTCATGTCAGATGTAGTCGCCCCCGCGCTGCCATCCTGGCGGTGTTAGAGTGTGTGCTGTTGGTTCTGAGGTTCTGTTGGGTTTTTTTTTTAAAGGGGGGGGGGGGGTGTTTGCTGTCACCTTATTTCTCTATTCCCCAAGGCGGTGTGCTTTGCACTGCGGTTTTTATTTTCCGCCTGTTGGCCCAGTGCATCCGACTTCGGCATGCATTTTATGTAAGGGTCTGCTTCCTCCTGAATTTTCTAAGGGTTTACTTGCCCGGGGTAATGTCCGGTGCTGTAATGGGGATCGAACCCAGCACCTTCTGGTTGTGAGCCGTGTCTCTTAACCACTATCCCACGTCCTCCCCGGTTCGGAGGATAATATTGGCCACCTTATTTATGTTCAACGAGCCACCTTGAGCAGGGTCACTGGTTTCACTACTGTTGTCCGACTGCTACACCTCTTCTTCTGACTACGTTGCCATCTCTTTGACCGGGAATCGGCTGTCTACTTGGTACATTTAGAAACTGCACCAATGAAATACCCGCAGTAGGGTGTACCACGTGCCATTTTCATCATTTGACTCTGCCCTACAGTCACACTCTTGCACAACTTTCACACGCGCCCTCATCGTGAGGCCCTTCCATTGCACTTTGGTTGGGCTAGCTTCTGAGGGCGCACAAAGCTAGCATAGGTACATACAGACGCACAAATGCATCCATGCACTGGTTTATGCGTCCTGATATCGCCCAATGGACTACGGTTTGGGTTGGGAAAATGGCGCGCCTCCGCCAGTAGAAACTAGTGAGGCAAACATCTAAGCAGCAACAACAGATTTAGTGTTCAAAGTAGCTAGCACTCTGCGTGATGATCATATATAATATGGGGATTGAGTTAAGGAATATCGTACAAATAAGAGGCAAACTCGATCGATGAGCGAGAACAGAATGCACGCCCGGTTCTTTGATGTTGACCTCAATGTCTACCTAAGCACACGTTTTCGATAATAAAAGGCAAAATAGTTGATTCGATGTACTTAAAAAAACACACATAACAATAATAAAAGTTTATCTCAATATGGTTCACTAGTGATGGCATTCCTGTAGATAAAGTATTTTGAAACCAAATCATCAGTCAGTGAAAGAATATATAGAAACACAAACAACCAGTTGAAAAGTATTTGTAGCCTGCATACATATATACAGATTTCACTAGACACTCAATGAAGGATTTGTAGACTAGTCAAGCGATTAGACATTGCCATGTCATTACCCTTACTGGTTACATGCATAGTATATACATACATACATACATACATATATATATGTATATGTAATGCAGATGTTCTTAGTTCATAGTTCCACCCGTTCTTCGTCAAGGGGTGGTCACCATGTAGCGGGTCCCAACTCAGGATCGAGTCGTTTTGTCGCGGGCGCGTGTCGTCCAGTGTGATAGTAGTCTGTCTGTGGGGTCGTGGATGTTGTATTTTTCTAGTGAATCTGGCTAGCGAGTATGGGGCCGTCCCGGGATTTCTGTTTTCGCGCGGTACCACATGGAGGTTATGGTACTCCAAATTGCATCTTGTATTCTGGATATGACAAGCCCAGCGGTGTTTCGAGTGGTTGACGTATGATAGGACATCCTTGATGTGTGAATTTCTCCGGATGTTGCTATTGTGTAGTTCGCTCTGCCTCTGTTGTCTGAGAGTAATGCCCACGAGGCATCTGTCAAGAGATGCGTGTGCTGTTCTCAGTTGATTCTCTGCTACTTGTGTTAGAGACTAGGTTTTGCTACCGTATCAGAGCTTTGGCAGGACTCCGAGTCGAAGATGTCCGAAGTTTGGCAATACACGATATGAATAACTTGACGTTGGTTTCCCTTCATTATCACCACGTGAATCGACGGTAAATTCATCAGGATAATCTGGATCCCGGAAATCTTTTAAATCAGCTTGTACAGTTGGATACGCTGTTGTCCTTTGTATTCCTGGTCATACCCGTCCACACAGCTAGGACCATGCGGAAGAAACATTAATTTATGTGAATGCATGGCTCGCTCTCTATACCATTGGAATAGTAAATGTCATCGTATTTTCTTTTTCAACTACTTCCGACAATTGTTTAACATGTGCTCCAAAATATGTTGGAGTCACATGTTCTGTCCAGGTCCCCAATCTAAACTTAAAACTGAAATAAATTTCCTATACCGTTTTTATTATTGCAGTGTTGTCCCGTTCATAGCTTGCAAAAATAATTTGAACGGAATGTAGTACATCCATTGTGATCCCCAAAGTGGTGATTAGCTTACTGTGGAGTTTCACATTGCACTACAGCTAGGATGAGATATGTTCAACTTCTGACGAACGTCTCTTGATATATTAAAAATAACAGTAAGCCGCAACAACAGTAGCGACAAGAGTGATCACAAGTCAAAACGTGTGCCTCGAAATATAACAGCTACGTCTCGTCTAGCATTACGTACGTGTTTTCCCCTCAAGGTTGCCATTTTCACTCTCTATTTTACATTATATAGGTTTTTCTTTTTCACTAATTTCCCATATTGTTCTTTATTGTTGGTTACATCAAAAGCATAGTCTGATAATGCCGTACATCATATTCGTCAACAAGATGTTGCCTTCACTGTTACTCATGAAATATGTTTGTCGATGTCTTTAGCCGGTGATGAAATTTACCAATGTAGTTTCCCTTCTTTTTCTTGTCCTGTAAATTGTCTTTCTTTGACTAGTTATTGCCAGGTGGCGTAATTTCATTAGATTTGAAATCACTCAAAAATTGGTTGACTGTTTATAAATAATATTTAACAAATATTTGCGAATTATTGGCTGGTTCATTATTTTTATATTATTGTATAAGTGCAGAGCTCGTGGCCGAATGGTTTCGATACCTGCTTGCAGATAAAGAGGAAAGCGGATCGAATTCACGGTAAGGCATATGTTGTTTTTCTGTTGGGGTGAAATAAACAAACATATCCAGCACACGACATGACAACAACAGTGCCCAAGTGGCATGTAGTCCTCCGCCTTCAAAAACAATTCGACTCCCCAGCAATGGAAAAAATGTACGGCAGTTTTTGTGTGTTCTTGTTGTTGTTATTGTATACGCGTGTTTATCTTTACATAGTTATCATTTACCATGTGTTCTACGAACCACTTAGAGCAGGATCACTGGTTTCACTACTGTTGTCCGACTGCTACACCTCCTTCTGTTTCAGCTAATTTGGAACATGTGGGGTTGCAGAAGCAAACGTTTGATGGGAAACACCAGCTGTATGCTCGTCCTTTGTAAACTTGTCAAGAAAGAAGAATAAGACGGCATGTTTCATTGATTTTCTTGATTTGCTGAATCATCCATTTCTAAAATAGCAACACTACCACCGTCAATAACAATGGAACAGTTAGACAAAACCAATCTAACGTTCAGTGGCCTGTTTACAGACACCCAGTACGCCATCATTATGGAGTATTCAGCTGAAGTGGGGACAATTATGTCTCTATTGGGTGTACTCACAAATATCATCAACATCAGGACCTTCATCTCAATGGGGTTGACAGACGGCGTCACAGTCTCATTCTTGGCTTTGTCCATCTTCGATTTTATTTACCTTATCGCCTCATTGTCACTTGGGATCTCTATCGGATTTTATGTCATAGAGCTCAAGTCAACAATACGGTTTCAGATTGAGCCGTACGCCGTATCCATATTTTTCGGCAGTGTTACAATTCTCATCAGTATCACGAATGTACTGACTACCACGTTTATAGCAGCTGCTCGGTGCATGTGTGTAGCTAAGCCGCTGCAATTTAAAAACACGTTCACGCGAACGAAAGCCATTTGGTCCATGATTGGATTCGCTTTGTTCGCTGTTGCAATCTACACACCGATTCTGGCCAATATGGGAATATCCAGCAGATTTGATATAGCAATCAACACATCAAGACTATCATTGTGGGTGTCTCCAAAGCGTGGAAATATAAAAGATATCGTGTGGATTATAACGGAGATGATTATACCTCTGACTACTCAATTTATTATTCTTGTTTGTGTTATTATTATGACAACCAGTCTACGGGCTGCCTCCAAGTTTCGACATTCTTCAACAAGTCTGTCAAACAAAGGATCTAGCAAAGTAAATAAAATCAACATGTTAACTGATAAAATTAAAGATTACAACGAATCTCAAACCAACATCAACGACAAACTCGCTGGTAAAGATCTTCGTGTGGTCCAACAAGTAGTGCTCATATCAATGGTGTATATTGTGTGTAACACGCCAAAGATCATTATCAGCGTTGTTACGGCTATCGAGAAAGAATTTAATATGGGTAAGGCGTACACACAGTTATACCTCAGCGTTAACTGTCTCCGAAAGTATTTTGAAATCTTCAATTCTGCAGTTAACCTCGTTATTTACTATCAATACAATACTAAATTTCGAGAGAACACTGGATTCTAAAGTAAACGAAACAGCAGCTTATTCTTCTTCTTCTTCTTCTTCTTCTTCTTCTTCTTCTTCGTACGCAGTCAGACAGTAACCATTATTTTTTTCGAAAAAAGCGGCGGTCATCCTGAGGCTGTCGCCACTGCCATAGAGCTTGTCTTGTAGTTCCACTGGTGATGGCCACATCTGCTCTCTCTGATCCTCGTATGTCGGGCAGTTCTGCAGCAGATGTTCAGCGATCATTTTACCAGTACCGCACGGGCATTCGTCGGTACACCCTATCTTCAATTTGTTGAATAGGTAGTACCTCAGTCTATTGTGGCCAGTGCGAAGTCTGAAGACAACGACCTGCTCTGTTCGGTTCAACTGGTAATAGGCATCGTTTTTGGTGTAACCAGTATGTTCGGTTTCCCATTTGGTCATGTATCTGGCTTTGATAAGCCGTTTTGACTCTTCGTACGTCATACTAGTATCTGTTTGTGGTAGTCTTGCACCTTCTTTTGCCAGTCTGTCTGCCTCCTCGTTGCCTTGGATGTTGCAGTGTGATGGGACCCACTGTACAACTACCCTTTTTGGTGCGGACTACTGGCACAGTTTGCAGAGTGCTGCTCTTAAGTCATTAAGCTCAGTATTTTTCTGGCTTTTTAGCGCTGTGACTACGGCGAGAGCATCTGTAAGCAGGAGTATATGGCTTTCATTTTCCCTGTGTGTCACCATTTCTTCCACTGCCGCCCTCAGTGCCTCTGCCTCCGCTCTGAAATTGATGTGTACTTACCAGTAGCGAATGACAGTGTTATTTTTCTGCCATTTGGTAGGTTCAGGAATGCTCCTGCCCCTCCGTTCTGTGTAGTGTTTGTTACAGAACCGTCGGTGTATACATGGGTCCAGTCCATGCTTAGGTAGTTTTTCGTTATGAAGCTTAGGGCAGTATCTCTCCTTTCTTTTTCAGTCTGGCAGTTTTTGTTTGCAATACCTGGTATATTTTCTACCACCTCTGGAAATATATCCTGCCTCCAGGTAGGTTTTCGTACAGTAGTGATGGGTTTTTGTGTTGTTAGTGCGTTTATGAGATCTTCATGCATCTTTGCTTTGGCTATTTCTGCAAAGTTTCTCCGCTTTAGTTTCCCATTTCCCAAATTGTTTAGTCTCTGGTGCATTGGATGGTCGGTCAGTCTTCGGAGTTTCTCTGACTGCAGCTGGGCTCTGCAGTCTCTTCTATCGGTCATGGATTGCAGTTTTGTAATATTTTCAAGTTCTACAATTGGCGTTGACTTCATGCCACCTGTTATAATTCTCATGGCTTGGTTTTTAAGTTTGCTAACTTTATCGAAGTTCGCCTTCGCTGCTGTTGTCCATGCCGCAATGCCATACTCGAGGACTGGTCTCACTCTTCCAGTGTAAAGTTTCTTTAGTATGCCTTCGTCTGCTCCCCAGCTTGTGCCAGCAAGTTTCCTCATGATTGCCATTCTTTCTCTGGCTTTCATTCGGTTTCTCTCAATCTGACTTTTCCATGTCATTCGCCGATCAAATGTTACTCCCAGATAGGTTGGGTTGTCGTTTGGCTGCAGTAATTTGCCATTTAGACTTAATTTGGTATTTTGGGGTTTTAATGAAAGCGAGAATATTGTGCATGTGGTTTTCTCCTCGTTTATTTTGACCAGCCATGAGTTCGCCCACCCGATTTCTTGCTATGGTGAGATTCTTTTCAGAGGTCCACATAGCCAGATCGTCTGCAAACATTAAGCTATGGACTCTTCTTGGTATATTCTCTGTAATATCGTTTATGTATACCAGGAAGAGTGTGGGTGACATTACTCCCCCTTGGGGTACTCCCTGCTCGAGTGTCACCTTTTTGCTCATCTGCCCTTGTACTTTTACTCTGGCCGTTCTTTGTTTGAGGTAGTGGTTGATCCATTTGTACATTTTCCCACAAACATCACTTCTTCTTAGCTTGACTCTAAGTCCGTCTTTCCAGACTTTGTCAAATGCCTTTTCCAGATCCACCCAAACAGCTACTGTGTGTTTCTGTGCCTGGTAGGCACCTTCTATCTCCTGGGCTATGAGGATGACCTGGTCCTCAGTGGATCTGTGCTGTCTAAAGCCGGCTTGCTGTGGAATTAGTATTCGTTTTTCTTCCAGATGCCACATCAGTCTGGTGTTTATCATCCGTTCCATCAGCTTGCCGACACAGCTCAGTAGGCTGATGGGCCTGTATCCATTTGGGTCTGTTTTATCCTTTCCTGTTTTTGGTACTTCTACCAGTATTGTGTCTTTCCATGCCTGGGGTCAATTCCCCTTTTCCAGCTTTGGTTCAGGACCGATAGCAGTTTCTTCTTCGCTGTTTTGCCCAGCCCCATCAGCATTTCGTTTGTCGTCCCGTCTTTTCCGGGAGATTTCATTTTCTTTAATGTTTTCATAGCCTCTTCCATTTCGCGCATTGTTAATTTGGCCATCATGTGCTCTTCAGGTGCCGTATTCATGTTATCGTGCACCTTAAGCTCTTCGCTAATGTCTGTATGCTTATCTGCAGGGACCTCGATGTGGTTTGCTCTGGCATAGTGATCGACAAAGGCGTTTGCGGCTTTCTTACCTGTGATCAAGTTCTCGCCCTGCTTGATGGTAATTTGTTTATTTGAGTTTCGTCGTTCATGGCTCTGACTAGCTTCCATAGCTTGTTCCCGTCTTTGTCCAGGTTTAGGATTTCCGTTTTATTTTTTCAGCTTTCTCTTGCTATTTGTTTAAGAGTGTGTTTGTATTTCGCCGTGGTGGCTTTGAGGGCGATGTTTGCCTCCATGGATTTTTCTCGCTCTGCCATGTTCCTAGCATTTGTTACTGCATCTTCCACTTTCTGCAACTCATCATTCCAGTAGGGCTTATAGTTTTTCCTAGCTCCTCTTGGGATGGTTTCAGTGGCGGCTTGCATTATTGCCTTGCTTAGGCTTTCCACCATGGGCTTCATTTTGGTGTTTCGTGTGTTGATGGTTTCACACAGCCCATCTGTCAGGGTTGCAAATCTGTCCCAGTCGGCTCGTTTGTAATTCCAACGTGGGAGCGGTTTTGTTTCCTGTGGGCCTACTTCCATGTCAATGGTTAGCCTGATCGGCCTGTGGTCGCTACCTGCCAGTTGGTTTAGCACCTGCCGGTCTATTTTATGGTGTATGTCCTGTGTGGAGAAGGCCAAATCTGGAGTCGACGTGGTATGCCATGTTCTTTAATAGAAGCTAGGGCTATCCTCTGGCCTATTGATTAGGGAGAGATTTGCATCTATCTCCCAATCTTCCACTTCGTCACCTCTGCTGTCTGTGTCAGAGTATCCCCATCTCTCTGAGTGGCTGTTGAAATCTCCAACTACTATGCAGTTGGAGTCTCTGACCTCCATACTCGGAGCGATAGGTCTCTATTTGGTGGTCCGTACAGATTGAAAATGCGGAGCTTCTTCTCTTGAGCCATTATGTCAACTCCTACAATTTCTGCTTGCCCGGTGTGATTGACAGATACCGCGCTACTCGGTATGCAGTTTCTGGTCAGTATCAGGACCCCTCCTTTGTGGCCTTCTCTATCTAGACGGAAGGTCTGGTATCCTCTGATTGATAATTTATTATTATTGTTGAGGTGCGTTTCCTGGATACATGCCACGTCAATCTTACCTTCATGCAGGTGATGTGTTAGGGAAAGTTTTTTGTTAATGACTCCCTCCGCATTCCACTGTAGTATTTTGAGGGTCTTGAGGTTTTGGTCAATGGAAATTACCCCATAGCCATGTGCCTTGACTCCACGACACATGGGTGGGTGACCACCAGTAGTCAAGGGTGGGCCCCTTCGAGGCGTGAGGTCTGGCACTATCGCTGCCTGGCGGGACTCCGCAGGATGAGCGCCATGCGTTTTTGTAATCGGTTGTACTGTCATCATGCTGCGATTTACGTTGCACTGTTTTGTTAGGCTTGTGGCCCCGTGCATCCGATTTCAACAGGCGTTTCTATAGGATGCCCTCCTTAGCCTTTGGCTGTCCCTAGCCTATCTGCAAGGCAGCAGTTGTTTGTGATCAGAGTTGTCTCTCTTATGGAAGTTGTCTTTCAGGACTGTCGAGTCTTCACTACACGTGTCTATAGGATGCGGTAATGATATAAGAGATATGATATATAATATAGACTATGTACTGGTTTGTACTAACACGGAAGAGAGGCAGTCCAGTGTGTCTGTATCCCAGGATCGTCACGTCCTGCCAGAAACGTATCATATGCATGTGGGCGGGGTACCTCTTTGCTCCCTTTATTTTCTCGACACATCTTCAGTGATGGTACGCCTAGCATTCCCCGCCACCTGGGAGGTTGACACAATAGGGCAGATGTGCAATGTCTGCTAGTCTGCATCTCTTCTGCGTCCATTGGTATTGCTGATAGCGTACAGAGGTAGAGATCGAGGCAGAAGTGCATTAAACCAGGGGACAAGCCTGGTAATGTCACGGAGATGTTGTTTGCCTAGTGTGCGGACAAATCTCATGGTCATTGGTTGAGTCTCGACAGTTCACAGTGAGGTGGCTGCTCTACTGTTTTCGACACCCCCGACAAAGAACTAAGTCTTATGTTGGTGGTTTCGCACCCCATCGCCGTATAAGGTGAATATCAAGCAGATATTCGCTCACTTTGAAAGGCGGACGGCAGAGACCTCTTTCTGCGGCTCTACCGGATAGGGCTGGGGTGCGAGCCCCAGGTCCCAAACATGTAGAAGCCTCCCATTGCAGTGGTGCTGAGATTTTGGGCTGGATTCCGGCTTACAGGCGTTCGGCCGTAATCCCTCACATGGTAGCCTCGCGCCATTGGCTTGTCAGCCTGGTACGTGAACCAAAATGTCTGCAGCTCCTCTCGAATTGAGCTGGATTTTCCGTAGCAACACCCTGTCATTAGTAGGGTAAAACTGACCTGTTTTTAGATGGTCTATTTCCAGCACCCGTTCACTATTTGATCACACGAATTAATTGAGGGCTTTCGTTTGTCAATGACCAGGTATTTGAAATCTGCGATTTCTGCGAAGTTAAACACGATTTCCGTAGCGTTCTTTCATTAGAATGTTAAAGAGCTGACTTATCTTCCGTGTGTCTAATTCCAGCACACGTTCATTATTAGACCCAAAGGAAGTGCTCTCGATTTGTCAGTCGTTCTACATCATTGGCGTGTTCAGTCAAATTACGCTGCAGGTTCTACTCCTGGGGGTGCCCTTCCGTCAATTCCTTTAGCGAACACTAGATGCGAGACAATCAAGTTACTGAGAGGATAGCCCCATATTTTTGAGGGTGTAATTCCAGCACCAGTTCCATATTAGACCCAACGAAAGTGCTCTCGGCATGTCAATCATTTCAGTGTTTGCACGTGTTGAGTCAATATAAGCCGCAGGCTCCACTTCTGGTGGTGCCCTTCCGTCAATTCTTTTAAGTTTCAGCTTTGCAACCATACTTCCCCCGGAACCCAAACACTTTGGTTTCCCGGAAGCTGCCCGCAGAGTCATCGAAGCAACTCCTGCGGATCGCTAGTCGGCATCGTTTATGGTCAGAACTACGACGGTATTTGATCGTCTTCGCGCCTCTGACTTTCGATCTTGATTAATGAAAACATTCTTGACAAATGCTTTCACAGTAGCTCGTCTTGCGGCGATCCCAGAATTTCACCTCAAACGCCGCAGTACGAATGCCCCTGTTTGTCCCTGTTAATCATTACCTCCAGTTCCGAAAACCAACAAAATAGAACCGAGGTCCTATTCCATTATTCCATGCACCATTATTCAGGCAGCCGAGGCCTGCTTTGAACACTCTAATTTTTTCAAAGTAAACGCGCCGGCCACCCAGGACGCTCAGCGAAGAGCACCCGTGGGAGAGAGCCGGCAGACGGTAGGGCAGGAGACAACGGGCAGTGAACCGGCGCGAGCCGGACCGCCCGCCTGCGCCTGAGATCCAACTACGAGCTGTTTAACTGCAACAACTTTAATTTACGCTATTGGAGCTGGAATTACTGCGGATGCTGGCACCAGCTTTGCCTCCAATAGATCCTAGTTAAAGGGTTTAAAGTGTACTCATTCCATTTACGGGACCTTGAAAGAGTCCCGTATTGTTATTTTTCGTCACTACCTCCCCGTGCCGGGAGTGGGTAAGTTGCGCGCCTGCTGCCTTCCTTGGATGTGGTAGCCGTTTCTCATGATCCCTCTCCTTAATCGAACGCTGATTCCCCGTTACCCGTTACAAACATGGTAGGCATGCCACGTACCATCGACATATGATAGGGCAGACATTTGAAAGATGCGTCGCCGGCACATGAGGCCATGCGATCAGCATAAAGTTATCCAGAGTCACCAGTGGGGACGCCGCAACCCCGCGAGAGAAACGACGTTTGGTTTTAAACTAATAAATGAGCTTTTTCCGCGAGGGTCGGAGCTTGGTAAGCATGTATTAGCTCTAGAATTGCCACATTTATCCAAGTAGGATCGTGTCATCTAAGGAACCTCGACTGATTTAATGAGCCATTCGCGGTTTCACCGTGAGACAGTGTGAACTTAGACATGCATGGCTTAATCTTTGAGACAAGCATTTGACTACAGGCAGGATCAACCAGATATCTGTCGGAGATGTACGTACCGCACACCCCGGTCGGCGGAGGGACGGCTGCAGGGACTGACTGACGGAACGGACGGTTGTTCCACCCGTCCCTCACTCCGTCGACCTAGGACCGCCTGACAGGGTCCCCTACACGCACCAGACGACCGACCAACCGACCGGGCTCGCTCGAGAAGGGATGGCAGCGCTCTGTGCAGAACGGATCCCAACGACCCAGGCGATGAATTTCACTGGGGCTAGAGACAATTTGGCCTGCCGGCCTGCCCTTCTCCCGGGGGTTGGTCCCCGGGAGAACACAGGGCCTTCAGGCACGATTCCTGCTTTCCATTTGCCGGTCACAAGCTCTTTGCGAGAGTCTGACCACCAGCAAGACGAACTGTCGAGCTCTGCTATACGCCTTAGATAAATCACCCCCGACTGACAACGTTTCTTGATACGGCGGAGGAGACGCCAAAAAAACCGCAACCCAATAGTTCTACGGGGAAAGGCGAGCAAGCGTTTTCCGCAAGCCCGCGCTATCGCTCCGCCTGGTGGGACTGAGATCGCTTTACGAACACTGGTTAAAATTGAATTGCGGCGGCGAGACAACTACCCCAGATGGTTTAGGCTATTTAGGAAATGCTCTCCCCATCGTGCCTTCTTGTTTTTTGCATCGAAAATCGGCGTCCTGTGTTCGTCGTTTATAATTATGGTGAGGTTAAAGCTGTCGTCTCTAACTCTCATTGCCCTGACACTTTTAAAGAAATCTCTCGAATTCTTGCGACACATGAGCGATTAATTGTAGCAACGTAAAATTTACAACATTCATTACGTCTGGAATGTGTATTTCAACTCAATATTTTATGTTCGCTGTTTAGAACGAAGTTATTGACCGTAGTGCTTGATGTAACGTCAGCAATCAGCTGCACAACATCTCGGCGGTCGGCAGGGGGAAGCAAAAAATGTTCTCAATATGAAACTCTAACGTTGTTTTCTCAACGCATATTTTGGGGCTAGTCCCCTTTTGTGCTGAATGCTTCCATTATTGTTCAGGTCGGTAGAGAACAAGGTTTAGTGCCGAATGAACATTGTGCTTGAAACTTATTAGAATACAGGTGGTTACCAAATGTAATTGTTTCAGCGCTTTTCTTTTTTTACATTTATATTAGATTTTCCACACAAACAATAATATATGCAAAGAAATGAATCGGAAACTAAATCCAGAGCGAAGCCGGTTAGTAAAGAAAGTAGAACATAAAAGTATTTTAAATTATACACAGCAGGGCAACTGAGACGAGATGTGGATCGGTGTGGTCCCCGTAGCACTGAGCGCCACGCAAATGAAGGCACGCATAACGCAACCGCCTGAAGGAACGCGGTCCACCTTCATCAGCATGTTCAGGATGTAAGGAAAGGTACTTCAACCGGCCACTAATTGTTCTTTTCATGGCGCATAAATGAATAATCTAACTCATTGTGGGCATTCAACAACAAGAAGAACATTAACACACAACTTGGAACATTCATTTCAAGGGACATCGTATTACAATTCATATTTTTTACAAATAAAAGGATCAATTGCTAACAACACGTATAGATAATGGATGTGCTACCTCAGCGGGACAAAAACAAAACGATACATACGTTACAATCACAAGATCTAAGTAAATATTTTTTTTAATCACTAAAACAACTAACAAATAAAAACAAAAAACAAAAACAAGGCAAGAAAAAAAATCGATGTTCTGATTTTACAACCGGGGATGTATTCATTCAACAACGTATGAGTAAATTGTAGAGCATGTTTCCTAAACTATTATGTATAACCACACACTTTGTTTGCCCTCAGAATTATTCGCTATTTGTTCTACTATACTAATTTGTAAGTTTGTGTGTGTCGCTGTAAAGAAAACAACTAGGAAGTATCAAGGATGTCGACGAAGAGGTAGATACTTAATCAATGAAATAAATTTAAGAAATGATATTTACTGTGCTTAAACACTTGCTGGACGAAGGCTTGGCAGGTGCATGTGCAATAGGAAGGCAACCCTATACTTTGGATGAACACATTGAGAGAATCGTGCTGCCAGGTTGTACCAATAAGTTAAGGGGCATACGATAATTGCAGCATTTAATGGCGATGGCCGCTGATCTGTTCTGGGCTGACAGAGAATTGTGTGAGGTGTCTGGGATTTTAGTAAACACTAGTTGTTTTTGAATGGGTGGGGACTGGGAAGGGGCGGAGGGGGGGGGGGTCGAGAAGATTTGGAGGGGGTGGGAGAGTGTTAGGAAATTGAAATTTTGTCAGTTAGGTTTCTCACTATGACCATTTGTTCACGACCAACGTGTTCTGTTGTAAGTTGGAAGGTGGTCATCTCTGCTTGTAATGGTATATTTCGCCTTCTGTTACACAGGTGTGCATCAGCCATCAACCAACACTCGTTAAGCTGTCCTGTGCAATCTTGTCCACTTCCTTCCAGCTTCCTGTTTTCTTTACTCCTGCATCCAGATTTCGTCTCATGTGTTACTTGGTCTGCCTATGCTTCTCCTTTAGTGTGGGTTCCATGACAGGGATTGCCTGGTGCTAATGCATTGGGGCTTTCTTAATGTGTGTTCCATCCATCTCCACTTTCTTCCTAAGATGCCCTGTTCCAATTTACCTTGTCTCGCTATCTTCCACAGTTTGTCGTTCGTAACTTTGTCAACATATTTTATACCAAGAATCGTTCTAAAGCCTCTTTTAACGAAAACCGCTATTCTCCTCTCATTGCCTTTGGTCATCTTCCTCGTCTCCATTGCATGCAGCGGGACTGTCATCTTTTTATTTCATTGAGTTTCATATGGGTTTCAACATTCTGAATGCAACTCTTGCTTTTTGAATCCGTGTTTTCTATCCTCCTCTGTGCCTTCTTCTTTGTTGATGATACTTCCTAGATGTGTAAATACCTCTACCTTTTACAGTGACGTGCCTCTAAGCCTGATTGGTTTTGTGTTTGCTGCATTGACCCTAATATATTTTTTCTTTTCTTTGTGGATCTTTAAACCAACCTGTCACAGGTGTAATCCAATCTATCCAGTTTCCTTTCTTTTGGCTTTGGTTTTGGGACAGAAGAGCTATATCATTCGCAAAATCCAGGTCCTCCAGCTATTTATTCAAAGTATACAAGATTACAGTTCTCTCATATGTTGTTGCGTTTATAATCCAGTTCTCTGCCATGATAAACAGAAAAGGTGACAGTAGGTAACCCTCATGATCCAGAAGTATGAAACGATGTCGTTATATCAGGAACAACAAGCCGATGTCAGAGTATCTATGAACATCTAATTGGTTTGAAGTACACAATCAACTAAGGCAGGGATGCATCATTTGATAATACCTATTTAACATGTATGCAGAGTTCGTTAGGGAGGATGATACTATCGAGAGTTAGTCTGACTTTCCAATCGGTGGATACAACATCCCAGAGCTAAGTTACGCCGACGACACTGCGATACTATCAAACATTGCAGAGGGGTGAGCTCATTTAATTGCAGCTGTTTGCAGATGCAGTAAAGATGAACTCGCTTTGCAAACATTAACACAATAAATATATTGACCACCGACAAAATAAAAAGTCGACATATAATTCGGGGGTAGAGAAATAGGACTGTTCATGAACTTTGAGTATCTGGACTTCATAATTGACACAAAAGTCGACTGGTCAAAGGATGTCAGATGGAGATTGTCGATTGGTTTCAACAACCTGAGGAAACGAAGGCAGAAGTGAAAATTGGTATCTCCAGTAGTTTTCCCGTGGCAGCAAATGGTCCCGAAACATGGACAGTTACTCAAACCTCAAGGACGAGAATCAAGTCTTTCGATGTGGTATACAAAGTTCATCAGAATTCAATAGTCCGAAAGAAAGAAGAATGCCCACATTCGACAAGAGTAGGTCATAGAGGAGAACTGGTTCATAAATGTCATCATGACCATAGAGGAGAACTGGTTCATAAATCCCACCATGACCAGAAAATTGAAATGCATTGGGCACATCAAAAGACGCAGCGGTCTTGAGAGAACGGTACTGGAAGGTATAGTGAAGTACATACGATGCAGAGGCAGATGGCGATGCCATCACTATGTCAAGGACTGTGGACATGACTCTAGACCAGGATTGAGATTTGGCTTGAGATGTAGAGTTTCTTTCAGACGAGCTGTGATGAGAGCGACGTTTTGCAACGGCCATGCCTAGTGATAATGGCCAGCTATCATCTATTCATGATAACGCCATCTACTGCCTGCCTCGCTTTCTTATAAAATAATGTACCAACTCAAAATGTAACACAAATATAACATGTGTTAACTGTCAAATATAACGGTACTCGGTTTCAAATGAATCTCTGATGTGATTTATAAAGACAGATGCAAAACTCGAATAGAGAAAGAAGACATGATTACCAACAAATTTGCAGAGTGAAACCATTACGCAAGATCTCAAAGATACGTCAGTTATAAGTTTATATAAACATAATGGCAATAGCCAAGCCTAACACAACCACAGAAGCACATCCCTCTTATATGTAACAGTTAAGATATTCGTCAGAATCCTTATGAATTAACCTTGCCAATAATCTAAACGAAGGTTTTCTGCATGAATGTCAATGTGGATGACGGAAAGAATGGGGGGGGGGGGGGGGGGGGGGTCACTGTAAGATTCCTACAAGAAACACATCAAGAACTACATTGTGCTTTGAACTCACTTTTTATCAACTTGATTAATGCTTAGAACATGGTCAGTAGAGAGGTTATATGAAAACGCATTGCAAAATAACGCTATCAAAATGCAGTTACCATGTAGTAACTGCATGATGTAATGTGGGTTGGAGTTAAAAAACAAAAATAGAAAGAGCCATCTGAGTAATTATTTTGTCACAGAAATAAACAGATTGACATATTTGCACCGACTGTTCAGTATAATGGTCAATGCCGTGCTGACCGATGATTTCGTGACGAGGACGTAAGAATCCATGTGATATTGACTGGAAGTTGTTTAACCGTAGGATGATTGAGGCAAAATCCACAATCAAATCACAGGTCATCAAAGATCGTGTGTTTGTTGATGACAGAATTCGCAATACAGAGACTGATCTTCAGAAAATCGTGGACAGAATATTCGAATTCTGTTCACAATCCGGCTGTACCGTAAACACGAGGAAAACATAAATAATGCATCAACCAGCTCCTGTCAAAACTTATGCTGGACCAGCTATCCAAGTAAATATTGTAAACCTAAAGTTGTGGACGTATTCACATACCTTGGTAACACATTTCACAGAACGCCCCAATTGACTGTTAGATAAACACCAGGTCATCTGAAGCAAGTTACACATTTATTATACATGAGTTTGGCATATAAGTTTAATTAGTTTACAGTCAACGTTGCATGTATATACTTGTAGCGGTCGTGCATCCATTGCTGCCGTATGTGTGCGAGACGTGGACTTATGCAGGATCCAATTTAATAAGAGAGACAAATTATACATGGCATGTCACATACATGTCATCATCTAGTGTGTCAGTCAAAGACTGGTGGTAAGAGTATTGCTATTCAATGTACCATATTCTCTGCAGCTGTATTCATTTATACATATGTTGCATATGTTATGTGTATGCATGCCTGAGTTGAACATGGAGAGTCTATGTCGTATTCGTCCTCTTGTTCCCGGGATCTTGCATCTATTATCTTCTGGAAAATAATTTCATGTTTCATATTATATTGTGTCATAGCCAACTCATTTTTCATGTTTCATATTATATTGTGTCATAGC